>ONZH01005767.1:0-37723 GCA_900303285.1 Rhinella marina | reverse complement strand
ATGCAATCTTCCATCTAAAAAGTCATACTGAGGCTTACCACCATGCTTTACACTGCAATCTTATTACTGAGGCTCACCACCATGCCTTTACACTGCAATCTTATTGAAAGACAGACAATCAGGGGTTCACCGCCAGGTTGTCAGGCAGCATTTTTAAGTGGGTCACCATACCGTGTCCCTGAAAATTGGCGGTGATGGACCTTCGTTGCACCTAGTTGGGTTCTTCCCTAACATGTGATGGGTATTTGCCTCGCCTTTCTTGGTCTGGGTGAGCACAATTGCCATGAGGGTAACCACCAGGCTGTTGCCTGAGAATTTGGGGTAATGGTGGGATTAGGCAGCCTCAGAGGCATCCATGCATGCTGCCCCTGCTGTTTCCTGTCCATTTCCGTGGTGTTTCCATCATTTTCTGAGGTTTCCAGGTTTTCACCCAGCCTTCCCTAGGCAGAGCCTTGATCCCCTGCAAAAAATGCTCGAGTCTCCCATTGACTTCAATGGGGTTCGTTATTCGAAACGAGCACCCGAGCATCGGGAAAAGTTCGACTCGAATAACGAGCACCCGAGCATTTTAGTGCTCGCTCATCTCTAATTAATAGGTCTTTTTGATAACTTGGTATTACACTTTTTGTGAGGCAAGGTGATCAGAAAACAGCTTTTTTTGCACTGTTTTTATTTTTTATTTTTTACGGCGTTTACCTAGCGGGATGGGTCATGTGATATTTTTATAGAGCCGGACGCGGAAATACCTAATACGCCTACTTATCTTTTTTTCCCTATTTTTTAAAATTTTTTTAACTTTATTTTGGGAAAATGACACTATTTTTTTTACTCCTTTTTTTTACTCTATTTTTTGTCCAAGTCTGGGACTTCAACTTTTGGGGGTCTGATCCCCTGCACAATGCATTACACTACTTCTGTAGTGTAACGCATTGGCTGTAAGTGTATTACACAGTGTAATACACTTATAGCCTGCTGCTTATGAGATCCAGGGGGCTGGATCTCACAGGCTTCCGTAGAAGGCAGCCCGATTCCTAAGGAAGGCATCGGGCCGCCTTCCCTGCCATTGGGTCACCGTCACAGCAGCACAGGGACCCGATGTTCTCTTCCTCCCAGTGCAGACATCGCACATGCCGCGGTCAGCGCTGACCGTGGCAGTGCGAGGGTTAATGCTCCGGCATCAGTGTTTTCACCGATGCTGGTCCATACAGCAGGGGTCCGGCGATCGGCCACTGCCGGACCCCTGCAGCTGATCGGGCGAGCACAGCTCCTGCACCCGCCCGATCAGAGCGCCATACCAGTACGGCGCTGGGATTTGTGTCCCGGCTTCCAGCGCGTACATGTACGGCGCTGGGAGTGTAAGGGTTAATGAAAGGGTTGTCTCCCTGGGTTTAGTTGTCTATGGAATTATCTATGTGTACGGGCCTAAAATTTAACCTTAAAAATAATAAATGGAATTATTATTTTTCAAAGAGTTACACTATTATTTTTTTACTCATTGAAAGGCTATCTACTGCCACAACCAATAGAACAGGAGTTGTCTGGTTTAGATAACCCATTTTCAAATTACTTATTTAGAATTTCCATTCCATTGAATAGGGGGGAGCCATCCAACTGAAGTGAATGAGACTGCGGAGCAGTAATTACATCTGCTTGCCGCTACGATGGCCAGCAGGTAAACAAAGAAGAGAACACAGCATTCATTTGAGTGCTGCATTCACTTCAAACAGCTGATCTGTGGGGATTTCGGCAATCGGACCCCCGCCAATCTAACATTGATGACCTATCCTGTGGTTAGACAACTTCAAAAAATTATGGACGGCAGCATCTCCATACAACGGATTTATTCTTCAACTGTCCATGGTGAACAAGTGCAAATACATACCAATAAAGTGCAGTGCAACGTTTCGACTACCTAGTAGTCTTTATCAAGCATATATATAAAGTGTACAGCAAAGGTATATAGCCAAATCAGGCCTCCCTCATATCAATCAACACAGCGCCGGAGATGCGTGGGCAATTCACAGGCGGGAGGATCAAAGAGATCCTCCGCCTGTGAGTGTCTGTGTGCGGGGGGAGGCGCGGTGACGTCATATCACCGCTCCAGCCTGCAGGTGTGCTCGCACACCGGCAGCGCGGGCCACTTGGGAGCGAGTGCGGCTGAATTTAAATAGTATGGCCGCACTATGCTCATCAGATTGAGCCGGGCAGGCCCTATAAGAGAGTCATCCCCAGGACGAACAAGCAGACCCCTGGAAATGAGCATGAACCCCCCTGGATGGCTAAGTAGCCATGATCCACCAATGAAGCCCTTATATCCCCTTATCTTCCCTGAACCACCAATGATTTAACCCCTTCATTCCCCCTGCATTAATCCCTGATAATTCCCTTCATTGCATTGCACATAACCCTATACCAATAGCGCATTCCCCTATTATTAACTCCTTCCCTGCCATATATATAACCCTTTCATACCCTGCCATATCCATATTAACCCTTTCCCTGCCAGTACCCCCAACCATCATCACCCCCTACCATACATAGCATTTATATACATTAATATAAATATATATAAATATAGTCTGAAATAATAGACTGTAGGCTTTATTGTTTAATAAATATTTTATTAAACATAGTACGGTTTACATTGTCTTTGTAGTCGCCGCCACAGTACAGCATAGGAAATTGCACAGAGCATAGGTCAAGTAGGCAACAGGTAGTAATAAAGGAATAAATAGGCGGCGCTAGCAATAGCCGGTTTACGCCTATTTATTAATATTAATTATTGATATCACCCAAAATATCAATAATTAATATTTCCTTTAACAAACAGATTAGTTTTACTACATGGGGAACGCTGTAATAATGAAAACCATAAAACTGTGGCAGAATAGCATTTTTTTTCCACTTCCACCCCATCTAGATTTTTTCAACTTGCTACTACATCGTGTATAATATAAAATGGTGGACTTAAAAAGTACAACTTGAGCCCGCAAAAATAAGCCTACGTAAAAGCTATGTGAATAGAAAAATTAAAAAGTTATGATACCGGGAAGGCCAGGAATAAAAATGGAAAATTTACAAAGAAAAAAAGTGGGGTTTTCAGTCAGCACATCCCAATGCGCAGGTGCACGTTGCTATAGCTGATTGCAATGAAGGGGAAAATACATACAATGCAACAGCACACTGCTAACCAGATAAAGCACAAAATGCCATAGAGATATGAAGTATTCTGGAGCTAATGCTATGCTTGTTTGGTAAATTAGAGATTCTTGGCAAATATATTTTGTACAAAATTATCTGGGCCCGTTCACCAAATCGTCCAGGTGATCTCTGTAGAACGGGAACCTAACACTATTTCCTACCTGTTATGTGCCAATCTTGGCCTCCATATAATCAGGGGGTGTTTGGTTCCACATGCATGCTGTGTCCCTTCTGCCTTTTGCCATTTCTAGTGCTTCAAAGGCCTCCACTAATACAGGGATGCAGGTACCAAGCATGCATGCCGAGTCCACTCGGCTTTATAGTTACACTAGTTAAAATCAGCCTATGGGGCAGGCGGGGCTAGTCAGGAGTGCATGACCAAATGGAGTAGCCACACCTCCAGTACAAACTTACAAAGAAAAAAAGAGGGGTTTTCAGTCAGCACATCCCAATGCGCAGGTGCACGTTGCTATGGTTGATTGCAATGAAGGGGAAAATACATACAATGCAACGGCACACTGCTAACCAGATAAAGCACAAAATGCCATAGAGATATAAAGTATTCTGGAGCTAATGCTATGCTTGTTTGGTAAATTAGAGATTCTTGGCAAATATATTTTGTACAAAATTATCTGGGCCCGTTCACCAAATCGTCCAGGTGATCTCTGTAGAACGGGAACCTAACACTATTTCCTACCTGTTATGTACCAATCACCAAACATCCCCTGATTATATGGAGGCCAAGATTGGCACATAACAGGTAGGAAATAGTGTTAGGTTCCCGTTCTACAGAGATCACCTGGACGATTTGGTGAACGGGCCCAGATAATTTTGTACAAAATATATTTGCCAAGAATCTCTAATTTACCAAACAAGCATAGCATTAGCTCCAGAATACTTCATATCTCTATGGCATTTTGTGCTTTATCTGGTTAGCAGTGTGCTGTTGCATTGTATGTATTTTCTCCAAAAATGGAAAATTGCCAGTCTTTTGCTCTACAGTTAGGATTGCAGTTAGCTCTTATTTCAACTGCTAACATTTTTGATTGCTGCGGTCTGTGACCATGGCATGACCAAAGGGGATTCTATCCCTCTAGTTGGGTACCAGTGACCTGATGACGTATCCATATGTCAAAAATTGCTTTTTCTATATTTGTGATGCAAATTAAATTAGTAATTCGTAATTCACTGACGTTGCTCAGCTGAAAATGAATTTCCAAAGAATCTCCTATCAGTCTTTACTGAAAAAAGGACACACCACGGATGTGGGTCATTTTCAAGGACCCATAGACTTCAATGGGCATGCTTGGTCTGCATCATGGATCAAAGTAGTGCATGCCCCCGTGATTGTTTTACTGACTCACAGTCAGTAAAAAAAAAACATGAAATGTTAACAGACACATTTAAATCAATGGGTATGTGTGCTATCCACAGAAAATGCCTTACAGTCTCCAGAACCGATATTCAGTTTCCCCTTTGATCAGGGATTTATACAGAGTCTTATCCAGGCCTCTAGCACAATTAATGCCCCATTAACTCATCCTCCTAAAAATGATAATGTGATGACTTTTTTCATCATGTCCAAATCTATACTGCAACCTGCAAAGTAAACTACAGAAAAATGGACGCATCAGCTAAATGTGTCTTTCAAGTATAAAAAACCTGCCCATTTGAATACTACATAAGACATGTAGAAGCCCAATGAGTTAGTTTACCGGTTGCTGTATTTTAGAACGATAAGGCCCGTTTCCAACTGCCACTGCCCCACTGTCTCCCTCTCTGACTTGTCATTTCGCCCAGCTTCCTTAGACTGGAAGTAAGGCTCTGTATTTATTTCTATGAGGACCTCGAGTTTAGTCTCATAAGAATGAATACAGAGTCTAATGACAAATCTTGCTGCCTGCAGCCACCACTAGGGGGAGCTTAGGACCTTATAGTGGTAATGACTTTACATTGAACATAATAATAATAATAACAATTATTATTATTATTATTTTATATTTCTACAACATCCAGAACCGCCCACAGTCCATAATAATGATCGTTATTACACTTCACATATAAAACAGTCTTGAGTTAAGAAAGAAATTGTTAAGGTACACTATACTTTTAAATTTCTTTAGCAAAAGAGACTTTTTAAAATTTCCTTTGAAAAAAAAAACTATGAATTATTCAGCAAAATACTGTTTTGCAAACCTTTATCTGAACAGCCATTTTCTACTGAATAAATTAAAACAAGTAGGCATATGTTAATTAATATAAAATGTCTTGTGTCTAATAGCAATTAAAAAGGAGTAATGAGCTGCATGTTACAAATTTCAGAGCGCTTCAATCACCCGCCCTAAAAACAAAAAAAAAAAAGATCATCTTTGAAAATATTGTGTCTTTATTAGCGGTGAAAAGAAGATGTCAAATAAAATATAGGAAAAAAGGAGAATACATGAAAGGAACTTTCAGTGTACCAAGGGGAAATTATTCGGGTGGTCTTACAAGTGCGATGAGAGCAAACAAGGAATGAAAAAAGAAAAAAGGAAAACAGAAAATGAGCCCAAGAAATTCCACATCAAAGCTACGATTTATTCTGACACTGTCAGAGGAGAGCTTCACATCACAGGCACCCCGTCAGAACATGATTTAACCCCTCTGGTCTAGCCAATGGCGATATCTACTCTGCACATGATCTTAGTATAGGTATTCAATGCCATTTCCAGAACTATGGAAATACAGTAGATGTCTATATTATGCTGAATAACCAGAAGAATTCCAGTCCTTTATCAAGCTTAACAAATAAAAGGAGATGCCCTGGATTAAAACAAAAACATTCATCTTTTTAACAAAAAAACAAACAAACAAAAGAAAACAAAGAATAACAGTGCAATTCTTCACTTGAATATGGTTTAGCTGCAATACCAGAGACAACCCATGGACTAGAGCGGCAATGTTTATGTTATGTTATTTTTCTCCTTCAAAAACTGCATGTTCTTAAAATAAAAAGAGGGACTTCCTACAGTGGTGACTGCCCCAGGCCTGAGTCAGGTCCTTTTGCATATCAGAAACTTATGCGTGCTTATGCTCTGTTTGTTGATATAAATAAAGTTTAGTGCAAAAAAGTGCCCAGTGTATTCTGAAGGTCCATCATCCATTTACCTTATTTATGAGTCAGTTATCAGTCTGATTAACTCTCCTATTACAGTAAGACGGATGCAAAGGTGGCGTGAAGAACCCCAAAAAATTGCTTTATGTCACCGACACAATTAACAGACTGATTTAGTCTCCTATTACAGTAAGACGGATGCAAAGGCTGTGTTATGAACCACAAAAAATTGCTTTATGTAACTGGCACAATTAACAGACTGATTAACTCTCTTTTAACAGTAAGGCGGATGCAAAGGCTGTGTGATGAACCCCAAAAAATGGCTTTATGCTACTGACGCAAATAACAGACTGATTAAATCTCCCAATACAGTAAGACAGATGCAAAGGCTGTGTTATGAACCCAAAAAATTGCTTTATGTCACCGGCACAATTAACAGACTGATTAACTGCCCTATAACAGTAAGGCCTGATTCACACGACCGTATGTATTCCGTGTCCGTATAAAAACGGAACGGAAGACATACGGAAAGTCTTCCGTAGTGTTCCGTAATTTTGCGGACCCATTGACTTTAATGGGGCTACGGACGTGTTTTGCGGCCAAGTATAGGACATGTTTCCTTTTTTTTGCGGGAGAACTTCTGTAATATACGGATGCGGAATGCACACGGTGTGCATTCCACATTTTTTTCTTCTATGGAAAAATGAATGGGTCCATATGGTTCCGCATCTTATCCGCAAAAATGCGGATAAGATACGGAAATGAACATACGGTCGTGTGAATGGGGCCTTTGACAGATAAAAATGCGGAGTTTTGAATCCCAATAATGACTTTAGGTCAACCACAAAATCAACAGCCCAATTAAGTTTTGTATTTCTGTGTCATTGGTGCCAAGGTGTTGTATTGCACCGACCAAAAATGACTACAGGTCACCCACAGAATGAACAGCATGATTAAGTACTGTACTTCTGTGTTACTGGTGCCAAGGAGCTGTATTGCACCCACATAAATGCGTACAGGTAACCCATAGACTAATTAAAAAAAACTGAAAGCCTAAGGGCTCATTCACACGTCCGTATTTTCTTTCCGTTTCTGTTCCGTTTTTTTTGCAGACCGCATGCGGAACCATTCATTTCAATGGGTCCACAAAAAAATGGAAGGTACTCCGTATGCATTCCGTTTCCATATGTCCGTTTTTCCATTCCTCAAAAAAATATGTCCTATTATTGTCCGCATCACGGACAAGGATAATACTGTTCTATTAGGGGCCAGCTGTTCCGTTCCGCAAAATTCGGAATGCACACGGATGTCATCTGTATTTTTTGCGGATCCGTTTTTGCGGATTTTTTTTTCATACGGTCATATGCATGAGGCCTAACACTGTCTCACTGCAGCAGTATCCTGTCCCTACACTAGTCAAAGTAGAATGGCGGCGCACCGTGTGATCCAGCATTTATGCATGCATGGTCACATGGTGTACACCAGCCTATCATAGCCATGCCAATACCCACAGCTTAGCCACTTGTAGATTGGACGCGCTGCAGCCTTTCAATAAGCTTTATTTTAACTCCAAACAGACTTTTGTGCCAATGCCCGTGTTTGGGTACACCATAATGTTCAGTACGAACCTGAACAGTGCGGTCCAGGTTTGCTCATCCCTATTTATGACATATCCTTAAGAACAATTAGTCATTTCAAAGAAGTCTATCTGCTAATCTGATTTAAATGTGGTATAATAATAGAGCAATATGCAATTACAGACAGAACAAATACTGTACATTTCATTCTGTTCACCAGAATCAGTTCTCCAAGAGAAATTGTAAGCATAGTTAAGAAGACAATCGGCGCCTCTTTCAGTGGAGTTTAACTACTTGTCGAGAAGATTTTCAGCACATCTGCAAAGAATAAGAGAGTGAATAAACACACATGATGGCTGACACGACATGTCAGATATTGTGTTAGGATAGTGAATGACAGTGTATGTGGGTTGAAAAGTCAATGATGGATAAATATATTTGCTTAGTAGTACTATATAGTTCACACTAAAGTGTTTCCATGAGTTATAATTCTTCAATTTTCATTGTTATGAAGTTCTAGCATATACTTTTCAAGGATATGTGAATGGAAAAGAAAATCAGTCATATACACAAATGCCCTTGTGTAAGAACACATCTTTATAAATTACTTAGTTAAATTGGTTCTGCAGCACTCGAATATTGATAATCTCTGCCTCTGATACCACCAGATGTAAGGTAGCTATCCTATAAGTCAATGTTCAAGCTTTTAAGTAAGCATTGAGACGTTACTCAGATATTAAATAAGCCAGCACCTCATTACCCCTCACCAGTGGAGAGCGGAAAACACTGGCTTAACTGGGTGAGAGGCCTAAGTCAGGATTTGAGGGGTACTATCTCTCCTTGGGGAGAGAGCGCCTTAATCGGCATGAGGAGACTTATAGACCATGCATGCTCCCCAGAATTCTGAGAAGAAATGGATGCAAATGAGCTCTTAAAGGGGTTCTCTGGGAATTAAGAAAATAAAAAAGCTTAAATATTACTTTATAATAAATATATTCTCAAATACCTTACATTATTTATAATGGCTCATTTTGTCTGGGGAGCAATCATCAGGGGAAACAAAATGGCCAAAATGTCCCATCAGTTCACACAAAACCTTTCCTAATCACACAGGAGGACACGTTACTTCACAACACTGAGGTAAAGAGCTGCCTCATCCTCCTCTCTGCTCTACTTGTCAGGTATTATCATCCTGAATACAGATGATAAGAACTTCAGCTGAATCTCTGGGGAATTTAGTTCATGAGCATACATGAAATACAGAGAAGATGGACAGGACAGACGGTGGTAATGTGGGGCTGTGGTCATGGAGACTGCATACAAGTGCTGCTGTTCATTATCCACATCCCCACCCTCCTCTCATGTCTCCTCATCATCTCCATTCTCGCAGAGATTCAACTGTATACAGACCCATAATCCCTGACAAGTAGAGCAGAGAAGAGGGTGAGGCAACTCTTTAACTCAGTGTTGTTAAGTAACTTGTCCTCCTGTGTGATTAGGACAGCGGCTTTTTTATTTCTCCTAATGATTGTTCCCCAGACAAAACAAGTCATTATAACTAATAAAAGATATTTGTGAATAAAATTATTATAATTAAATAATATTTAAGTATTTCCTTTAACATGCTCTGCCACCAGATGTAAGGCAGCTATCCTATAAGTCAATGTTTGACCCTTTAAATAGGCCTTGAGACATGACTCAGATATTAAACAAGCCTGTACCATTTTCAGACAGCTGTTTCAGAGTGATTGCCCCTCATCAGTGAAGAGAGTACTGGCTTAACTGGGTGAGAGGCCTAAGTCAGGATTTGGGGAGAGATCGCCTTAATCGGCATGAGTAGACTAATAGACCATACATGCTTCTTTGGAATTCTGGGAAGAAATGGATGCAAATGAGCTCTTATAAAGCTCTGCCTCTAATGCCACCAGATGTAAGGCTGCTATCCTATAAGTCAATGTTCGACCCTTTCAATAGGCCTTGAGACATGACTCAGCACCTCATCTTCAGCTTTAGGTTGTACATGCTGGCCCTTTAAGAGCCAGATTTGTGAGACTGTGCACACCCTACAGTGGAGGTATTCTGGCAAGAAGCAAGCTCAAGCTGCATAAGAGTACAGCATTATTCAGGAGGCTGGGACCACTGGGCATGGAAAGAGGGAAGCCAGTGATACCAGACCCCTGGTGCTATGGAGTGGGTGAGCAAGGTAGCAGCTGTGTCCACCAGCAGGAGAGAAGCGTCCATAGGCACAGACTGCCACCATAATGGTGGTGCCTTGTATTGACTTTCTCTACATGATAAATGCCATTTGTTGAAGTGAGACAACCCCCTTTAGCCTGTAATGATTCATTATTTCAGAGAAAACATTGTTTAAAAAGGATGCGGGAATGGGGCCAAGAGTCATGGGACGTGGCTCCAGGCCAGCTTCTCTTTGCTCCACTGGAATGATTGACAAGTCTTTCCTTATACACATGTTAGGTGGCTGGGGAGCACACCTCCTGTAAAAGCACCACACCTGGGCACTTTTAAGGTGAGTATAACCATGGAGCCTATCAAGATTTTATTCTGCCTGATTTTAGGCTTACAGATTACACATATGGTGCCTCCACCCACAGTGGCGTACAAAGAAGTAAGGGCCCCATAGCAAACCAGGATTCCCCCCCTTCACCCCCAGGACCGAAGGGTTTCTGTCTAAACCCTTTTCAATGACCCTTTGGCCATTTTTCCACTGCTTCACTTGCTAAAAGTTGTTCCATTAGACCAGGGATGGCCAACCTACGGCTCTCCAGCTGTTGTAGAAGTACAATTGCCACCATGCCTAGCTGTATGCTGATAGCTGTAGGCAATCTGAACATAATGGGTTGTAGTTTTGAAACAGCTGGAGATCCGCAGGTTGGCCATTCCTCCTTTAGAGGGAAGAGCCCTGACCAAGTTTTCACCTCCAGTAGAAGAGGAGATAATCCCAACTAAGACTGGGCCCCCTCTTGCCCTGGGCCCCATAGCAGTTGCTTGGTCTGCCGCTATGGTAGTTACACCCATGTCCACCCATGGTTGCTAATGCTAATTCTCGAGCCGCCAAGTTGTTAGTTCTGAACAGATTGATTGTGAAATATTACAGTCTTTGTCCATTATTATACATACGATTTTACTTTTCTGTAAACAACACTACAAAAATATAGTAATCGATGGCCATTAAGGTCCATTGTATGTCTGCACTCAGAATTTTGAAGTGACAGAGGCACATTCTAGAACATAGAGTCAACTGCAATGGCTTTTTATCACTGAATGACAGATATATAATTACAGGCTTGCGAAGAACATTAATAAAGTTTCAAAGTATCCTAGGTAGAGTTGAGCGAACATGCTCGTAACGAGCACTGTACTGCTTGGATCCCCTGCGCTCGCATGGCCACAGCCATCCGGATCCGTCCTCCTCACCCGACTGCAAGTCAGTGGGGACGGATCCGTTTGGTATGACACACTCGTGTGTCATACCAAACGGATCCGCCCCCATTGACTTACAGTCAGGTGAGGATGGATCCGGATGCCTGCGGCCATGAGAGCGCAGGGGATCCGAGCACTACAGTGCTCGTTATGAGCACGTTCGCTCAACTCTAATCGTAGGTAATTGTGAAAATAACATTTTATAATATTTTATTTATTAGTGTTCATTTTGAAGGTCTAATCAGATGGGAGTTATTGGAGTTTGCATGTTTATGAAGAATTTACTATAAAAGCTCAGTAAAAATATATAGAGGGCTCTTTATAGACATTGTTACCTCGCTGTGTACTTTTAGAGAGCAGGATTTATATAATTGAGTGAGGAAAATACATGAATATGTTTGTATAGCTACAGAGTAACAAAACAGATATCAGCCTCATATTTTGGTGATTATCACCAGATGGGAATGTATATGCTAGATATACATTTATGATAGCCTTTTCAACAAGCAATGACAAACATAGAATTTCTGGCTGCTTCCTCTTAAGGCTGCTGTAGGTATACAGATAATATGGCCGATACAGTTTATAAAAAGCCTTATTACAGAAAATTGTTCTGAGTAGATGAACGTTTTCTGGAATTCATACTATGTTATGTCAACCCATTGACCTATTAGCCAACCCAGTCACTCAAAGTGAGCCTGTCATAATGAACAGTAGTGGTCTTTACCACCATGCAAACCATGCAAATGCATTGATTCCCAATGATCTGTGGGCTTCTTGGTGTGCTACAACATCTAGGGATCAGGGCCTAGATGTTTTGTCAATGGCTGAGAATGAAACATTAGAGTAAGCCACAGTCCTAATGATTCAGATACAGTTAAATTCTGCTGCAAGGCACATGAGCCAATAACTCCCTGCTTCACAGTTCAGAAAGGATGTATAAATGGTGCAGATGACAACATAGAATGGGAATAAGGAGTATTTCATTTTTTATAGGTTATTGCCAGCACCTCCAGCATCAATATCATACATTCTTGACATCTCCAACATAGTTGGCTGCCATCATTTCTACTCCGTGTGAATCAACTTTTATCAGTGAACAGCACTGAGGCCCACTGGTCCCTCGTCCAGCATAGATTCTCCCTGGCCCATGCAAGATGATGACACCTGTGCCTGTTGGTGTGGTCAGGTACCATAGCAGGATAAGAACTGTTAAAATACTAATTCTAATTGAACCAGAAAATGTATTGGGCGATTCATGGATCGAACTCCTGTACTGAAACATTGAATAGTTGGACATGTGCATTTAAACACTTAGAGAAGGTCACCTGTAAAGGTTAGAGTGCATTTTGGGTTATCCTGAAATTTCACCCCCAAACCAAATATTTCTAACTTTTTGTGAGAAGTATATGTTCCTATCTCATTACCACACTTAGCTTGCTAATTTGTGGTCTGTAATTACTCTTTGGTAAACACAGCCAAAACACACACTGCCAAATTGGGAGAATAGCCTCTATGACGTTCTGAGCAAAACACTTGCTAGAATCCTGCCCCATTGTCATCTTCATTATCCCTCCTGTTTTTTCCACAAAATTCCACAAAATGACGCTGCACTGTTTTGTGCGATTCATCCGAATCTAATGGCCTAAACTAGAGATGAGCGAATCATTGAAAAAATTATTCGCCGAACATTTGCCGAACTTTTCATAAGATTCGTATATTTGATGAATATATTCGTTGTATTTGCGTACAAAATATACGTTATTATGTGCTATTAGCGAACATTTGCTCACTAATAACGAACGTTCATTTACAAAATGTACGCAACTTCTTAGAAGACGTACAAATGAGCGTACAAATGGCTTACGAATCTCAGCGTACTATTGTCTAAGCGATTACGTAATACGCTGGCACGTACGAGGAGAGGCTGTGGCGTGCACTCCTCAGAGGCAGAGCGAATATTCGAGACATATATATGGTAAATAGTGCAAATACATTAAGTATAATATAAACATTTTAAATATCACCTACCTAGTATGCTCACGGACATGTTTAAGTCTCTTTCTTCTGACGCTTGTCATAGAACTGGAGCAGAGTCCCAAACTCAGTCGCAATTTGTAATCCACATAGGCAAAATTGTAATCCAAATGGGTAAAAAAATAGCAGCAAAGGTTCCCTTTAAAAAAACCCTCTTTCGAGGGGCTCCCCAAATAACCTGAAAAGGGGGAAAAAAGGGATGAGGCGCACGTATGCGCAACTTGGATAAAAAAACTTTTTTTTGATGGGGGGAGTCCTAACAATCCCTGGCCATCTGGGTGAGGACAAACACAGGGCAACAAAACTAAAAACAAGGGCCAGCTAGTGCCCACCCTTCAGGATAAGTCCATGTTGTGGCTCCCATAAAAACTGCAGGAATTACTTAAAGGCCAGCAGGTCCTCCTCACTGCTGCTGGAGCTAAAGGACATGAGAGGGCGCTCCTGCCTCATCATGAAAGCGGCCCTGGCTGCGGCAGCAGACCCCCGCCGACTTCTCAAGGATGGTCTTCTTGGTGACTGGGCTGTCACACTGGCAAAGGCAGTGGTAACTTGGGCCCTGCCCATCACTCTGTAGTGGCCAGATCCTCCTGCCGGCATACCAGGTGACAGAATCTCCGGCTGTAACGGTAATGGTAACGCTCTTCCACGAGCGGCGGACTGTGCGGCCTGCAACTGCCATGGGCATGGCAGTTGGTAGTGGTACTGTACCACAGTTGGATGGTACACGAAAGTGTTCGTGGTCATCTGTCCCACATGAAGGATCAGTGGTATCGGTGGCGGCAAATCAGGAATCAGGGGTTCCGGCTGATCCTGACCTTGGGATTTCTCTTCAGATCTCAAGGTCTCAAGGTCACAAGCCTCTTCTGCGGCCTGGGCCTCCTCACTCCAGTCTTCCGGGGGCGCTGCAGGAGTAGGTGGTCACTTTAAGACTTTCACCCCAGTAGCAAAGGGGCCTTGGAGGCTCTTCATGGGGGTATACTCCACGTAATCCCCTGCATGTAGATTGTGGCGTACGGGTGGAAGATACAGCCGCTTAACCGAACGGCGGTTAACATATAATTCCTCCGCCGTCTCCTCATCGCTGATGAAACTGACTCCCCGCTCCACGTTGAACCAAATAATGGTTCCCCTTCGGTGCTCCAGCTTAGGGTCACCGGACCGTGGGTGCTCCAAAACTTGCACCACCCACTCCTCCACCAGCTTTTTATATTCCCAGAGGGTCTGGGCATTCCGGGTGACATCCTCAGGGACCATCAAATTCTGGCGTAAGGAGTAGTCCTTGCGCAGCGGAGCGGGAACTCCTGCCGCCTCCGCCGTGTCAGCCAGTGGAGTCACCACCTCAGCGGGCACCTCATCCGACTTCCTGTTGAGCTGTGAGAGATAGATCTCCTCCGGTTCCTTCTCCTCATAGGGGTCGTCTGCCCACAACATGCTTCCCCAGTCAGGACCTCCCTGTCTTGCCGCCATCTTACTCTGCTGACTTGCCAAGTCTTCCTCGCGCGCAGGAAAAGGGGACGGAACTACCAGGGAGGAGTCTGCATCGCTGAATAGAATTCGTACGCAACAGCGTGTAGAGTAACTACCAGGGAGGAGTCTGCGCAACAGCGTATAGAGTAACTAAATTATATGTAGAATAGCGTATAATTTAGCGGACAAACTACGTAGCGATGCGTACAAAAGTGAAGCGAATCACCTAATATTCGGATTCGCTTCGCAGCTGAAAAATCCCAAGATTCGATACGAATCAACGAATCGACGAATCGCTTCGCTCATCTCTAGCCTAAACTTTAGATTTTTTGGCAGTAGAATTTTAGTGAAATTCATAACAAATTTGATTAATTGAGAATTGATTCATTCATCTCCAATTTGCTGTCAAAAATCAACATTAAGTCGACTAAAGTTTGCCCATGAACAACTAGGTAGACATCAGTTTCAGAAAGCATTGTACCAGAAGAACCTGATATCAACATAAAGTACGGTTTGTAAAAGTTTGTGGTTTGGGTCTTGCTACTCAGGACCTTGACTGCTTGTCATAATTGACTATAAATTCCTTATAGTACCAGAGGTGTGTGAAGAAAATATAACTGAATGTGCCAGAAGACTAAGGGCTCATGCACACGACCATATTTTATTTCCGTGTCCGTTACGTTTCTTTTTGCGGACCATATGCGGAACCATTTATTTCAATTGGTCCGAAAAAAATGGAAGTTACTCCATAGTATGTCCTATTATTGTCCACTTAACAGACAAGGATAGGACTGTTCTATTAGGGGCCAGCTGTTCCGTTCTGCAAAATATGTAATGCACATGGATGTCATCTTTATTCTGTTGTGGATCCATGTTTTGCGGACCGCAAAATACATACGGTCGTGTGCATGAGCCCTAAAGCTGAGCCAAATGTGAATGTTGCAATATGATAACTAAAGTAAACATATCAGCACATCCATTGAACACATGGCTACTAAAACTTATAAATAGGTTGCGTTCATATACTGTAATAAATCTTTTTCCTTTCCTCTGAACTATAATTAAAAGAGGTGCTTAACCTACAAGGACCTCAGGGTGAGAGTGGTTTAAGCACAGAAGGTCAGGTTGTGGGCCCACTTGAAATTGCCTGGATGGGATTAGATAGACTTATCTTGTGTTAAGTATATTTGGGTTCCTTGCAGTTCTCACCAACATATTTAAAATAATAAATGCAAAGTATCCTATTTAATCTGATTGGAACGTAGTGAGAACCACTCTGATGTCTTTGCTGCATTCATGTTATCAAAGTAACTAATTCATGTGTAGTTTGAAGTTTGCATCCAGTCTAGATCATCCTGAAATTCACTATTGTTGTCATCTAACAATTGTCCTCACTCTGCTATGTGAACCATATCAATTAACAGTTTTACTAATTAATTGTATTGTTTGTGTTAACAAGACAACACTTTGTAGGAGTGCACAGACATTAATGATTTCCCCAAATGGGGGAAGGACTGGTTCACATTCGCTTCAGTAATTAGCATGAACTAATAACATCTATCTTGATCAGATTCTGACCTTTTTTGCTCACATGCTCTGGAAAATAACAAATACATTGCTAAATGGGCAGACCTTTGGATTAATTAATGACCACATTTTTTACATAGCAATGTAAAAAATATTTACTGTGGATATTAAAGTAAAAAATCAGACCCCTACTATACTAGTTTCCAAACCCAAAAATTGTTTCTTTCAAAATGCACTGGTTGGAAAAGATTGTGGTGTTATGGCAGTTGGTATGGAACCACTGTGTCAACTAACAGATTTGACTTTGGACTACTCCTAAGAGTGTTATCCTGACACTTCCATGATATTCTTTCTTTAACCCTTGTATAGGGATGTGGACTTTGCTGAAGGGGAACCACCAGGAAGCTGCAGTATCTCCTGGAGTAGTCACTGTATGATTGACAGTTGACCCACAGGGGTCATGAGACACGGGTGTAGAGTAGTGAGGAATCAGACAAAATCATAGTCAGGGACAGGCAGAGTATAAGCAATACGATAAACAGTCTGAAATGTGGGTAGGCAGCCATGGTCATTACGGAGGTGAGGCACAGGTCAGATCAGGTAGTGAAGGGTCAGAATCCAGTAAACGGGCAGAAAGTTGGTACAATGGCAGACAATAGGACACTACCAAGCTCTTGCTCAGACATCCTTCTACAGGAGAAGGTGCCTAAAGTATCACAGGGTTGCCAGCCATTGGCTGGTGAAAATTATAGGGCGCATACTGGCTCTTTAAGAGCCAGAGGGGGTGAGGAGTAGTGATCTTGCAGCCTGCATGAAGGAACAGATCAAGCCCGACAGTCAGGCCCACTAGGAAGAAAACACCGAAAGATGGGTCCAGGCCGCTTTGAGAGGTGAAAGGAGCAGCGGTGGGCATGAGCCACTGCTGTAACATATGGTTTATCAGCAACTGATACATATGGTTTATGTGCACAACTGATACTACTCGTAACATAGGCAACTTCCTAACTTAGACACTCTAGCATCTCATTCTGACACTATAGTTTCAGTGTGTATCCAGTTTAAAAACTGTATCTAAATTAAGGTACCGAAAGGACCTAAAGAAATCTATAATTAAAGCCCTTAAAGCCAGTCATATAATGTACATGGTCATATTAAAGCCCTGTAGAACCTCCAACTTGTATAATGTCGCAATGAAGCACCCCTAGAATCAGAGAAATTATATTTTTATGTATCATGTTTCTTTGATTGGTATATTTCAGAGATGTTCTTTAGAAGTTTTACCTCAGTATCATTATCAAGACAACTCTATATTCTCATTTAAGGCCAAAAGGCATTAAAAGGGTGATCTCCAGCTCATACCCACCTCTATGAGCCAGAGAGTCTTTGGTAAGATCAGCTCTGGACATGGTGATCAATGTACTATGTGGTTGGTCACTCATAGCAAAATAAAAATCCCTGTCTTGCAGTCAACAGCTATTCTTCTTCTGAACTTACTATGATTGTTTTATCGTTAAATAAGGACTTTTCTTTATGAAACAACACCTTTTAGCCTCCCAGAGGTTTTGTTAGTTTTTGCGTTTACATTTTTCACTCCCTGCCTTTCTGGGGCAATAACTTTTTACTTTTCCATTCACATAGCTGTATGGGGCTTGTTTTTTGAGGGACAAGTGGCACTTTCTAATTCCACCATTTAATATTGCATTCAATAAAGCCAGAAGGTGGAAAAAAATTCCAAATGGGGTGAAATTGGAAAAAAATGCAATTCCGTTTTATGGGGTTTGTTTTTACGATGTTCCCTATATGGTAAAACCCATTCTCCCAGTCAGTACAATTATTGCAATACCGCACATGTATACCTTTTCTTGCATTTTATACTGAAAAATTAAATTAAATTAAAACCTTGAAAAAACTTATTTTTTTCATCAACATATTATGACACCTATAACGTTATGTAGTTAATTGTATGGAGTTGTGTGGGGCTCATTTTTTGCAGGGTGATCTGAACTTTTCATTGATACCATTTTGGGGTGTGGACAACTTTTAAATCACTTTTTATGTAATTTTTTATGTGAGAAGTGACCAAAATACAGCGAATCAACCATTTAGACTTTTTTTCTGCTTTGCCATTTTCCATATGGGATAAATATTTTTATATTTTAATAGTATGGGCATTGTCACAAGTGGTGATGCCCATGATGTGCATTTTTTTCATGTTTTTTATTTTTGGGGGAAAGGGTGATGATTTGAACTATAACAAGCAATTATCAGATTGCTTCTTTCATAGAATTATACTGTGTTCCTATAGAGCCCTGCCACAAGCAGGGGCTCCATAAGAACTTATGATCAGCAACCTCCTGTCACACTGGAGGACAGGGGCTGCTGCACACACACTCTGGCTCCCCCGATCACCTTCTGGGTGCTTCCGGGTTTTACCGCATCCAGATGCCATGGTCATGTTGACCACGGCATCTGAAGAGTTAAAAGTCTACAACTGGCATTACCACCACTCTCAGACATTAGCCGCAGGTGTCTGCTGTATGAAACAGCAGGCCTCCTGCGACTTGGCGCCATCTTTAATGTCCTGGCCAGCGCCATACCTGTATATAGCTGGTCGGGAAGGGGTTAAAGAGATCTGTTTATACATATCTCATTTGAAGGTCTATGCTTACTCCATTCTGATGCTCATCATATTCTAATGTTTATACTAATTTAGCTTCCCAGAATGAGAAAATAATCTATAATCCCCCCAGTTGCAATAAATTGAAAAAAACTAAAAATGTCACTTTTTAAATTATATTAACTCTTATATTTTCAAATTATTTCTGAAGTAAATATAGTTTGCGCACATCTCAGGTGACTGAAGTGCATTTTAAGCTCTTAGTGACATAAATAATTTTAGAATTAAGGGCCAGTAACATTTTTCCCCATCTGTGCTCCAGTGGTTGTAAATTTTTAAACCATTTTGACATATATATAACGTGTAAAGTAAATGTTATTATTTTATTTTTAGGGAGATCTAGAAAAAAATTGCAATTTTATAATTATTTAGTAGAATTAATTTTTATGACGTTCACTGTGTACATAACATGAGAACTATTCTGTGGGTCAGTAGGATTTAATTATGTAAAATGTATTGTATTATGTTATAATACTTACACAAAAAACACTTATTGGTACTTAGTAAAATGTATTTCTGTCTCTGCATTCCAAGATCCAGAACATTTTACTTTTCTGTGTGAAAGCTAATATATTCCTATATATATATATATATATATATATATATATATATATATATATATAATATATTCCTCTGTAGCGATAATAGTTATATAGCATGTAATGGGTATTGCTAGAGAAATAGTCTGAAGGAACAGTGTAAAATGAAAACTTTATTGATGTTTATGTGTTGAGGGGTTACAAGTGCTTTATGTGAGTTATTTGATGCTGTGAGTTGGACACTAGTGATGATCGAGCACCCCGGTGCTCGTATGCTCGGGTTTGAGCACCCGAGCATAATTGAAGTCTATGGGAGTAAACCAGGCACCCCCCGCGTGCCTGGTTTACACAAGTGCCCAAATTTTTTTTTTAAAAAGTACAAAGACAGACATACAGAGACACTACTTATCTTCCCTGGCAGCTCCCTCCTCCCATCCAGCTGGACGGGAGGAATTACTACAAAGAAGAAGCCTGAGGAGGTAAGTGGTTTGTTTCTTTGTTTTCTATTTTTCAGGATCGTGAATTACGTCGGATTCGTTGGATTACGTCGGACCAGCTTTTTTATTTTTTAAATAAAATGGTCAAACAGGGGTATGGGGGAGTATTTATTTCAATAAAATATTTTATAAGTGTGTGTGTGGTTTTTTTTTACAACGTTGCAGTTTTAGTAATCACGGCTATCTACAGACGGCCCTGATTACTAATACTGCGCTTAGTGCTTTCCTTCTCCAGCCAGATACAACCAGCAGTGGCAGCCTGGCACTACCAGGGTGGGAAGGGACACGGTTATTGGCCCTTCCCAGCCTAACAGTAACAGCCTGCCGCTGCCCCAGAACCAGACCCTCAATTTAGAAGGCTTCGGTCCTGTGGGTACCCAGGTCTTCCCGACACCCCTGGTGGCGGTGGGTGCTGAGGTAATAGATGTTGGGGTTAGTGCTGGCCATACCGGCAAGTACTAAGCCCAGTATTAGTAATCAGGGCCGTCTGTAAATAGCCGTGATTACTAAAACTGCAATGTTGTAAAAAAAAACACACACACACACTTATAAAATATTTTATTGAAATAAATACCGAATCCGACGTAGTCCTCAGCATTCACGATCCTGAAAAATAGAAAACAAACAAACAAACACAAACCACTTACCTACTCCTCAGGCTTCTTCTCCTCAGCAGTGGAGCCTCTTCATTACATTGTGCCCTCTGCTGGTGAATGAAAAAAATTACACCTTGAATTCTTCAATGAAAAAAAAAACGTGATAGGTGACGGATCCGTCATGAACTTTTACTATTGTGTCACACCAAACGGATCCATCCTCTATTGACTTTCAATGGAGTTCATGACGGATCCGTCATGACCCCAATGCAAGTCAATGGGGACAGATTTGTTTACTATTGTGTCACGCCAAACCTTATCATACCTTCACTCCAGAATTCTGGCATCAAAAAGTCGCAAAATAGGGCTTTTGAGACTTTTTTGCACTCCTGTGCGCAAAATTTATGCAATTGTGCAAAAATTTGCGACTTTTTACACTCACTTGTGCAAAATTTTGTGACTTTTTGCATGTGTACACCACTCACTCCAGTTTTGTAATATGGGTGGAAAAGTAGGTGTGGTTAGCTATGTTAATGAATTTCACTCCAGATTTATCATTGAGACTTTTTAAATAAAAGGGTCCAGGAGGAGGGTGGAGTACAAAAAGTGGAGTAGCTTCTCTAGACAGAAGTGTTAGGTTTAAGAACAAGCCACATTTATCAAACAACCTGTGACATTTGATAAATGTGGCAGAAAGTACTCCAACACAGACTGAAGCAAAACTGACTTCAAATTTTCTCCTAATGATAAATTCCCCCCATAGTGTGATAATATGTCAAGAAATCATTTTTTAAATTTTTTTTTAAAGCTGGCAAACTTGTGATATGTTCAATGAAGTTCAAAGGTAAGGAAGGATGCATTTGTATTTCATTTTTGATTTATGTAGTTATGAAGTTATGAAGAAGACAGCAAAACATCTAATTGGCTGTTACTGTCCTGATTGCAATTTTTCATTTATATTTTTTATCCAAATTATATTTCAACATACTGTAGTACTTAAGTAATTTACAGCTTGATTTACAATATACATTTACTTAAGATCTGTTTATATCTTTTGATAAGAATACACATTTATTATACTACTGTCATATGCATTTTTAGTAGCGGATGATGGGAAATATAGGTTAGCTTGCATGACTTGTGAAAGCGTGTCTGCAGCTGAAGTAGAACTTTTCTATTAAATTTCATTTTTTAATCCATAGCCACCAATCCTTATGTCCCCCCAGTGACTGAGATCTCTAACTGAATTTTAATGGTCATTTATTCTGTGGACATTTCTAAAATATGGTGTCTAATATTCTGAGAATAGAGGATAATCACTGACCTTTGCAGAATTCTTCTCAGCAGCTTTCAGCTCTCATGAGATGGGCCTTTAAATCCCTTTGTATAAGTGTGTATAAAGTTATATAGTCACAAGTCTAATGCTCTCAGTGTAGAATATGTTAGCTTTAAAATCTTAGTATAAAAATAGCTTTAACATTTTAAAGGGCAACTGACATAAAAATCCCTGGAAAAGCCAAACATAATCATTTTAAAGTATACAAAGTCAACAACTGCTTCACTTAAAGGGGTTGGGCACTTTCTGAAATAATTTCTAAAGTAGCATAACATGATGTTCTGGCATAGCAAGACTCAGTTCTTCTGCAACAACCTCACTAAAGCCACCCTCCTGCCCAAGGGTATGAGTTTAAAATCTGGATATGGAGTTTGTCATGTACATATTGACAACATATGTAGATATTGCTCCTATTATTTTCCACATTAAATGGACCTTTGATACTATATATCATGAGCATTATACTATTTCAATATCAGAAAATTCTGATTAATAGAGTTCGGGATTTAGAGTCACAGCAACCACAGCAACCATTCAATATGTCTCTACTCTGTGTAATAATAGAAAGTAAGGGGGTCATTTACGAAGTGATATAGGCCAGTTTTCTGGCCTATATCTGTATCATATTGTGGTGCAAAGGTTATTTGCGCTTCAGTCTGTGACTTTTTCCACCTTGTCAGGTCTAAAAAAGGAGGCAAGGCATGGGCAGGGAAGGGGCGGGCCACCAGGCCCATCTCATTCATCATTTTCTACATCTGTTTTAGGCATAGAAAATGTTTTAAATCTATGCCAGCAAGGAAGTTGTCTTACATTTAAACCGGCGCTGGATACGCCAAAGCTATGTAGAGTTCGGCACTACATAACTTTGGCAGATTCACCACCAGCGCAGGGATTATTAGGACAAGTGTAAGTTTTTTGTTTAATTCCCTTTTAAAAAGATGTTTCGCTTACGTTTCCACCTACTAAATGTTCCTGAAGTGTACTTTTATAATATATATCTCACCTTAGTGATTCATCTAAGGCAGTAATAGCTCCAAGATAGCTTCCAGGACAAGAAGCTGAACTTGCTGATATCAAGACGGTTCTAAACAGTTATGAAGATCCACTTTAGGCTAGGGGTTCTGCAGATATTGATGACCTATCCTCAGGATCACCCATTTTTATCAGATTGCTTATGATCCAACAGCTGATACCCCAACTGATCAGCTTTTTTGAGCTACCATGGCATCAAGAGCTGCACAGGTCTGGAGGCAGACAGCGCCATACATTGTGTAGTGGCCATGCGGGGGAACAAAAGCTCAAAACAGCTGATTGTGGGGGAGCCTGGGCATAGACCCCAACGGATCTGATATTGATAACCTATTTCAAGGAGCGGTCATCAATATCTGTAGCCTAGATAATAAGTAAATCTTAGGACATAATATCAATGCCTTTAATGTAAGCACCTGTCCTGATGACAGACTCACTTCAAGTCTGTCATGTTAGGAAAATTTACAGCCTTAATCTTTGATTTGGGATTCCACTTGGGTCCTAAGCATTTCATGGACCCCTCTAATGTTATCTAGTAATGGTATGTCTCTGTTATATAGTGGAGTATACATAAAGGGTACTCTTTAATGTAGGGTCCATTAAAGACATATATGTTCAAAGGAAATACCCAATAATTTATTTTAAATTGTTTTGTAATATTATTGATCTTGTATAATTATAAAAGATTACATGCTAACAGAGAACCATAGTGGAATTGCATGCACATTGAAATTAGACAGCCACGTTAAAAAGGACCTGTTACTACTTTGAGTACATTGATGGATTGTCACTGAGACTACAATGGTGGTTTTTGAGATCCAGGCAGAGCTAATGCAGACACAGGTAAGACTTGTGGGCAGAATAGTGATAAGGCAAACATGAGACAGGCAGGCTAGGGACTTGGTTGGAGCATAGACAGGGTAGAAAGACTGGGTTAACTTAAACATGAACTGAACTGAACTTGGACTTGAAAGTGCAGGGACACATGTACAATCGAACACACTTGAAACATGGCATGAATACAGTCAAGAGATTTGCAGGATAAATACAGACAAATTGCAATAGCACTAGACTATCATTACACCTTTGCTGGTCACCAGAAAACCTGAAGAATATCCAGGGACCCCAGCTATTGGCTGTGGAAGGATTTGGGAGTGAGCACACTGGCGCTTTAAGAGGCCGAAGGTGCACATGCCCTAAGGAAGCATCAGGCAGCAGCAAGGAAAGGATACCATCAACTAGAACCCCAGATAAAATGGTAACTGGAGTGACGCCCGCACCCACTGTGGTGGGCACAGATTGCAGACCTAACAGCCATGATCAATAAAATATATTATGAGCCAGTTAGTTATGGATTTTTTCCAGTCTGGATCCAATGTGATCTCTTTAGGGACATCATTCAGATTTTTGTAGCTCACTTCTCTATGTTGAAACAAATACACAACCACATCTGTATAGCTAAAGCTCATTCTATCACTTTCTACCTCAACCCTCCCATGTTTGGATTCTCAGCACCATCCACCCCACCTCCTTTCTCCGACAGAATTTGAGAATATGCCAGCTGATTGCTTACAGATTCTGGATGTCATTAATGCATCCGGAGAGAGGACTGAAATTATGAGCAGAGTATGACAAACACGTCTAGCTCCCAAAATAGCCTTAGCACCTGTGGGGTAGCAGAACAGGTCCCTGCGCGTCCCCCTTTAAGGTTTATCATGCTGAGATAATTATTGATCTGGTGTGTGCAGCTGGTAAAAGCTTTAACCTTTACATGAAAAAAGACACTGTGGGCTTCAATTGGATCGCAAACACTTTTTAAGAAAGTCTGGCACGTAAGTAAACTAGGGTGTCAGTGGGATGCAGCAAATGTTGATATAATACTCATTTGGAGCTGGAATCTAGACAAAACATTGCATAGAACATCACTGAAGGCCAATTGGCACTACAAGGGTTAAGCCATTTTCAAACAGTATTTGCGTATGGACTATAGTTGCAATCAAGAGCATTTAGAGAGTGCTACCAATATAAACTGATAAGATGAGAATTCAAAGTCAGGCAATAAGACATAGAAAATATGGGTTAATGGAAGCTGTGATAAAGTATAACCTCCCAGATCGGTTCAGGAAAATGGTGATGTGCACTATATAAATCAGTTATGTGATTTTTGAGACTGCTGGCAATGTTGGCACTTTTGGGATCAGCATTTGAGTCTGAAAAAATATGGATTTTGAATAAATGTGAAAAGGTAATTTATTGTGGACTGTGTAGCATTTTGAAGATCATGAGGGAATTTTTCAAGCCTTGCACTTCAGAACTGTTTCTTCAAAAAGTGTTAAAATAGGACTTTTTTTAACTTTTTGAGGTCACTTGCACAAGATTTTTGCAAGTTTTTGCATTTTACACCAATCACTCCAGTTTTCAAAAGTGGTCAGCTGTGTTAAGACATTAGTGACCAACCATCATTAACAAGCCTTAGGCTAGGTCACCTTTTTTACTGTGACCTAGTCTAAGTGCTGCGCTGGTCTCCTGTGCAGCGGAGAGTGGGCTTTCACATGAGAGCTGGGCTCCTGCTTTAAAAGGTTGCACGGCAGACATCTGGGATGTTTAACTCCTTGGATGCCACAATCAACAGCGACCATGATATCTAGGTGGTTTAGAGTGAGGGAGTTTCCTCTGTCTCCCATCAGCACCCTGCAAATGAGAGCGCAAAGTGCTGATATCTCTGCCCAAGGCTGCCTCATCAGGCTGCGCCTCTCTGGAACAGCCTGCTGGTGACTCTCAATATATCACTGACAGTATAATACGTTTACCGCATAAGCAGTACAATGAATTATAGATACGATGAATAGATTGCCTGTTACAGTAAAGTATGATAAAAAATGTTTAAAAAAAAGTTTTATTAAATAAAAAAACTGCAAAAACAAAATCTCCTCCACGTATTTAGTATCACCGTGTCCATAACAACCCATAGTACACAATTATCATGTAATTTATCCCATGCGGTGAACAACATAAAAAATTCCAGAATTGCTGTTTTTTTTTGTTTTTGTTTTGCATATTGGCCCCCAAAAAATAGAATAAAAAGTGATCAAGTGATGATACCATTGAAAACTAAAAGCTGTCCCGCCAAAATAAAGAGGGTCATTTATGAACCTATGATATGGTTAGTTGCGCCACACTCTATGACTTTTCCACCACTCACTCCAGTTTTAAAAAAGTGGGCATGGCATGAGCGGGGAAGGGCATGGGCTGGCAGGCCCGTCTCATTCATCATTTTCTATGCTGTTGTAGGCACCTGTACATAACTTTGTTGATCCATTATCTTAATAAATGATGCCCAAAGCCCACACGCAGCTTGGTAGAACCAAAGATAAGTTATGGGTCTTGGGATGCAGTGATGCAATAAAATTTTATTTTTTTAAAAAGGGTTTATTGTACTAAAGTAGTAAAACAAACAAAAACTATGAGGGTCATTTATTATGGCAGTTACCACCAAGCATGGAGCATTCATAAATTGGTTTATATGTGCTGGCAACTGATGTACACCCAGATTCTAAGTCTACCTACATTCCTCTTTACAACCAGGCACATATGTGTTGCACGATGGACTACATTTGAATCCCATTTATAGATCTAATTGTAGTCCACGCATTTTGAGTCAGGTAGGTCAATAACTCCTTCAGAACCCAGCCATTTTTCACCTTCACTTTCCTGACTAATCCTAATTTTTTCAATGTGACTAGAGATGAGTGAATCATGCTAAATTTTATTCGCCGAACATTCGCCAAACTTTTCCTAAGATTCGTATATTCGACGAATAGATTTGTTGAATTTGCGTACAAAATATACGTAATTATATGGCTTTTAGCAAACATTCGTGCACTAATAACGAACGTTCAGGTAAAAAGGTACGCAACCTCTTTGAACACGTACGCATAAGTGTACAAATTGCGTACGACAATGAAGGGCTTTGCTGGAGAGGAATGGTGGAGCAGGAGGAACGCTCTGAGTCTGACCCCAGGCTTCATATGGATACTGTATCAGCAGATGACAGCAGATCATCCGGCTGAGACTGAGATGACCGTGCCATCCATTCCACTACCTCATCCACTTTCTCCTTCACTACAATTTTGCACCTTGGTGGGTTAGCCTGGTGGAACAACGGCCAAGTATTGCAAATACTACTAGTAGATGCTCCGGCTACAGGTCCTTTGGCACTTCTGCCCTGTGCCACCTTCTCCTTTTTTTAGAGCTCAAGGTCTGGTTGGGAACTGCACCCCTTTTGCTTATCCATTCCAGACATTTTTCAATTCACTCTGTGGCCCTGCAGCTGTCTTTGTCCCTGTATCTCCCTGTCTCTCCCTGTCTCTCTATCCCTGCCTGATTAATTACTAGCCCTGAACTGGCCCTGCACTTGCCCTGCAGTATCCCTGATATCTGTAATATGGATTCCCCGAGCAATTACACCACAATTTTCACAAAACAGGTCTCAGAGTCTCAGAACTTCACACACAGTGCTTCTGCTCATCTCAGCAGTCGCAGCAGAAGTGATGCGTCACTGTCTTACCGAGCCTTAACCAATCAGAGCAACTTATACGTATCAATAGCGTATACTTTATAGGACAACTAGCGAATGCGTACAAAGCCGAAGCGAATCACCTAATATTCGGATTCACTTCGCAGCTAAAAATTTCCAAGATTTGATGCGAATCAATGAATCGACGAATAGATTCGCTCATCTCTAAATGTGATGTGTCAATTTATGTTCTAATTAGAGATGAGCGAATTCATGAAAAGTTCTTCGTCACGAATCGCATGTTTTTGTAAGTAGTGGGTGCAATGACAGGGAGCCGCTGCCCTCGTCATTGTACCCCTCAGATGCCACGTTCATACATGATCGTGGCACCAGAGTGTTAAAACAGTGTGAAATTAACATAAAAAAAAATAAAATCATTCTTACCGCTTCCATTTGCTCGCGAAGGGGCTTGCTGCCGCCATCTTCCTTGAAGATCTGGCTCAAAATCTCACGCAGCCCGAGATTACGTCATCACGACGGTTGGCGTCATGACATCATATGCGACCATGCACGGAATTTCACCCGAGATCTTCAATCAAAATGGCAACTGGCAGCCCATCGCGAGCAAATGGAGGAGGTAAGTATGATTTTTTTTGTTTTTTACACTATTTCAGGTTAAATCGATTTGCTAAAATGAAGCACGAGAAAATTCAACTTCGAGGTGAATCAAATTTATGCTGAAATTCGGATCGAATTCCACTTTGTGGGAGTCGATTCGCTCATCTCTAGTTTTAATAACTGTGGAATGCTTTCCATATCCCAGCCCTGTCATGGCTAACCACAGCACTCCAATTCTAAATGTAAGACAACTTCCAAGTTGTCTTACATTTACACCATTTTCAACACTGGTTTAGAAAATGATGAATGAGACGGTCCTGCCTGCCCATCTCCTTCCCCGCCCATGCCACGCCCACAATTTTAAATGTTGCATGAGCGAGGCCACGTAGTGGTGCAACGTTTAGTTAATTTAGATGTATTTTAGTATAGTAAATGACCCCCTATGACTCCCAAGATGTACACTTGCTTGGCTGTTTTCAGAACTCCATAGAAATGAATGGAGCATACTAGGAGTCATACTTTTAGCACAGCTGGAGTGCCAAAGGTTAGCCATCACTCAAGCCATTCTGACATTGTTTTCTTGTGATATGTCATACATAGAGATGAGCGAGCACTAAAATGCTCGGGTGCTCGTTATTCGAGACAAACTTTTCCGGATGCTCGGGTTCTCGTTTCGAGTAACGAACCCCATTGAAGTCAATGGGAGACTCGAGCATTTTTTGCAGGGGACCAAGGTTCTGCCTAGGGAAGGCTGGGTGAAAACCTGGAAACCTCAGAAAATGATGGAAACACCACGGAAATGGACAGGAAACAGCAGGGGCAGCATGCATGGATGCCTCTGAGGCTGCCTAATCCCACCATTACCCCAAATTCTCCTGCAACAGCCTGGTGGTTACCCTCATGGCAATTGTGCTCACCCAGACCAAGAAAGGCGAGGCACATGCCCATCACATGTTAGGGAAGCACCCAACTAGGTGCAATGAAGGTCCATCACCCATGCCCATGCTGGCACTGCTCTCCTATCCCCAGCCACACGATGCAGGCATAAGCCTGACACAGCATGGCGGTGACACCAACAAGTGACCAAGTTAGATGAGGTAGCAGGTGAGCCACCCAAAAATTTAGCCTGACACAGCATGGCGGTTACACCATCAATGACTTTGTCCGACTGAGAATGCAGTGAAATGGCTTTTGTTGAGCCTCCAAAAATTTTTTTAAAGTCGACCCTCAGCAAAAAAATTTTTTTTTAAATGTCGGTACTTGCTCCTCCTGAAAAATTGTTTTGGACCGTCTGTTTGACGCTCCTGAAACATTGTTTTACAGTGTCTGTAGTTGACACTGCGGAAAAATTGTTTGGAGAGAGGGCCTGTAGGTAGCCCTCCGGAAAAATTGTTTAGAGAGAGGGCCTGTAGGTGGCCCTCCGGAAAAATTGTTTGAAGAGAGGGCCTGTAGGAGGCCCTCCGGAAAAATTGTGGTAAAAGAGTGCCAGTTGGCCCTCTAAGAAATTGCGTTTTGGGTCAGCGTTAGGCAAAGACGACAAGGAGGAGGAGGAGTAGGAGGAGTAGAGAAGAGGAATCGGATACCTAAGTAATGTTAATCTTTAGCTGCTTTCCCCTGGAGGAGATTTGAATTCCGGTGAAATCCAGGCTTTGTTCATTTTAATAAGCGTCAGCCTGTCAGCGCTGTCAGTTGACAGGCGTGTACGCTTATCGGTGATGACGCCACCAGCTGCACTGAATACCCGCTCTGACAAAACGCTAGCTGCAGGGCAGGCCAGCACCTCCAAGGCGTACAGCGCCAGTTCAGGCCATGTGTCCAGCTTTGAAACCCAGTAGTTGTATGGAGCAGAGTGATCAGTGATCACCATCTTTCTGTAAAGCTCACCCCTACTCTGCTGAGACTGGAGACAGGTGACAGTGTCTTGCTGGGGTGACATAAAACTGGCAAAGGCCTTGGAGAGCGTTCCCCCGCTACTTGGCCCACAGAAGCACGCCCTTTGCCGCTAGCAGTGTCAGATGGGAAGGATTGTTTCAGCTTGTGCACCAGGGCCTGTTGATATTGATTCCTCTACAGGGATGAGAGTGGAAAGGTTCTGCTTGTACCGTGGGTCCAGGAGAGTGAACACCCAGTAATAGGTGTTTGAAAAAATGCTTCTAACGCGAGGGTCACTGGATAGGCAGCCTAACATGAAGTCTGCCATGTGCGCCAGAGTCCCAACACGCAAGAAATCCTATTGCTGCGCTGCCGTGAGAGTGGCAGCATCTGTGGTCGACTTGCGGAAATGCGCACAGATACGGCGCACCTTGGTGAGAAAATCACGTGGGCCAGGCATGGCACATGTGTGAGTCTGCTGAGTTGCAGAGCCGCCACCAGGTTACGCTCGTTGTCACACACAACCATGCCTGGCTTGAGGTTCAGCGGTGCCAGCCACAGATCGGTCTGCGCCGTGATGCCCTGTAATAGTTCTTGGGCGGTGTGCCTTTTGTCACCTAAGCTCAGCAGTTTAAGCACCGCCTGCTGGCGCTTAGCCACGGCACTGCTGCTGCGCCTAGAGCTACCGACTGAAGGTGCCGTGCCCATGGATGGTAATTCAGAGGAGGAGGTGGAGGAGGAGGAGGGGTCGGAGGAGGAGGCATAGTACGTCTGAGAGACCGTGACTGAGGTAGGCCCCGCAATCCTCGGTGTGGGCAGTACATGAGCAGCCCCAGGGTCAGACTCGGTCCCAGCCTCCACCAAGTTAACCCAATGTGCCGTCAGTGATATATAGTGTCCCTGCCCGGCCACACTTGTCCATGTGTCAGTGGTTAGGTGGACCTTCTCAGAAACAGCGTTGGTCAGGGCATGGATGATGTTCTGTGACACGTGCTGGTGTAGGGCTGGGACAGCACATCAAGAAAAATAGTGGCGGCTAGGGAGCGAATACCGAGGGGCAGCAACTACCATGAGCTTGCGAAATGCCTCGGTCTCTACCAGCCTATAGGGCAGCATCTCCAGGCTCAGCAATTTGGAGATGTGGAAGTTGAGGGCTTGGGCATGTGGGTGGGTGGAACTGTATTTCCTCTTGCGCTCCAGCGTCTGCTGTAAAGACAGCTGAACGCTGCGCAGGGACACATTGGTGGACGCTGTGGAGGATCGTGGAGGCGAAGGTGTGGTTTTCCGGCAGGAGGTGCTCATGCCGGGGTCCTGGGCAGGGGGTTGACTAGCAGAGGCAGCGAGTGACACAGGGGAAGGAGCAGTGGTGTGACCCGCAGGAGGTGAACGGCCTTGGTTCCATTGAGTGGGGTGTTTAGCACTCATATGACTGCGCATGCTGGTGGTGGTTAGGCTAGTAGTGGTGGAACCCCTGCTGATCCTGGTGTGGCACAGGTTGCACACCACAGTCCATCAGTCATCCTCAATTTCTTTAAAGAACCTCCAGACTTGCGAACATCTAGGCCTCACCACGGGAGCTTCACTACGTGAAACAGTTGCTGCTGATGCACCAGCTCTGGCTCTGCTTCTCCCTCTGGCCACACCACTGCCTCTTACAACCTGTTCTGGTGCAGCACTCGGCTCAGCCTCAGAAGCACTGTCTTCACTCGGCTTATCAACCCAGCTTGGGTCAGTCACCTCGTCATCCTCCGATTCCTCAGTCTGCTCCCCCCTCGGACTTCCTGCCCTGACAACAACTTCACCACTGTCTGACAACTGTGTCTCCTCATCGTCCGACACCTCTTTACACACTTCTTCCACTAAGTCAACAATGTCATCACCCACAGACTGCGACAGTTGGAAAACTTAGGCATCGGGAAAGAGGTCAGCAGCAACCTGAGAAGTGGTTTGTGACTCTGGGAAGGGTCCAGAAAACAGTTCCTGAGAGTATGCCGGATCGCATTCCAAATTTTCCTGGGAGGGGGCAGACTGGGGGGAAGGAGGTTGAGGTGGAGGAGCAAGAGGAGTGCTCCCTTGGGTAACGTGGGTGGACTGCGTGGAAGACTGACTGGTGGACAAATTACTTGAAGCATTGTCCGCAATCCACGACATCACCTGTTCGCACTGTTGTGGTTTCAACAGTGCTCTACCACGTGTCCCTGTAAGTTGAGACATGAAGCTAGGGATTGTAGCTCTGCGGCGTTCCCCTGCTCCCTCATCAGCAGGTACTGTCTCACCCTGCCCAGGACCATGGCCTCTGCCTCCTGCAGTAATTGAATGCCCACGAGCGCTCACGCCCTCGTCCTCGACCCTTAGCCCTGGGGTTCAACATTATCTGTATATAAGTGTCTTATACAAAAAAATTAATTCCACAGCACCACCACGGATTATGCCAAAAGCAAAATGTGTTTATTCCACCAGAGCGACGTTTCAGTCCTTCTCAATAGGACTTTTCTCAAGCAGTAGTTGTCAGGTCTGGTCACCGGAGAACATAGGTTTTCTATTTTTGCTTGGTATTCTGAGTTTTTGTGTGTTTCTGTTTCGTGCCTACACCTTGCCTTTAACCATGTTCACACTGTGGAGTTGTTTTGGAGCCAACGCCCATCTTCATGCCTTTGTTTGTCTACATAGGGTTAATACTCAGGTGCTGGGCTGAGTGGCTTCTCAGCATCTGGTCCATTCAGAACCTGGGGGTGGGATATCTTCCTGCATAAATACCTGCCTTCTTCTCTGGTCTTTGCCGGTTTTTGCAAATCCTTGCTATTCCTGCTTGTGCGTTTGTATCGTGTGTATCCTGACTGCTTATTTGACCCTTGGCTCGTACCTGACTACTCTACCCTCTTCCGATTTTGTACTTACGTTATCTCTGGTTTTCTGACACGGCTAGTTGACTATTCTTCAGTGTTTTGTTCGTCTCTGTTTGTTGTCCCTTTTTCCCTGCACCTTAGTCAGTGTAATTGCAGTCCTCGTGGTTGTCGCCGTGTCGCCTAGGAGACGGAGGCAATTAGGCAGGGACAGGGGTTGGGGAGAGCTCAGGGATCACATCTCCCTTTTCTGTGTACCCCAACCTTGACAGTAGTGTGTTTTACATCAGTGTTTTCAAATATTTATAGTCCACTTAATTAATTCCAGTCATTACATCATTATTATAAAAATCAATAAATAACAGTTTTACACATGATTGTAAATCCATATATAAATTAATGCATCCAAATATAACATAATTGTATTCACAACAGCAATTCATAATAATAAGATACTATAACATAAGTGCAAAAAAGTAAAATTGTGTATAATACATAATCATCCTCATTCCACCTACACCTGTGATGCAACATGTGCACATAATTAAAAAATACATAATTAAAGGTTGAAAATACTAACCAGGATGTCCCCCTTTCCATGTGCCTCAGCGTACTACAAGATCAACTGCGGCTGCGTCTCGGCCACCGGAAGCGCAACCAGCCTGGAACGCACACGTGACCGCCCCGGGCATCCCACGTTACCGGAAGACCCAGAACGCAATGCAACTCAATTTAGAAAGAGCCAGAGGATATACACTCCTAGTAATAAGTAATACAAATAAGTAATACAAATAAGCAGGACGGAGAGTCAAAGAAATTTTTATAAAAAATCTTTTAGAAATATAATAACGAGGAACAAAGGGGGGGGCATCACTGGTTTTCACAACCAATATGGTGTGCATGACCATCTGCAAAAGATAAAAAAAGAAGAAAAATAAGTATTAGTGTATATATAACACAACACTGATATAATTGTTCATACAGGAATTTAACAGAGATACATTCCAAATTATTAGGAATGGATCCACGGCTTATAGTCCACATTTAGTCCCTTGGGTTTCAAACTATTCAATTTAGTAATCCATTGAACCTCTTTTTTCTTTAATAATAAGATCCGATTACCACCTTTCCTAGATGCCGGGACATGGTCTATTATCATGCATTTGAGATCACTTTCTTTATGTCCTTTTTCAGAGAAATGTTTCGAAACTGGTAAATCCATTCTTTTCTTCCGAATGGAATACCTATGCTGATTTATTCTAGTCTTAAAGTCTAAGCTGGTCTCCCCCACATATAATAGTGGGCAAGGACACAAGAGCACATACACAATAAATGTCGAGTCACATGTTAGATAATAGGGAATCCTATATTTTTCTTTCGAAATGGGATTTTTCGAAAGAATTCCCTTTTGTATATATCTGCAATTAATGCAGTGTAGACACGGGAAACACCCCTTTCTTTGTACAGTGAGATATGTTTGTTTAACCCCTTCCCGACCGGCGCCATACATGTACGGCGCTCGGGCGGTGCGGGGACATGACGCCCGCTCGCGGGTGCGGCGGGCGTCATGGCCGGAAAGTCTCTGCTGTTTCTAACAGCAGAGACTTGAAGCTACTTACCGCCATCGGCGGCGTCTTCCGATGGGCCTCTCATTTCTTGTGGGCCCCTCTGAAGGCTTCCGGTGGCGTCTGTACCCGGAAGCGGTTCGCTTCCGGGTGATGTACAGACGACCCGATTGGCCAATCTGGCCGTCTGTACACGCTATGAAAGCTGTAATCCTCGCTGGTGAGGATTACAGCTTTCAAAGTGCAATTATTCTTATTCTGGCCACTAGATGGCAGGCCAGGATAAGAAATGAGCAATCATGAGTTTAATTCAAGATTAAAAATCAGAGATTGCTCATAGTGAAAAAAATTAAAAGTACAATATATTAGCTCATATTTGAGCTTTCAAATAATAATAAAAAATAAAAAAAAAATGTTAAAAATATATAAAAAATAAAAAAAATATAAAAGTTTAAATCACCCCCCTTTCCGTATAATTAAAAAATAAATACCTAAATAACAATAAATATAGACATCATGGGTATCACCGTGACCGAAAACGCCCGTACTTTTTAAAATTAAAAAAAAATTCCAACACGGTGAATTGTGTGGCGGAAAAAGCGTCAAAATGGTGATTTGCCGTTTTTTGTCACTTTTTTTTTTCTAAAAAAATTAAATAAAAAGTGATCAAAAAGTCATACACACCCCAGAATGGTATCAATAAAAACTTCAGATCGCCCCGCAAAAAATGAGCCCCCATACAGCTCCCGTACACATAAATGCCAAAAAGTTATCGGGGTCAAGATATGACGACCAAAAAAAAAAAAAAACAAAACAACCAACTTTATCATTTTTTTATCACTATCAAAACACAAGAAAAACTATAAATGTTAGGTACCGCTGGATTCGTACTGACCTGTAGAATGAAAGTAACCGGTCAGTTTTAATGAACAGCGAACGCCGTAAATAAAAAACCCGGAAAACTGTAGCGGAATAGTGTTTTTTTTTGCAATTTCACACGATTTGGAATTTTTTTCCCGCTTCCCACTACACCATATCCAATAATAAATGGTGGCGTTTGAAAGTACAACTTGTCCCGCAAAAAACAAGCCCTCATACAACTATGTGAGCAGAAAATAAAAAAGTTATGGCTGTATGAAGGCAAGGAGCAAAAAACGAAAACGCAAAACCGAAAAAACCTCCCCGGGTGAAAGGGTTAAAGCTTCTCTGGGGACCTACATCTGTCCGTACCAATCTATCCCGAAGGTTAGGCGGTCTACGGTACGACATGAGAGGTAAGTCATTAAATTCCGTTATTTTTGAAAAGTTATTTTTTACAGTTGACCAATGCCTATTGATAATCTTTTTGACATCAAAGCTATCTTCAGAGTACGTGGTCACGAAGGGAATTCTCTTCATTTTGTTTTTGACCTCTTTTTTTGTCTTGTTCCCTGGGGCCTAATAACTCAAGTCTGTCCATATTACATACTGTGTCACGGTGTTGTTTGTAAATTTTTTCTGGGAAGCCTCTCTCCCTAAATGCTACCTTCATATCGTTCAATGCCCTATCCAATTTTGAGTCATCACTGACAATTCTTTAGCTCGCATGTACTGGCTTAGTGTTTAATGACCTCACCATCGCTCTGGGATGTGCACTATCATACCGTAAAAGTGTATTTTTGTCGGTCGTTTTTTTATATATACGTCCTTCTAGACCTGTTGTGACTCGAAATGAATTGACACATCCAAGAAGTGTATTTCACTTCTTGAATGTTCCATGGTGAACTTAATGTCAGTATCAATTTGTATTCAGGAACTGAAAAAAGACATTCAGTTCAATCTCAGTTCCCGTCCAAATGAGGAAGACGTCATCTATGTATCGCCACTAGAGATGAGCGAATCTAAAGATTCGGGGATTCGGTATTCGGCCCGAATCCCACAGCGGGATTCGTGGATTCGGGCCGAATACCGAATCCCATTAAGTCTATGGGAGACCCGAATCTTTTTGCAGGGGCCAAAGGTTCTGCACAGTCAGGGGGGGGGTGTCAATTTTTTTTTGGCCCGGGGGTGGGGGTAGGTGGTGGGTTGGGGGGGAGAGAGACCTAATGGAATATTTTTAACCCCTAAAGGGTTAAAAATAATAAAAACAAACTCACCTCCTCCACTTGTTCACGGCGCAACCGGTCCGGTGTCTTCTTTCTTCTTTCACAGCCTTGAAGGACCTGCAAGAGGACCTTTGTGACGTCACCCGCGCTCACCACATGGGGGGTCAAGCTGGAGGCACTGAGGGGGGGCACAAGATGCTGATCTGAGGTCTGATGGGGGCACAAGATGCTGATCTGAGGTCTGATTGGGGCACAAGATGCTGATCTGAGGTCTGATGGGGGCACAAGACGCTGACCTGAGGTCTGATGGGGGGCACAAGACGCTGACCTGAGGTCTGATGGGGGCACAAGACGCTGACCTGAGGTCTGATGGGGGCACAAGACGCTGACCTGAGGTCTGATGGGGGCACAAGACGCTGACTTGAGGTCTGATGGAGGCACAAGACGCTGACCTGAGCTCTGATGGGGGCACATTGTGTTGATCTGAGGTCTGATGGGGCACAAGACGCTGATCTGAGGTCTGATGGGGGCACAGACCTGAGGTCTGATGGGGGCAGAAGACGCTTGATCTGAGGTCTGATGGGGACACAATGTGTTGATCTGACGTTTATTATCCCTGTACGGTGACATCACTGTGTTTATTATCCCTGTACGGTGACATCACTGTGTTTATTATCTCTGTATGGTGACATCACTGTGTGTATTATCCCTGGACTGTGACATCACTGTGTTTATTATCTCTGGACGGTGACATCACTGTGTGTATTATCCCTGGACTTTGACATCATTGTGTTTATTATCTCTGTACGGTGACATCACTGTGTTTATGATCCCTGTACGGTGACATCACTGTGTTTATTATCTCTGTACAGTGACATCTCTGTGTTTATTATCCCTGTACGGTGACATCACTGTGTTTATTATCTCTGTACTGTGACAATCACTGTGTTTGTTTATCCCTGTATGTGACATCACTGTGTTTATTATCTCTGTACAGTGACATCGCTGTGTGTATTATCCAGTGCAGGAAGAGGTAAGTGGTCTGTGTTTGTGTGTTTGTTTTCTATTTTTCAGGGTCGTGAATGCAGAGGACTACGTCGGATTCGGTGGACTACGTCGGACCAGCTTTTTTTTTTTTTTTTTAATAAAATGGTCAAACAGGGGTCTGGGGGAGTTGTTTATTTCAATAAATGTTTTAAACTTGTGT
>ONZH01005766.1:0-23543 GCA_900303285.1 Rhinella marina | reverse complement strand
AGTGCTTGGCTATGGAGATCAAGAGCATGTTTTAAGTGTGGTAAAACGGGCCACACTGCAAGGAATTGCAACTGTGCAGATAATTGCAACGGGTCCAGTGATACCAGATGTGGGAATAGGTATACAGCAGCAGGTTGTACAGTAAGACCTAGTGTAGTTGGCCAAACAAGGTCTCCGTTCCAGCCACAGATACCCCATCAGTTGTTGAAGGGTCAGAATGGCCAACTGCTACAAGGAAAGAAAGAGTGTTTAGACAGGGGTATGTCTAGAACAGCTGTACAATTTGTTGTGTAGCCTGTTCCCTGTATGTCTTTGTCATGTGTTCCTGTATTTGTTTGTTTAATGTTAGTGGTTTTTAGTCGTTGTTTGTACCATGTAGGCCATCTCCCTGGTTTGTGTGTTAAGTGTGATCTGTGACTTTGTGTTGTGGTTGACTAGAGAGTCAGGACATGAGTTAGGTCATGGGATTTTTCTAGTATCCACAACACAGGTTAACAGGGGGAGATAAGCCTGGAAAAAGGTATTCTGTATCCTGAAGATATCACTGGGGCTGAGTCATCCAGGGTGGTTAGGATTAGCACATTCTAATGATAGATCCATAACTATAAAAGACACCCTAAAAGAATCCAGGTGCGTCCAAGGATCTGTATCCACGGACTATGTGTAGACCAATGTAATGATAAAGTTAAACTGTAGCAGCTCTGGTCAGGCCTTAGGGAATGATCAGAGTGGTCCGGTGAAACTGGAGGGCTTGTATCAAGCCACAGTTTTGAAGGTGTGGACCAATGCTAAGGATCTAAGGTGTACTCAGGTAGAGGGATTTCTATCCATATGGTCTTTCATGATCATGCTCATGAGAGAGGACTGTGTACCGGAGGTGACAGGATACTATTTTGTCACCTTGCCCACTGGGAACCAGGCACACAGATGGTTACATTAGATACTAATCCCTAGAGGTGGGACTTGGTATGGAACGTGGTGGACACACCTACTGTGGGTGAATGGATGGAGACTCTATGACTGAGGAATACTGGGACAGATAGGGTCTTTAAATTGGGAAGACCCCAGAGGCAGGGATATTAACTTTAACATCAATATAGATGGTACATTTAAGTGGCCTAATTGCGAGGCGGTAGATGTAGGGTGCTGGTAGTTTATATAATGGGTCTATCTGTCCAACTCCTAACCCATCAGGACCAGTGATATCACTTCAGGGGTATAGTAATGTTAATTTGGGATTTTTGCCATTAACTGGACAGTACTTCATCCATAGCTCACCTTGGACATCCTAATTTATGAGGGAGGTCATCCTTATCTGTTCAACACAGAGGGATGTTGGAGGTAAGAGGATACTATCCTCTGCCAAGTTAGTCAGTATCTGGTGCTTAGACACCAGTGTTAGGACTCCGAGGGGTCCTGGGAGATGAAAGGCCAACCCAATTCTCTCCTTCTGACATGGGTCAAGGGCATTGGTGTTGGTACCAAGGATGTAATTAACTGCACCAGAAGAGGAGAAATCCTCCCTGGAGCATATTGTCCCCTTTGTCTCATTATAGGTCTAGATGCCAATGACCCCAGAGAAAAGACTGGACATCTGCTCTGACACCCCCTGTGAGGCTCCAGAGAATTCCCTTTGACTTTGACAGCCAGCTCAAGCATCTCTTGTTAGAATTGGATAAAGAAGATGAGATCCTTAGAAGTCTTCAAGAGGTGGAGATTATAGCTTGAGCATGACAGGATCAAGATAACGAGTATCACCTATGATTTGGAATAGAGACTCAGAGGTGTCCAAGGGGCGTGGACTTGTTGGACTACAACCCAAAGGAAATATAATTTTTCTGTATATTCATTCAATCAGTTAGAGTTCTGTTGGTTCTGGTCATTGCCATGTACTTTGGACTGTGCCTGATTTACCGGAGGATAACGAGACTTGCCAACTAGGTACAGGAAAAACAGGCAGAACTACATGAAAGACGCAGAAGGGCCTAGCATCTGAGAAGCCCTGGAATCTTAGGATTCATGAAGGGCTATGGGTACTCAGGACATGATTTTGGACTCACTCCTGAAGTCCCATAGCAGTGTAAATACTGTTTGTTATTGGGTATTTTTCTATTGATTTAGGTGTGTTGGGTGGGGGAGGGGTGATTACCTGTTTTGTGTGAATGGGGTAAAGAACAGATTGCCCAGGGACAGGTACCCTCACTAAAGAATTTGCCACCTCAACCCTAGCAATGGTAAAGTTCATAAAGGATGGCTTGAATGTCTGTTAGAATTAGACGGTGTTCATTCCCATAGTCAACTTAGGTATTGTGACATCACCCCCACTCAAAATCCTGACCTGCCTTGTAAAGACCTACTGATCTATCCATGGGAGAACCTCATCGATGATACTTTCAATCAAGGTTAAAGGAGAAGTGTCTGAGGGAAGTCGTGCCCATGCCAAAAGAAGGGTATTCCACTGGTGATTGTACCCCAAAAAGAAAGAGGTGCTACGTGGTTTGCCAAAAGACAATGAGGGTGAGGCCATTCCAGAGTCTGCACAGTGAAAGACAAAGTTGGGCTAGGTGAACACCTGAAGATTCGCATTGACTGCCAGATACTCAAAAGTCCTTCATCCAAGAACGGTCATGAAGCCAAGTACAGTTCCAAGACCGTTCCAGGGAAGATCAAGAGAGAAAGCGGTGTATTCTGTGGATAGAGACGTTTGGTTACGGTGAAGGGCAGGACAGGTGACTATCGTACTGGGTGATGTCTAGGTACCTATGGGTAAGAGGTATACTTCATTCCATCCTGAACGGTTACCGGTTATAATGTGAGTTGAGTAGGCAAATATATTCCAACAAAACACTCCTCCCCCCCCCCCCCCCCAAATTGTATTGTCGTGTTCTCGACAATCAGGGGGATATGTTACAGGGGGAAGAGTTTCCCTATAGATATATGCCCATATATATATATATATTTGATCCCAGTAGTGAGAAGGCCAAGATACATAGTATTCACTTCACTCTATTCAAAGCCCCCCTCCTGCAGGAATGCCATATGCCTGCTGGGGTATGGGGGGGAAGACAATAGGGCCATATGTTGACAGTATCATAGGTATGTTAAACTATGGTTCAATAGACCTTTTGTCTCAATAGGTGTGATGCACTTCCCTCTATCTTAAAGACCACCTACTGATAGCAGGCAGTCGGGCATTACAATGGCTAGAGACATGGAGGCTGATGAGATCAATAGATCAAAAGAAAGTAGATCCATGTCCTATCAGCAGAAGGTTCCCTGTAGGGGGTGTTAGGCTAGTATCACTACACCTCACTGCTTTCACCTAAAGCGGGAGGGGGCTCAGATATAGTATATAGCCAACTGTGGGGGCCACAGAAGGCAGTCTCCTGAATGAGTCACCTGAAGGAAGATGGGGGAAAGGTCACCATGACAGAGCTCCAGCAAGGATTGGTCTAAGTATCCCAAGAGCCCCTAACCTCTCTCTCTCTCTTCTACCAATCCTGAACCCCTAATTCCCTTCTGCCTCCATACTTACCCTGTATCCTGACCCCTGCACTACATCCCCAATCTTCCATTTCATGATTAGGGAAAGTTAGCGATAGGTGGTGGGAAAGTACTATTGGTAAGTACTGTAGGTACAAGTACTATTGGTAAGTATTGTAAGTACTATTCACTACTGGGAAAGTATATTGGTGTGTGTATGTGAGTGTGGGTGGGAAAAATAAGTAGGTGTTGGTGTTTATTATATTATTGTTTTATTGTGTGATTTGTGTAACTTTAGCATAGTGTATAATAAATAGCTTGTTTTATTAGCACTGTTTCATTTCTGTTATACAAGCACAGTAATAATATAATTGTAATAGTAGTTTTGTAAAGGAACAGGGAAACGTTACAGTTAAGGTACAGATGAATACAATACAGCCTAGCGTGAGTGTGTTGAGACTGTGTTGTATTATAATATTGATTGTTGAAGTCAGATCTGACGCTATTATCAATATTGTACCTTAACGGAACATTATAGAAGGAAAACATAATACCGTACTGATGGCCACGTGAGTGAATATTGGTATGGCCGTTTTTAATAGAAAATATTAATATTCACGTTAGAATATAAATATTTATGAATATTAATTCTTAATATTTAATAGAAATATTGATATATTAATATTTATATCTCCTTCATTGTCCGATAAAATCTTCACATGATGTCCCCATATCTGTTCTGACAGGGCTACCAGTGCTTTGTAGACCGCCAGCAATTCTCTCTGGTTGGACGATGTCTCTTTCTGCGCAAGGTTCCAAGTACCTTGCACAAACTGGTTCCCTAAATGGGCTCCCCAACCGTGACCGCTTGCATCCATGGTGATCACTAACTGTGTTGGTCTCCAAGGAACCCCTTTTGTCAGGTTTTTTGTCATCATCCACCAAGTCAGAGAATCCTTTACCTCTTGTGGTATTTTTATTTTCTTGTCCAAGGTCCTCTGAGATTTGTCCCATACAGATAGGAGAAATTGCTGAAGAGGACGGGAATGGTTCTGGGCCCACAGGACTGCTGGAATCATAGTAGTTAGAGACCCCAATAACTTCATCTTTTCCCTGATGGACACCGACCTTCTGCCATGGAAACTGGACACTTGACTCCTTAAGGCTTCTTGCTTTTCTACTGGAAGAAAGGATGTCATGTTTGAGGAGTCTAACAGGATACCCAAGAATACCTTTTGTTTGGAAGGCACTACAGTTAGGGCCAGAAATATTTGGTCAGTGACACAATTTTCGCGAGTTGGGCTCTGCATGCCACCACATTGGATTTGAAATAAAACCTCTATAACAGAATTCAAGTGCAGATTGTAACATTTAATTTGAAGGGTTGAACAAAAATATCTGATAGAAAATGTAGGAATTGTACACATTTCTTTACAAACACTCCACATTTTAGGAGCTCAAAAGTAATTGGACAAATAAACATAACCCAAACAAAATATTGGCTGAATCTGGGCTGAAAGTATATCCTGGTACACTTCAGAATTCATCCAGCTACTCATGTCTGCTGTTATGTCATCAATAAACACAAGTGACCTAGTGCCATTGAAAGCCATGCATGCCCATGCCATCACGTTGCCTCCACCATGTTTTACAGAGGATGTGGTGTGCCTTGGATCATGTGCCATTCCCTTTCTTCTCCAAACTTTTTTCTTCCCATCATTCTGGTACAGGTTGATCTTTGTCTCATCTGTCCATAGAATACTTTTCCAGAACTAAGCTGGCTTCTTGAGGTGTTTTTCAGCAAATGTAACTCTGGCCTGTCTATTTTTGGAATTGATGAATGGTTTGCATCTAGATGTGAACCCTTTGTATTTACTTTCATGGAGTCTTCTCTTTACTGTTGACTTAGAGACAGATACACCTACTTCACTGAGCGTGTTCTGGACTTCAGTTGATGTTGTGAACGGGTTCTTCTTCACCAAAGAAAGTATGCGGAGATCATCCACCACTGTTGTCATCCATGGACGCCCAGGCCTTTTTGAGTTCCCAAGCTCACCAGTCAATTCCCTTTTTCTCAGAATGTACCCAACTGTTGATTTTGCTACTCCAAGCATGTCTGCTATCTCTCTGATGGATTTTTTCTTTTTTTTCAGCCTCAGGATGTTCTGCTTCACCTCAATTGAGAGTTCCTTTGACCGCATGTTGTCTGGTCACAGCAACAGCTTCCAAATGCAAAACCACACACCTGGAATCAACCCCAGACCTTTTAACTACTTCATTGATTATAGGTTTACGAGGGAGACGCCTTCAGAGTTAATTGCAGCCCTTAGAGTCCATTGTCCAATTACTTTTGGTCCCTTGAAAAAGAGGAGGCTATGCATTACAGAGCTATGATTCCTAAACCCTTTCTCCGATTTGGATGTGGAAACTCTCATATTGCAGCTGGGAGTGTGCACTTTCAGCCCATATTATATATATAATTGTATTTCTGAACATGTTTTAGTAAACAGCTAAAATAACAAAACTTGTGTCACTGTCCAAATATTTCTGGCCCTAACTGTAGGTCTGATTTTTGCTGATTTAACAGCCAGCCTAGGTCTGACAGGTGACTGCATACCGTCTGGATGTGGGTTACCAGCAGCTGTTTCTGCTGGGCCAAGATCAGAAGATCGTCCAAGTATGGAACTAGATGAATGCCTTGAAGATTTGGTAAATACTCGAGGAGCTGCTGCCAGGCCGAACAGGAGAGCCTGAAATTGAAAATGCCTCAATTCCCCTTTCATGTACAGAGTTACTCTCAAGAACCTCTGGGAGCTTCTGCTGATCGGGATATGATAGTAAGCATTGCTCAGGTCGATCGATGCCATGAAACAATCCTTGGTCAGGGTAGAGATGGCTGATTTTATTGTCTCCATCTTGAATTTTTTGTATCTTAGGTATAGGTTCAGACCCTTCAGATTGAAAATAGTCCGAAATGTTCCATTTGGTTTTCTTATTAGGAACATAGGAGAATAAAATCCCTTTCCTTGTTGATTACTGGGGACTGGAACTAGGACTTCTTTTTGCAGTAGTGAGGATATCTCTTCTTCCAGGGCTTGTTGGTACTGGAGATTCCTGATGACAAGAAATCTGGATGGAGGCTTTTCTGCAAATTCCAGACTATAACCTGATGAAATTAGGTCTATCACCCAGGGAGAAAGGGATACTTTTTGCCACTTCTGAACAAAGAACTTCAATCTTCCTCCCACTGGAAGCCTGGCGTCTATCTGAACTGTTGGGATTGAAAAGGAAACATCTACCCCTTCCTCTGTAAAAAGATCCCCTGTCAGATGTACCTCTTCTCTTGTAGTCTGGATAACCTCTTTTCTGGGAACGAAAGGAATGGCGCTGTTGGAAGAATCTGGACTCCACCGGAAACCCTTTCTTTTTATCAGACGCCTTTTCCAAGACGTCATCCAAGCTAGACCCAAACAACCAATCACCTTCACAGGGAAGAGAGCAAAGTTTAGACTTTGAACCAGAATCCCCACTATAAGTTTTTAGCCAGACTGTTGTTCTTACAGAGTTGGACTGGGTGGCTGCTCTAGCTGACATCTTTACCAGCTCCACAGAAGCGTCTAAGTGTGGGAATGGATGCAAGGATATCTTCCCTAGGGGTACCCGCTGCTAGATGGTTTTCTAACTGCGTCATCCATACCCCTAAAGCTCTGGCTGTGTAGGTGGCAGCAATACTCGGTCTTAGCATAGCTGTGGACGTCTCCCAAGACCTTCTTAACAGACCATCTGCTTTTCTATCCATAGCATCCTTGAGCATACCCGAGTCTTCAAAGGGGAGAGAGGATTTTTTTGAGATTTTAGCTAAAGGGGCATCCACTTTTGGAACACTATCCCACAGATTAGAATCATCCTCAGAGAAGCTCTCTTGTCAGGTTCATTCCATTCTTTCTGTATCAACTCCTTAATGGTATTATGGACTGGAAAGACTCTGATCTTTTTCTCTCCTAAACCTTGAAACATCTGGTCCTGAACCGATAATGTCTCCTTAACCTCTTCAATACCCATCGTGGCTCTTATAGCTTTGAGTAAAGATTCAGTGTCCTCTGGACAACAATATGGACGACCGGTTTCATCCTCTGATTCAGAATTCTGCTCCTCCACATCCTCAGATATTGGAGGGTCAGATGGTTGTTCTGTCACTTGCGGGACAGCTTTAGAGCTAGAGGGATAGCAGACATTAGAATCAGGCAAACGTTTCTTAATGACAGACGATACTTCTGTTCTTATCAAAGACTTCAAATTATTAAGGAAGGAAGGGGATTCTTCTGTAACAATCTTCTCAGTACACTTTTTGCAGACTGGCTTTTTATATGAAGAAGAAAGAGCCTTAGCACATAAAGGGCATTTTCTAACCAGATGTTTAGTAGAAGTACCCTGAAACAATATGAATAAATCATAAACCCTCTAACCAGAAAATAAATACCTTTACTTTAAGGCCTCTTTCACACGAGCGTCACGGATTAGGTCCAGATGCGTTCAGGGTGCGTTCAGGAAAACTCGCACCATTTTGCAAGCAAGTTCAGTCAGTTTTGTCTGCGATTGCGTTCAGTTGTTCAGTTTTTTCCGCGCGGGTGCGATGCGTTTTGATGCGTTTTTCACGCGCGTGATAAAAAACTGAAGGTTTACAAACAACATCTCTTAGCAACCATCAGTGAAAAACGCATTGCACCCGCACTTGCTTCAGGATGCAATGCGTTTTTCACTAAAGCCCCATTCACTTCTATGGGGCCAGGGCTGCGTGAAAAACGCAGAATATAGAACATGCTGCGTTTTTCACGCAATGCAGAACTGATGCGTGAAAAAAAACGCTCATGTACACAGACCCATTGAAATGAATAGGTCAGGATTCAGTGCGGGTGCTATGCGTTCACGTCACGCATTGCACCCGCGCGGAAAACTCGCTCGTGTGAAAGGGGCCTAAGAGGCAAGAGTGAGGGACAAACCGGGCTTGAGGCTCCTGCAGGGTCAGGGGCAATAGGAGGCTTAGCAACAGCAGCGGCAGCAGACATAGGCTTCTGGCTAGCAGCATCCATTTTAACAAGTTGGTAACACTCAACAGTCTTCCCAGCCTTTTAATCTGTGTCAAAAAATTCAAATTTCCCGCCGCTGCCACGCACTTCTGGTCACGCCAATGACGTCATCTCCATTCCTCCGCGGCGACCGGAAGTGAATGGGATTCCCCTGCCTCAAGGGAATCCCACCCCTCTGCGGCACGCGCGACCCTGCTTCCTCTTCCGGAGAGCGGGGAAGACGACCCGGGGCAGCCTCCACTGGAGGAGTTACACCTGAGATCCAGGGAGACCTTTGTCGGCACTTACCCCTGGATCCTCGTGCAGCCCTCCTAGCTAAACTAGGGATTCCCCAGAACTCCTCCAGGCTGCACGGCACCTAAGGAAAAGATTCCGTACGTCTCCCAAGGGACAGGAAACAACTGAGAGGTAAGAGGAGGGGCGTGATTTTAAAGATTCTCTGTTGTTTCCTGTCCCTGGGGGGGCGGGGGAATCCTCCTCATGGTGTCGCTGTGGAGGAAAACATCAGTTACTTATTCAAATCATTGAAAAGTGCCTGTCTGCCCACCTTGATGCCAGTTTTCATGCCCAGAACCAGTTCAGGCAAGGCTGATCTCCACTGTATCTGAAGTGGGGTATTACCCTCTGTATGTTGGCTGTGCGAGATCTCTGGCCCGAATTCATTTAACCCCTTAAAAACATCAGTTCCTTATTCAAATCAGTGAAAAGTGCCTGTCTGTCCACTTTGATGCCAGTTTTCATGCCCAGAACCTGTTCAGGCCAGGCTGAACTCCAGTCTATGTGATGCCAAGCTTCACCCTGCATATGTTGGCAGTGCGAGATCACTGGCCCAAATTCATTTAACCCCTTAAAACATCAGTTACTTATTCAAATCATTGAAGAGTGCCTGTCTGCCCACTTTGATGCCAGTTTTTATGCCCAGAACCTGTTCAGGCCAGGCTGAACCCCAGTCTATCTAATGTGGGGCATCACCCTCTGTAAGTTTGCAGTGCGAGATCTCTGGCCCAAATTCATTTAACCCCTTAAAAACATCAGTTACTTATTCAACTCAGTTAAAAGTGCCTGTTTGCCCACTTTGATGCCAGTTTTCATGTCCAGAACATGTTCGGGCCAGGCTGAATGCCACTATATCTGATGCGGGGAACCACTCTCTGTATGTTGGCAGTGCGAGATCTCTGGCCCAAATTCATTTAACCCCTTAAAAACATCAGTTACTTATTCAAATCAGTGAAAAGTGCCTGTCTGCCCACTTTGATGCCAGTTTTCATCCCCAGAACCTGTTTGGGCCAGGCTGAACTCCAGTCTATCTGATGCAGGGCATCAGCCTTTGTATGTTGGCAGTGCGAGATCACTGGCCCAAATTCATTTAACCCCTTAAAAACAAAAGTTACTTATTCAAATCAGTGAAAAGTGCCTGTTTACCCACTTTGATGCCAGTTTTCATGGCCAAAACCTGTTCGGGCCAGGCTGAACTACAGTCTATCTGTTGCGGGGCATCACCCTCTTTATGTTGGCAGTGTGAGATCTCCGGCCCAAATTCATTTAACCCCTTAAAAACATCACTTATTCAAATCAGTGAAAAGTGCCTGTCTGCCCACTTTGATGCCAGTTTTCATGCCCAAAATCTGTTTGGGCCAGGCTGAACTACAGTCTATCTGTTGCGGGGCACCACCCTTTGTATGTTGTCAGTGCAAGATTTCTGGCCCAAATTCATTTAACTCTTTAAATCACACTTTGTGCCTACTTCGATGCCCATTTTGTGCCCATCTTTTGGATTTTCATGCTGCTTTCAACTGATTTACATTAAGCTCGGCTCACTGCAACTTTTTATTGCACTGTTGATAAGGTGTCCTCAAAATCCTTAAATAAAATTAAAAATGATGTGAATAAGAAACTGGCCAAATAAGAAACCAACTTCAGCCTCGTCCCTGAAAAAAATTCTAAAAGTGGCCATGTTTTATAGTCGGGTCCAAATTATTAGAAGGCAGGGCCAGCAATACCATATTGGGGCACATTATACCACCCCAACAAAGCCAAATACCACAGTCCAGCACAAAATACATCCCAAAATCCTCCCCTGGGCATCGGCCCACCGGGAAATTTCCCTATACTCCAGCCATGACTAATACTCTGCAGCCTGCCAGCTATTCCTGAGTATCTCCAGTGCTGGATCTATACATTGTCCATTGTATAGTGGTTACTGCAGTGCTGCTCCTATTAAAGTGAATGAAGATACTCCAGCAATATCAGTCTAATACTCCACAGCCGAATCACAATCACATGGACGCCGAACAGCCCGAGCAATTGTTTTGCAGATATTAAGCCTGACGAAGGGCACCGTCACTGGGCCCGAAACGTTGCTGCTTTGGTACCACTGGTGTTGAAAATGCAAAATTAAAAAATAAATAAAAATACGATAAATTAATTGTAACTGGAGTGCTGTCTCTCAATTTTGAAAAGTGATCATCTGGATTTCCATGGTGGAGGGCATCACCGAGACGCGCTCCCACTGAAACCGGTTGTGTGCTGTGGCCAAATACCGTACCCCTGTAATACTCCACAGCCTGCCAGCTAATCCTGAGTATCTCCAGTACCGGATCTATACATTGTCCATTATATAGTGGTTACTGCAGCGCTGCTCCTATTAAAGTGAATGAGGATACTTCAGCAATATCAGCGGGGTCTGATACCCTTCCTGATGGGCTGCGTGAAGAAATCCGGCATATTGTTTTCTTGTAAATTCTTTATTTTTCACGCCATAAGATAAGCTTGACATACATTAAAGGATATCGTATTTTTCATTAGTAAAAACATTAATGAAATTTGTAACAGTATACAAACTAGATATGGTGCGGTTTAAATTTGAAATTGGGGAAAAGAAAAATGGTAGGTGGGAGGGGGGGGTGGAAAGGGTAGAGATGGGGAAGCAAGGGGGGGGATTGCAATTATACATAATCATGTATATACAGTTGTAAGGCTGTGAGGTATCATTTCTGCTTACTTAAATATGCATATACGTTGTGCAAACAGTATACAGTAAAGGGTAGTGAAGCACATAAAAAGGGGGGGGGGTTAGAATAAACTCCAAGGCATGTACCGGTTAGAGGACAGGAAAATATACATCTCTCCACGCAGACCACACTTTCAGATATTTGTCTCTAGATCTGTTAGCCAAACTTGAAAACTCTTCAAATTTACATATTTGGTTAACCTTTTCTTCCCATTCATCAATGGTAGGGGGCTCAATACTGAGCCAATGCTGGATTAGTGATTTGGCAATTGCTATGAGATGTGTGATTAGGTTCAGTCTAGAAGGTTTATAAGAATCACTAGGTCTGGCCAATAGCACATAATCAGGAGTTATCTGAATGAGTGGGGTGCATAATGACCTAATAACCTTCTCCACTTGTGACCAAAAGGGTTTTATTAGATCGCAATTCCACCATATGTGGGAGAGGGAACCAATCTGGGAGCCACATCTCCAACATAGGTTCGTGGGTGAAAGATTATGTTCATATAGAAATTCCGGGGTTTTGTACCAGCGAGTGAGCAATTTATAATGATTCTCCTGCATACGCACACAAGGAGAAAAACCATGTGCGTTCCTCAGGATGGTTTGCACTTCTTGGTCTGTAAGTGAAATAGATAGTTCCTTTTCCCATGAGTGGATAAAGGTCGGTTTAGATGGAGAGGGTGGGTTGATCAATGATGTGTACATCCTACTGACTTTTCTGGAGTTAGCCTGACTGGAGGAGAGATCAGCCTCCAAGGGAGTGAGCGCCCTGTGGAATGAATATTCCTTGAGGAATGCTGTCACAATTTTATTGAAATGAGCAACATGCAGGGGCATTATGTGGTCATTCTGCATCAAGTCTTGTAAAATCGAAAGTGAAGGAGGGGGTTCCTGTGGGGAAGAGATCCCTAATAGTGATAGAACGTAGTTTAATCCAGAAGTCTGCGTAGGGAGAGTCAATGGTGGTGAGTACAATTGGTATGAGATGTGCTGGGCAGTAGGGGCGATGGGAAGGGAATTATGGAGTCGCGCAAAGCTCCCCAAACTGCACACGTTCCCCTTACAAGTGGGTCCGGAACGGATGGAGAGACATTACGGGTACTAGGTAGCCATAAAGCCTGTACTAGCGGAATATCTATGGCTTGTTGAGCCCACTTGTCAAGATCCATATTTCTGCAAGGATTAATAAGTTCTGCCCACCTGTTCAGGTGTATTGCCCTGTAATAGGAAGTCAAATCTGGCAAACCCATACCACCATGCTCTCTAGATTTTATAAGTAGAGAGTAAGTGAGCCTCGGTCTCTCTTTCCGCCATAGGAAGGAACTAAATAGAGATCGAAGGGTGCCAAAGAAGGATGCTGGTAGGTGAATGGGTAGCATCGAAAAGGTGTATAGGATTTTGGGGAGAATATAGGTTTTTAATAAGTTTTTTCGCCCCATCCATGAGATGTAGGGAAAATCATAGTCCTTCAGGAGTTGTTTAATATCTTTTAAGAGAGGTAGGTAATTCAATGCATATAGGCCTGTAGGACGGGTAGCTATTTGGACTCCTAGGTACTTTATAGAGGCATTGGCCCAGGGGAAGGAGAAATGCCTACGTAGCTCTGCAACTCTATGTTCCGGGATATTTATATTGAGTAATTCAGATTTTGAGATGTTAACTTTAAAGTTAGAGAGAAGGCCAAAGTTATCTAACATAGCCGTGAGAGCTATGAGGTCCTCCATAGGGTTTGATAACAAGAAAAGCAAATCATCTGCGAATGCTATGCATTTAAGAGTGACTGGGCCCGAAGAAAAGCCTTTGATGATGGCACTCTGCCGGACAGATTGGAGCAAGGCTTCCATAACCAGGACAAATAAAGTCGGCGAAAGTGGACAGCCTTGTCGCATTCCATTGCTAATATTAAAAACTGGCGACAGAGTGACATTCACTTTGATCCTTGCATGGGGTTGGTGATAAAGAGTAAAGATGGCAGAGATCAATTGAGTGGGAAAACCTAGCTTGTGAAGCATTGCTTTCATGAAGGACCTTTTTGCCTTCCCCTGGATCAACTTGTAGGAAAACAGGCTGAACTGGATGGACAGATGTCTTTTTTCGGCCTTACAAACTATGTTACTATGTTACTATGACCACCTCACCCGGTCAAAAGCTTTTTCTGCATCGACCCCTAGTAATGCCAGGGGCAGCCTTCGCTGGTGCGCAATCTGAATGGCATGGATGAGTTTACATGAATTGTCTCTGCCCTCTCTACCCCTCAGAAAGCCAGCCTGTTCCTTCCCAACAATGTTAGGAAGCAGAGGACTAATCCTCCTTGCCAGTAACTTGGCCCAGATTTTGAGATCTATATTCAGTAGAGAAATGGGGCGATAATTGCTACAGGCTTTGGGATCCTTTCCAGGTTTGTGGATAAGGGTAATATGAGCCTCCTGTGCCTGCTTCGTAAGTGTACCTCCCTGCAGTAGATGGTTACATAGGTTAGCTAAATGGGGTATTAAGATATCCTCATGTTTTCTATAATATATTAGGGTAAACCCATCTGGTCCAGGGCTTTTCCCCAAGGGGAAGCTACGTAAAATGTTTTCCACCTCCTTATGTGTTACTGATTCAAGGAGTTTTGTGGTGTCTGGGTTCGAAATTTTTGGAAGTTTAAGTGTGTCTAAGAAGGTATTAATGTGAGTGAGAGAAGCGCCATCTGGAGGATTTGGTATGTTATAAAGATCCATATAAAAGGCGTGAAAGGCCTTAGCAATATCTTCAGTCTTTGTGTGGTTCACTCCTTGAGAACTCTGAATCTGACTGATAAACGTCTTGTCTCTGTGTTTCTTTATTAGTGCTGACATTAACTTGCTACCCTTATTACCGTGAAGGTATAGCTTGTGTCTGAAGTATAACTGGTGTTTGGCTTGTCTTAAATCCAAGATGTCCCTCAGCTGGGATTGCAAGCTTTTCAGTGCATCTTTAGATACTTGGGTGAATGCGCGTTTTAATGACGTCTCAACCTCACTTATCCTCTTCAACATAGCATCTATTTTCTTCTGTTTTTCTTTTTTATCTCTTGTGGCTAGTGATATCAATATGCCTCTCATGTACGTTTTGTGAGTTTCCCAAAGTATAGACGGGATACCGGGGTATAAGAATTGGTGTCAAAGAAAAGCTGTAAGTTTTTTCTCAGATATTCCTGGTTCTCCTTTGAATATGAGAGATTCATTAATCCTCCATATCCAATCCCTTTGTGGTAGCTGGGACATGTGACATATGACCCTACACGGGGCATGATCCGAAATCGTGATTACACCTAATTCAGGGTCAGAAAAGAGGGTGAGAGCAGATGCCGAGACAAAAATATAGTCCAGTCTTTGGAATGAATTATGAGGGGTTGAGAAAAACGTGTAGTCTTTTGTCGTAGGATTATTGACTCTCCAGACATTGAGATCATGTAATTTAGTGTTAATCCTGTTCAGGTATTTGGTTGATATGTGGGATTTGTTGGTGGAAGAGTCTAACAATGGGTTCAGCACTAGGTTGAGATCAGTTCCTAGGACAATGGGACCTTCGGCAAACAGATGTAGCACATCTAAGGCTTTAAGTATCCAAGACACCTGACCAGTATTAGGGACGTAAAAATTGGCAAAAGTGAATATTTTAGAGCCAATTTCACCTTTTAGAAGGAGAATACGTCCCTCAGCGTCTGTATATTGTTGTTTTAAGACGAATGGGATGGAGTTATGAAAGGCGATGGTCACTCCCTTGGAGGCTGATGTGGGGTGGCAACTATGGAACCACTGATTAAATTGAGATTTGGGAAGTTTAGGTATGCGATGTGACCTAAAATGAGTTTCTTGTAGAAAAGCTATATGGGTTTTAAGTTTCTTCAGTAGGAGTAATATGTGACTCCGTTTGTTAGGGGAATGAGGCCCTTAACATTAAAAGTTGTAATAGAGCAATCCATGGGGGGAGGGGATCGAGATCAGGGAATTGGAGAAGGGTAAAGAGCAGGAATGCGGATAGGGAATGAAACTCTCAGAACTCTATGTGTGGTTCTGGAAAAGGAAATAAAAATATTGGGTAATAGGCAAAAAGAGTTTGCCAGGTATGTGTACGGGGTTGGTAAAACAAGTAAAGACAGATGCAACTGTCCTGACCCGATAGTAGAGCAACATACCAGCCAGCCTATTAGAATGTAACTGTGTCATCTATAGACAAGTAATTTAGACATTTCAAGTATGTGTAACATAGCTAGTGCAAAGAAAAAGCATGTGCAAGAGGCAAATATAACAGAACATAGCCAATAAACTACATTAATCATCAATGATTCTTAATAACCATCATCAACCAGTCTCCCATATCAAGGGAGTAGGAAACAATCATGAAGAGAGCACTGATAATATGACAACCGAGTGTCTCCCCTAGGTACAGCCGGAGAGATATCTCTTCATCAGGACGTCAAAAACGTCCATTCCAGCAGCCAGGGATCCAGCTAGACCCCGACACAGAAACACACTCTAATGTATGAGGGTGGGTGGGATTTTTTTTTAAACGGGGGGGGGGGGGGGGAGAGAGAGGGGGGGGAACAGGAAGGGGGGAAGGACACAAACAATCCAGCAGTCCCAAACATACTAGTAATAGAAATATGGATTGTACCAGAAGGTAGGTATTGAAGGACTTGGGATGAATAGTATTATCTAAGTATAAAGCAAAACCTGAGAGTCCAAGTATATGGATATTCTTGTCTCCATATTGTGCGTTCTGGTGTGCCCCAAGAATAGAAGAAAGTTCCAGCAAGTCCTGCCATGGCGATACGAGAGTTCTAGTGACCGCATCCACACGGCAGTCCCTGCTGAAAAGACATGTTGGAAAGAGAGATAACAGAAAAACACAAAAAATATATCAAAAATAAAACAAAACGGGGGGGTGGGGGGGTGGAGAGAGTCTCTATGCCGGAGAAGAGCCGCCCAGGTCAACTCTCAGTCGAGAATTAAGAAGAAGAATGATGCCCATGTCTTCACAATCTCATCAGATCGGATCGGGCCGTGTTCTAAGAGACTGAGGCCCCGTCTTCTGGCGTCTGTTCTTGGAAACCAGCTGCCACCTGTTCCAGGCGCGGTAACGCAGGTAACGGATCCCCTTCATCCAAAGGCAGCCAGAAGGGAATTTGTATTGGTTGTATTCCACAAATACACCACACTCCCTAGATCGCCAGGGTGATTAACTCTTAGGCGCCTGCCATTATGGAAGATCGCTAGGCCAAAGGGATAGAGCCAGGAATACATAATCTTCTTCTCCGCAGTTGTTCAAGCAGAGGACGAAGTATGCGTCTTTTTTGCCAGGATGGATGGTGCAATGTCCTGATATAGAGCAAGCGCTACGCCATCATAGAGCACTGGTGCCCTTTTCCCTCGCAGCCTGTAGGATTCTATTGGTGTCCACATATGACAGTAGGGCCGCAAAGTACATCTCTCGGAGGCTCTGACTGTTGGGGTTTAGGTCTCAGGGCCCTATGGATCCTCTCAATAACCACTTTTTCTTGCCTCTTCTTCTCCCAACAGGTGCGTGAATATCTATTTCGCCACTTTAGGTAGGGAGTCTGAAGACCAGGACTCGGGTAGGCCTTTGATGCGGATATTGCGTCTCCTATCCTATTTTCCTGGTCTTCTATCAAAATAAGCGCTTATTGAGGTGCCCAATATGGGTAGAGGACCTCATTTCTAGGGCCGAGGAGTGAGTGACGATGCTTGCGCATGTCGCTTCCAGTGTCTCTACTCTGGTTCCTATTTGCTTAATCTCCGTTTTAATTTCGGAGAGTTCAGAGAGAAGGGGTTGAAGAGCTTTGGCAACTGTTTCCCTAAAGAAAGTTTTTGAAGTGGCCGCCAACTCACTGTCTCCTCGGTCCCTCGCTTCTATGCTGTGCTGTTCCGACTCCTCTGCGCTCTCAATTCCCGCCCAGTCTTCCTGCGCCATCTTGGGTGGACGGGGCTGAGCTCCGATGGCCTTTGCTGCAAGAACCTGTGGAGATCTTGTGGCGGTTTTTTGCTGCTGCGGAGGTCCAGGGTGGTCTAGCCTCTTGTCCCTGCCATATTTGGCCATGATGACCGCTAGAAAAGCTGAGTTTAGGCTGGTGGTATAGTCGCTATGGAGGAGCCAAGCTTACATTCGACTGTCTCCTGCAGCGGTCAGACTCCGCCCCCCCCGAAATTCGGCATATTGTGAGGTCCGATACCAAGCCGGAGCCAGGCACCTTACCGCCATACTGTGGCCCTGTATGTTTCCGAGACTCATCCTCAGTGGAGGCTGCTTGTGTCCATGTAAGGCCCCTTTTCACACGGGCGAGATTTCCATGCGGGTGCAATGTGTGATGCGAACGCATTGCACCCGCACTGAATCCTGATCCATTCATTTAAATGGGGCTTTTCACATGAGCGATGTTTTTCACGCATCAGTTCGCCGTTGCGTGAAAATCACAGCATGTTCTATATTCTGCGTTTTTCACGCAGGCCCTGGCCCCATTGAAGTGAATGGGACTGCGTGAATAACGAATAAGTGCGGATGCAATGCGTGATTCACTGATGGTTGCTAAGAGATGTTGTTTGTAAACATTCAGTTTTTATCACGCGCGTGAAAACGCGTCAAAATGCTTCGCACCCACGCAGAATAAAACTGAACGAACGTACGAAATCGCAGTCAAAACTGACTGCGATTGCATGCGGATTTTCCAGAACGCTTCCGGACTGAATCCGTGACGCCCGTGTGAAAGAGGCCTAACTATTCGTTCTCGTGCACACCCCCCGTGCTTATTACTACAAATAGTGGTGTGAACAGGGTTAACCCTTAGAGGGCTTTTGTTGAATTATTGTATTGCTAGCATCCCAGTATAGTTCACCAATATCAACGGGGTCTGATACTCCGCAGCCTGCCAGCTATTCCCAAGTATCTCCAGTACCGGATATATACATTGTCCCGGGCGGACCGGGAACTTAAACTGGCCTGAAAAAATTCTAAAGTGGCCCTATTTTGTAGTCGGGTCCCAATTATTAGAAGGCAGTGCCAGCAATACCATATTGGGGCACATTATACAACCCCAACAAAGCCAAATACCACAGTCCAGCACAAAATACATCCAAAATCTTCCACTGGCCAGTCCCCTGGGCATCGGCCCACCAGGAAATTTCCCTATACTCCAGCCATGACTGATACTCTGCAGCCTGCCAGCTATTCCTAAGTATCTCCAGTACCGAAGCTATACATTTCATTCACTTTAATAGGAGCACGCTGTAGTAAACCACTATACAATGGACAATGTATAGATCCAGCACTGGAGATACTCAGGAATAGCTGGCAGGCTGCGGAGTATTAGACCCCACTGATATTGCTGGATTATCTTGGATTCACTTTAATAGAAACAGCGCTGCAGTAACCACTATACAATGCACAATGTATAGATCCAGTACTGGAGATATTCAGGAATAGCTGGCAGGCTGCAGAGTATTAGACCCCGTTGATATTGCTGGAGTATCTTAATTTACTTTAAGGCTCCATTCACATGTCCTGTTTTTATTTCCTGATTCGATCCTGATCCTGATCTGGATCCATTAATTTCAATGGGTCCTGAAAAATCAGGAAAGACAAACAGGACGCGTGAATGGAGCCTAATAGGAGCAAGCGGCTGCAGTAACCACTATACAATAGACAATGTATAGATCCGGTACTGCAGATACTCAGGAATAGCTGGCAGGCTGCAGAGTATTAGGACTCCACTGATATTGCTGGAGTATCTTGATTCATTTTAATAGAAACAGTGCTGTAGTAACCACTATACAATGCACAATGTATCGATCTGGTACTGGAGATACTCAGGAATAGCTGGCAGATTGCAGAGTATCAGACCCCCACTGATATTGCTGGAGTATTTTCATTCACTTTAATAGAAACAGCGCTGCAGTAACCACTATACAATGCACAATGTATAGATCTGGTACTGAAGATACTCAGGAATAGCGGGCAGGCTGCAGAGTTTCAGACCCACGCTATTATTGCTGGAGTATCTTGATTTAGTTAATAGGAGCAGCGCTGCAGTAACCACTATACAATGCACAATGTATAGATCCGATACTGGAGATACTCGGAATAGCTGGCAGGCTGCAGAGTATTAGACCCCGGTGATATTGCTGGAGAATCCTCATTCACTTTAATAGGAGCAGCGCTGCAGTAACCACTATATAATTGTCAATGTATAGATCCGTTACTGGAGATACTCAGGATTAGCTGGCAGGGCTGCGGAGTATTAGACTCTAATGATATTGCTGGAGTATCTTCATTCACTTTAATAGGAGCAGCGGCTGCAGTAACCACTATACAATAGACAATGTATAGATCCGATACTGGAGATACTCAGGAACAGCTGGCAGGCTGCAGAGTATTAGACCCCGCTGATATTGCTGGAGAATTCTCATTCACTTTAATAGGAGCAGCGCTGCAGTAACCACTATATAATTGTCAATGTATAGATCCGTTACTGGAGATACTCAGGATTAGCTGGCAGGCTGCGGAGTATTAGACTCCACTGATATTGCTGGAGTATCTTCATTCACTTTAATAACCGCAGTCTATTGTATAGTGGTTACTACAGCACTGTTTCTATTAAAGTGAATGAGTATACTCCAGCAATATTAGCGGGGGTCTAATACTCCGCAGCCTGTCAGCTATTCCTGAGTATCTCCAGTGGTAGAGATATACAGATATGGGTTATGATAAAATGTATATCTATCCATATGTATTATATAAGTGTCTATCTATATGTATTATAAGTGTATAAAATCTTGGGTGTAGACTGAATTGTAAAACAATAGAGAATCACTCTGTATAGATGAAAAGGTCTGAATACGGTTTCAAACCAGTTGTCAGGGTTTAATTGAAATATCAGGAAGCCTCTTTGCATTGGTAATCAAGGTGCCAGAAGAAATGTTTGGTGAATTACATTTCAAAGGCTCCTGAGTGTTTTTTCCCCATTCCATTGCAAATACCCACTATTGTGGTGGCCAGGTACATGTCTCCAACTTGAGTAGTTTGCGTTTGGGTGAAAACAAGGAAGAGACAGGTAATTGTAAAATGTTAACGTGGGATCTTGAGATCTTGGCATGGGAACCTCACAGAGGGGATGCTACAATTTAGTATAAAAAAGCCTTGGCCATGGTCACTGGGAAGAATCCTAGGGGGGAATCCTAGGAGGATCCAAGTAGGAGAATCCTAGGGAGAATCCTAGGAGGAGAGGATCCTAGGGAAGAATCCTAGGAGAGAATCCTAGGGAGGGGAGGAGCCTGTAAATCATACAGGTTGTGTGCCAGGAGGATTCTGGACATCAGACCAGGCCAGACGGAACTTAGTTCAGCCTTGGGTAACTATATGGTGATTCTTTATTGTTTGATTATTGTGCTATAGGGTTATTTTTGGAGGAATCGTCTGTATTGTTGTGTTTTTCTTTCTAATATTCTAGGTCTGTTTGTATCAATGTGGTTGCATTCTAATTGTCGGTATAGGAACTGTTGGTTTTAGGCTGCTTCATGTTGCTGCTTTTGTGCCCTTGATTATGTGTTGATTATTTGTTGGTTCTATATTTTCCATTCTTTGATTGTTGGTTAATATTTTTCTATTTTCACATGGCTCATTTGGGTCTGTAAATAATAATAATTTCTTTGTTTCTATGCACTGTTGTTGTGTGCTTTCTTCGCTGACCGTCCCTAGAATTTACGTGAGGATATTATTATGCCTTAATATTAATAGTGTCAGTAATCCTATTTCTTACACCAGTACCGAATATATACATTGTCCATTGTATAGTGGTTACTGCAACGCTGCTCCTATTAAAGTGAATGAAGATACTCCAGCCATATAAGCGGGGGTCTGATACTCTGCAGCCTGCCAGTATGCCTGAGTATCTCCAGTGCTGGATATATACAGTGTCCATTATATAGTGGTTACTACAGCGCTGCTCCTATTAAAGTGAATGAAGATACTCCAGCAAAATACTCTGGCAGCTTGCCAACTATTCTTTACCTAATCTAAAGGTAGGAAACATGAACAAAACGTTTTCTTTTCCTTGTAAAAATGCATGGTGAGCAAACAATGAAAATGTTGAAACAGAACCATTTCACTCAAAAGGAGGGTGAACCTGTGACTCGATAAAGGCTGTACACCCCTGTGTGTGTTGGGAGGAGAGGGAGAAAACAGAATGTCCGATTGGAGGAATACAGAAATATTTTTTTTTTAAAAAGGCCTAAAAGCGTATAGCCTGTCATTACACTTTGCGGTATCACATCAATATGATCCAAGAGGGGTAAAAACTATAGGCATACAGTGCCTTGCGAAAGTATTCGGCCCCCTGGAACTTTTCAACCTTTTGCCACATTTCATGCTTCAAACAAAAAGATATAACATTTAAAATTTTTGGTGAAGAATCAACAACAAGTGGGTCACAATTGTGAAGTGGAACGAAATTTATTGGATCATTTAAACTTTTTTTGGAATAATAAAACTGAAAAGTGGGGTGTGCAAAATTATTTGGCCCATTTACTTTCAGTTCAGAAAACTCACTCCAGAAGTTCATTGAGGATCTCTGAATGATCCAATGTTGTCCTAAATGACTGATGAAGATAAATAGAATCCACCTGTGTGTAATCAAGTCTCCGTATAAATGCACCTGCTCTGTGATAGTCTCAGGGTTCAGTTTAACCCCTTCCTGCCCAGCGCCGTACATGTACGACGCAGCGAGACGTGAGTTACCGCCCAGCGCCGTACATGTATGGCACGGCGGACACCCGATCCCCGGGCAAAATCGCTGGGGAACCGGGGTATCATGGCTGCACTGCCCTGTAGGCGGCCATATTAGCTAAGGGCAGGGGGCGGTATTTAGGTCCTCCTGCAGCTCCGGTGGCTGCGATTGGCCAGATAACATAGGCCAGCCCATCGCAGCTCCTGGAAGTCACCGGAGCTGCAGAGGAAGCAGGGGCAGGTCATTTCAAGGAGACAGGTGCTGAGCTAGTCAGCACCTGTCGTTCCTGAGGTCAGGCAGGGGACTCCAGTGTTTTGGGTCCCCTGCCAGCGCTGCCATTGGCTTTTTGGTCGTGCACTCCTAACTAACCTGTTTGCCTTACTGGCTGATTTTTAATCAGTGCTAGTATAAAGCTGTGTCCTGCTCTCCCTATATGCATTGGAGACCAACTGGCACCAGGAGAGGTGGAATACAGAGTGGGCTCAGCATTATATGGAACCTGCATTCCCTGAGCATAATAGAGGTCAGTGTGGCACCAAGGAGGTATCATATTGTGTGGGCTCGGCATGCATGTGGAGCCAGCATTCCCTGAATCAGTGGAGGCCATTTTGGCACCATAAGAGGTACAATATAATACAATATAATGTTGGCTTAGCATGCATGTAGAGCCTGCATCCTCTATAGTTAATGGAGGCTGCTATGGCACTTAGTGACTATGGTATTTAGTGTTAGGTTCCCGTCTTAAAGAGATCGCCTTGATGTAGGGCAGATGGGCACAGATAATTTTTGTACAAAATTATCTGCCAAGAATCTCACATTTACAATGTAGCGCTAGTATCGTGTGGATAGTGAGTATGGCAGTATTATATGTACTCAGTTTATTGTCTGTGTTCGCAGAGTGCTGTTGCATTTTTTATGTTTGGCCAGATAACATAGGCCGGCCCATCGCAGCTCCTGGAAGCCACCGAAGCTGCAGAGGAAGCAGGAGCCGGTCATTTCAAGGTGACAGGTGCTGAGCTAGTCAGCACCTGTCGTTCCCAAGGTCAGGCAGGGGACTCCAGTGTTTTGGGTCCCCTGCCAGCGCTGCCATTGGCTGGAGCAACGCTACAGCTGCACAGGAAGAGGCAGAACCTTCCTGCATGCAGCCATTCTAGCTGAGACTGCATGCAGGAAGGTTCTGTCCTTTTCTGTGTGCTGT
>ONZH01005765.1:0-335258 GCA_900303285.1 Rhinella marina | reverse complement strand
CGTTGTTTGGGGGGGCGCCATCTCTCCAATGGTTCCCCAACTACCACCTCAATCCGTTCAATGCATGACCTCCTCCTCGCCAAGAAGAGCAGACACGACTCCTTGTGCCTGCGAATCCCGCCACACCCTGACAGCCTTCTCAATACCTTCTTGTAACCCAAGGTTCCAAATGTCCATGCCCACCTCATTCAGATGTACACCATCAGATCTCATCATAGCTCGATCAGGCACTTCGAGGTCTCTGTGGCGAACCACCACCCCTCCATTGCGGGAAACAAAACGTGACACTTCCTTATTAACCCTACCCCGAGCTCTGTTCAGTTTTTCCACTGAACGAGCATACCTCCACTGCAAACGGGCCACCTTTTCCGACCATACCAACAAAATACCAGGGAATAAAGACAACAATCTCAGGATATTAAATTTAATATCTCGTATGAGCTGCCTGGAAGACCGAACGCCAAGGTCATTGCCCCCAGCATGCAAAACTAAGACATCAGGCGCCTTATCTAATCGGGAGTAAAAATGCAACTCTGGAAGCACTCCACTCCATAACAAGCCACGGACTCCGATCCAACGCAGGCTCACCTCACTCCTAGGAAAACCGAGCTGCCTGCCATCTGGGCGTACATCCGCACGCAAGGCCCCCCAGTAGACATAGGAGTGGCCCACGATCCAAACAAGACAAATTCCAGAGGCTAAAAAGAAAAGGGGGGAAAATTAAATCCAGGAACTGAATATACAACAAAAACTTTACAAACTAGACAGATGCACGTAGGACCGGAATCTCCCAGACTCCCACCTACCAATCCTGCGAACAATCCTGTCGGACAAACCCCATCGAGCTGCTTCTGTGGCAGCCCCAATCCTGAATGAATGGGAAGCATACTCTCTAACATTCAGGCCTTGCCTAGAAAGAACCTTTTTAAAGACTGCCACAAATTGAAAACGGGAAAGGAACACATCGCACAGGACAGACGTCCGAGCCAGCAATTACAAAGAGCTCAATCATACGCCCCTTTCCCTGCTGATCAGTTTTCGATCTTCGCAACCAACACAAAACTCGATCTGTGTGACAAGAAACATCCGTCCGTTGTAGGCCATCATGAGACACACAAGTGCGACTAACCAGCTCGCTGATGCGAAAAGCACCAAAAAATGCAAGGACAAACGCCGCTGAAAACAATAGGCGCTCGTAAACAGATACACAAACATATTGTAAATCCGAGATTAGGGCCACTAACAACTCAAAAGACACCGGACGACGACCATCCATAGAAGCCACAGACTTGCGATAGCCCTTTAACGCTTGAATCACTACAAATTCCTTTGTGATATCAGGAATATTTAGAAGTTTAAACCAGTAGGCTAAACCCGCTACCCTTTTAGAGATACTGGCACCTGAATAACCCACCTCGTAAGCAGAACCAATGAAAAACAATAACAACGGGATTAAATCCCCACTAACCCCATTATGACCCAACCGACCACAGACAAGCAACCATTCTCTCCAAACCGTCTGATAAGAGCGCCTCGTCGAATCACTCAGTGCACGACCCATCAAGGCAAAGGCGACCCGAATGCCAGACTCCAAAGATGTTCCGGGCAGGGAGTTCCCTGCTGCACCGCCTCCGGTGCCAGCATGCGAAAACTATCCCACTGTAATCGAGATAAGGAATCAGCAATGGAGTTTGAAATTCCAGGAACATGACGAGCACACACCCATGCATTAAGCTCTAACCCCCGCAAAACCAGGTGGCGCAAAAAACTGACTACTGGGGGCGAAGATGCTGAAATACTGTTAATGGCTTGTACCACCGACAGGTTATCACAGCAAAAACGAACACGCTTGTTCCGAAACTGCGATCCCCAAACTTCCAAGGCCGCCACTATTGGAAACAGTTCCAACAGAGTCAGATTACGAGTAAGGCCTGCAGCATGCCATTGCGATGGCCAAACACCAGCCATCCACTGACCCTGAAAATAGGCACCAAAGCCAAGCGCCCCCGAAGCATCCGTGCATAGTTCTAAATCGACACTGTCCGCCCAGTCCGCCCACCACACTGACCGACCGTTAAACGAATCGAAAAACTTTGCCCACACCCGAAGATCTGCCTTGTGATCAGCATTTAAGCGTATGAAATGTAAGGGGCTCCGGATCCCTGCCGTACCGAGTGCTAACCGTCGACAAAAAACCCGCCCCATAGGTATAATTCGACATGCGAAGTTTAACTTGCCCAACAACGATTGAAGTTGTCGCAAGCGAACCTTCCGCATCTGTAACATGTCATGGACGAGGTTACGCAACTCTGTCAACTTGTCTAGTGGTAGCCGGCATTCCATGGCAACTGAATCCAACTCAATACCCAAAAAGGAAAGAACCGTCACTGGACCAACGGTCTTGTCGGGAGCTAGAGGAACCCCAAAACGGTGCGCCACCTGTTTGACTGTATGAAGCAATAGAGAACATTGCCGAGATGCAGCAGGGCCTACAGTCATGGCCAAAAGTTTTGAGAATGATACAAATATTAATTTTTACAAAGTCTACTGCTTCAGTTTTTATAATGGCAATTTGCATATACTCCAGAATGTTATAAAGAGTGATCAGCTTAACAGCAATTACTTGCAAAATCAATATTTGCCTAGAAAATGAACTTTATCCCCCAAAACACATTTCAACATCATTGCAGCCCTGCCTTAAAAGGACCAGCTAACATCGTTTCAGTGATTGCTCCATTAACACAGGTGTGGGTATTGATGAGGACAGGGCTGGAGATCAATCTGTCATGATTAAGTAAGAATGACACCACTGGACACTTTAGAAGGAGGCTGGTGCTTGGCATCATTGTTTCTCTTCTGTTAACCATGGTTATCTCTAAAGAAACACGTGTAGTCATCATTGCACTGCACAAAAATGGCCTAACAGGGAAGAGTATTGCAGCTAGAAAGATTGCACCTCAGTCAACAATCTATCGCATCATCAAGAACTTCAAGGAGAGAGGTTCCATTGTTGCCAAAAAGGCTCCAGGGCGCCTAAGAAAGACCAGCAAGCGCCAGGACCGTCTCTTAAAAGTGTTTCAGCTGTGGGATCGGGCTAAAAGCAGTGCAGAGCTTGCTCAGGAATGGCAGCAGGCAGGTGTGAGTGCATCTGCACGCACTGTGAGGCGGAGACTCTTGGAGCAAGGCCTGGTCTCAAGGAGGGCAGCAAAGAAGCCACTTATCTCCAGAAAAAACATCAGGGACAGACTGATATTCCGCAAAAGGTACAGGGAGTGGACTGCTGAGGACTGGGGTAAAGTCATTTTCTCTGATGAATCCCCTTTTCGATTGTTTTGGACATCTGGAAAACAGCTTATTCGGAGAAGACAAGGTGAGCGCTACCACCAGTCTTGTCTCATGCCAACTGTAAAGCATCCTGAAACCATTCATGTGTGGGGTTGCTTCTCAGCCAAGGGAATCGGCTCTCTCACAGTCTTGCCTAAAAACACAGCCATGAATAAAGAATGGTACCAGAATGTCCTCCGAGAGCAACTTCTCCCAACCGTCCAAGAGCAGTTTGGCGATCAACAATGCCTTTTCCAGCATGATGGAGCACCAAGCCATAAAGCAAAGGTGATAACTAAATGGCTCAGGGAACAAAACATAGAGATTTTGGGTCCATGGCCTGGAAACTCCCCAGATCTTAATCCCATTGAGAACTTGTGGTCAATCATCAAGAGACGGGTGGACAAACAAAAACCTACAAATTCTGACAAAATGCAAGCATTGATTGTGCAAGAATGGACTGCTATCAGTCAGGATTTGGTCCAGAAGTTGATTGAGAGCATGCCAGGGAGAATTGCAGAGGTCCTGAAGAAGAAGGGTCAACACTGCAAATATTGACTTGCTGCATTAACTCATTCTAACTGTCAATATAAGCTTTTGTTACTCACAATATGATTGCAATTATATTTCTGTATGTGATAAAAACATCTGACAAACACACATAAAAACCAGAGGGCAGCAGATCATGTGAAAATATAATATTTGTGTCATTCTCAAAACTTTTGGCCATGACTGTATACAAAGGAAATCATCCAAGTAATGCAGCACTGACTGCAAACCCGACTCTCTTCGCACTACCCATTCGAGAAAAGTGCTGAACGCCTCAAAATACGAACAGGAAATGGAGCAACCCATGGGCAAGCATCGATCGACATAATAACGGCCGTCCCACATGCAACCCAAAAGGTGAAAACTATCAGGATGCACTGGTAACAAACGAAAGGCCGCCTCGATATCCGTCTTAGCCATGAGGGCTCCCGCCCCGCACCGACGTACCCAATCTACTGTCTTGTCAAAAGAGACATACACTACTGAACACAACTCCTGTCCAATCCCGTCATTGATGGAAAACCCCGCAGGGTAGGACAGATGATGGATCAGTCGAAATTTATTTGGTTCCTTTTTGGGCACCACTCCCAAAGGAGAGACCCGCAAGTGGGGCCAAGGCGGGTCACGAAATGGACCCGCCATTCGTCCCAAGGTCACCTCCTTGGCCAACTTATCCGCCACCACGTCAGGGTGCTGTCTGGCTGACTTCAGGTTCCGAGGACGAAAAACCGGTGCATTTGGCAAAAAAGGGATTTTAAAACCGAAACGAAAACCTTCCTCCAAAAACCGAGCTGAGGCCCTGTCTGGATAATCACTTAGAAGCTGGAGCATCGCCTCGAGTTTCACTGGTGTCATCCCTTTTACCCGCAGAATCGCTGGGACGGGGCTTTGCGTTGCGCCGGAAACACTTAGCTTGAGCGTGTGTTCCGCCGCAAGTTGCACACTCGTGCTTAAAATGACATGAGGCCCCGAAGCGGCAATGGCCCTCATTGAACTGCCAGCAACAACCTGGTCGCTGGTTAGCCGGGGACCCAGCCCCTGAGGGTGAACCCCCGGCACCTGAACGAAAAGGCTGTGCGGGAGCGCTCGCAGCCACCATTAAACGCATCCACAAGGAAATATCCTTGTGGTCCCACCGCAAAGAGGGGCGAACTGCCTTGCGCTGCCTGAATTGCTCATCGTACCGGAGCCAGGCAATGCCACCATAGACCCGATGAGCTTCACCTATCGAGTCCATGTAGCAAAAAAGGGCTGAGCAATTCTGTGGGTCACGCTCACCAATAACACTGGCCAGTATGGCAAATGCCTGAAGCCAAATGGAAAAAGTGCGCGGTATTAGACGATACCGCCGCCTTTCTTCCTCCTCTTTCTTACTCTCATCCGGCTTTCCTCTGTCCAAATTAAATTTTTCGAGGGGAAGCAGGGAAAATATTTCAACATACTCGTCTCTCCAGATTTTTTCCCGCACCTCCTGCTTTAAATGGGCTCCGAGCGGACCGTCAAAACAAACATAAACTTCGCCATGGGCTGCGTCTGCCATACGTACCGAGGGGTCACTCATTCCTTTTGAGGTCACTACCGGCTCCGAAGTAGACTGAACCTCCCTACCGACACCCGGAGGGACTGCCGGAACATTAACTTCAGTGGCAGCCCCTGTTCTAAGCGGTTCTGATAGCACCTCACCTGATGAAGTACCCACCCATGCTGACACTGGCGAAATCTGGGGTTGGAGAACAGGGGGCCTAAAATTAGAAATCCCAGCTAAAAATTGCGCAAAAGCCTCCCCAGTCTCACGCCAACTCCCTGATAAGTGTGGCGCAAGTGGGGACCCTAACACATTCAACAAAGACACAATAGATGAGGACAGAGAAAGGGGAAGAGACACCGCAGTGGACTCACCTGGCTGGCTCGGGACAGGTTCCTGAACAGCCGTCAGGCCGGATGGTGGACGTGAAGGTCGCAGCTCTCCCTCTTCCAGACTGGTGGCATCATCTTCAGGGGACGTCATCTCCATGGCAACCGTGCGGCGCTCCGCAAGGCGGTCTCCCATAGACCCCTGCGTTACATTTTGCACAGGAGAGGCAGAGACAGGGATGCTGGCAGCAAGTTGTGGTTCCTCCTGCCCTTTAGTGGTGTGTGCTGGTATTGCCACCTCCCGTACAGTGGAAGCTGAAGGAAGAGGAGACAGAACTCCTCATGCTGTGTCTGCAGTATCTGCTGCCCTCCTACGGGCTCTAGTAGTGGAGACATTACGAGCTGCCCCCCGAACAGGGTGAGAAGAGGGCACAGCTGACCCTGATCCAGGTGGGGATGTGGATAGAGGGGGGGGGTGCAGGCCCTGCAGAGGAACAGGCGTTAGAGGACTCAGAGGAACCAGGGGCACCACGTGGAGCCAGCCCCCGTCCTGTGTGAGAAATCCTCCCGGTCCTGGCTCTGGTGGAACCATGCAGTGCACGTCCAGAAGAGACCGGAGGACGCATGCTAGGGCTTCTGACACGACGGGACCGACGTGGAACATCGGGGCTGAGGCGCTCTGGTGGTCGACGGCGGCGGGAAGGGGGTGCCCGAGTAGGAACCTGCCGAGTAACCTGTTCCTCACCTAATGCCAGGCGAAGCTGCTCCTGTAGCCATTCCACCCCATGCTGAGCCGCTGCTTCCCGCATAGAAGAAAGAAGATCCCTGGACGCCATCACTGCGAGCAACAGGTACGTCCGTTCCCAGGTCCTGCTCCAGATGACTAACTGACCCTTTGACCGGATATCACATACCCCTATCCTACTAACTCCTCCCAGGGCCATGTGACCCTACTTGACCCAATCCTTATCCCCACATCGTTAACTCCCTTTATTTCAAACTATTAACCCTTCCTTTCCTGCTCTCTCCTACAAACCCTGTCATGTCGGGCCTGCAGTAGCTTCGCCCCCTTTTGGCCCTCACTTGCTCTAAACTCTCCAGGACCAATGTCAGCTGATCGCTGTGAAGAAACAGTGTACACACCTTCACTAACTGAGCGGCAACTCAAGGAGGTCTTCTGCAGATGGCCAGGTGCTGATGTAAGACAGCCAAGGGGGTTTTTTGAGTGTGGAATTTGCAGGATAGTGGAGGACAACTCCATGGCTCGCATCATCCGGCACAACGCCCCAATGGCTCCAGGAGCTACCAATTGATGAAGTCAGGTAAATTTTCAAAGATTATTTTTAACTGCACTACTTTTAATCCTGAATAAAACCAATTTCAGAATGATGGGGGCATAAACAATAAGAATATGTAAAACAGCTTTGTATGCCATTTTTGATGATAGGTTCCCTTTAACTATCGACCAAACAGAACACTTACATGGTGTCATCATTTTCATTGTTTCAGCTGCAGATTTCTAGGCTTCTCTTCTGTCATCCACACCGCTTCTCAGACTTCTCTGATGCACACAGCCCTGGTTTTGCACTGGCTAGCATTATTCAAACGCATAGTGCTGGTCATATTGAGGTCAGCAGAAAGTGTCTTGGACTACTAAATGCAGAGTATTCATCAGGTAGTCTGGGAAGTGGTGCAACCATTTTGGATGGCAGAGGAGAAGCCCAGGAATCGTCAGATCTAGTGGAAAAGTGGAAAAGCAGGTCACCATGTACGTATTCTGTTCATTCTTCATTCCTCTCATTGGTTGCTGTTTGCACGTAAAGGTGACTAGGAGCAGCACACTATATGTGCAGGGTCTGCTTTCCTGAACATAGATGCCCAATGGAGTATGTAGGACTGAGACCACCTTGGCGCTGGGTAGGTGGGCACAGATGTGTTTTGATCAAAATATATTGGCTAAGAGTCTCAGATTTTAGTTGATATATAATGTTTGCATCGATATTGTTAGTGTATTATTGTTTTTTATTTTGTGAATTCATTCTTCAGTACATGTAAAAAAAAATTTCTTGAAGCAGACCCATAAAGGCAAGTTCAGATGGTAGGAGCAGAAATCAGAAAACATAACAAAATGTGTTTTTTAACCTTTGTATAGGCCACTCCGTCGACCGAGGTACAGAGAGCATTTCGAGGGTGCTGCACCTGACTATGGAACAGCAGCAACAGGAGAGAGTCTGTGCCTCCAAAATCCTGTGAGGGTATGGACAGATGGTGTGGCATCCACGAGCTGCAAAGATACAGTGGCTCAGTTATACTTTACTTGCAAAATCACCACAACATCTGCCTGTACCCTCAGGCTGAAAACAACGCTCATGCAAGAGATCCTAAACAGGAGCAAGATACAGTATTATACCTGGTCCCGTCATGCAGGTCAGTTACATGCTGGGACTGATTTATGACAGTGTTTATAGGACAGGGGCCATTTTCATTCATTCACAGTCATTATACTGTATCATATATACATTGTATAATGATACAGTCATTATACAAAACAAGCATCTGTTCTCTTAGGTTCTCTTATTTACATGTCTGTGTCCGTTTTCCAGAGGCAGACTGCTTTGAATCCAAATTGAATCCAAATTTTGCATCCACAAAGGTCCAAATTCAAGACATACAGTACAAACCACAGTCACCAGACCTGAACCCAATCGAGATGGTTTGGGGTGAGCTGGACCGCAGAGTGAAGGCAAAAGGGCCAACAAGTGCTAAGCATCTCTGGGAACTCCTTCAAGACTGTTGGAATACCATTTCAGGTGACTACCTCTTGAAGCTCATCAAGAGAATGCCAAGAGTGTGCAAAGCAATAATCAAAGCAAAAGGTGGCTACTTTGAAGAACCTAGAATATAAGACATATTTACAGTTGTTTCACACTTTTTTTGTTAAGTATATAATTCCACATGTGTTAATTCATAGTTTGATGCCTCCAGTGTGAATCTACAATTTTCATAGTCATGAAAATACAGAAAACTCTTTGAATGAGAAGGTGTGTCCAAACTTTTGGTCTGTATTGTATGTCAGTGTTTTTTCACTATGGCAGATACATTTTTTTGCATCTGCGAACAATGGCGAGTTTTTTATTTACAAACTTATTATCAATTTAGATTTTATTTATATTGATGTGTTTCTTTATTTATTTATTTTTGTTTACCAGAGAACCTTTTTAAAGGGGTTGTCCCACAAAAAATATTCTACAGTTTTCAAAACAGAACCTGGATCTGAATTCTTTTGTAATTGCATGTAATTAAAAATTTAGAATGGCCACGGAGTTATTCAATAAAATGTATCTGTATAGCGACACCTGCTGTTTGTTTTTTTTTATTATTTTTTGACCTGCTCACTGAGAAGGTCACACATGCTCAGTTCCATCCTTCAACTGCCTCTTGAGTTGTGATAAGGAGAGTATGGACACACCCCCTTAGGTTTGGCAGAAAGTACAGTCCCGCTGATCTGTCAACTTAATATAGAGCAATGAATGGGGAGATCTCCGGATCCATGTGAGGTACAAGGCTGGTTCTAGCTTTGTTAGAAAGAGACTGTCAGGTTCTATCTGATGTCTGATTTTCATTTTTCATATTAGTCATGGGATAAACCCTTAAAAATAGCTCCTGGGGCAGAACTGAGGAAAGAGATTGAGGAAAAGGCGCCTACAGTAGTTATATACGAGGATCAGTCAAAAATTAGACGCACTCTGGCTGTAGAATTTGTTTTAATTAAACTTTAGAAAAAACAAAAACATCATTTTGTGACATAATCTCCCTGCTTTTCAATACTCCCTCATTAAAGTGGGCCTAACTGTTTAGCTACAATTTTTTGAAAGTGTTAGAAATACCTTAAAAATAATTTAATAGAAACTTGGTGGTCTTGTTTGAAAGCAGACATTCCAAGCTTTCAGGCAATACCAGAATGACAGCAATATGTTCAGGACAGAGGAAGATATCACTGATAGAACTCGGGATGCTGTGAATGCAGCTGAAAGTGAAAGGAAAAGCAGGTTTTACCTGCAATTATTCCCGACTTGATTTCTAACAGTGATTTCTCCTCTCTTGTCTTTAGCTGTTGGACTTTAGCTGTCATTTTGGTCTTGTATGAAAGCCTGGACTGTCAGCTTTCAAACAAGTCCAGTTGCATGTTTCCATTAAGGAGATAACAGCATCTAAAGCAGCCCTCCCCCTCCAGTTAGCTATTTTTCACACTGCCCCAGCTGGACTTGGACAAAACAGTTAGGTGGTTAAACAATTTTAAAAATGTTTTTAGCTGAGCTGGGAGCCACGAATGCACCACTGTTGTCATCTCATCAGACATGAATCTTACTGATTTGCAAATGATTTGCCGCAAAATCCACTTGTCATTTGTCTACCCAACAGAATCGGTTCACGTGCATGCTCAATTTTTCATTAGTGGTGAACATGGACGGCTGGCTCCTTCATGGCTGGCACTTGTGTGACCTTCCTTGAGTGACAATAACACATGTATTCCTTCTACAGGATGAAGCATATTTCAGTTCCATTACTGTTGCCTATCATCTAACCAGTTGTGCCAGACCCTGATCTTAACAAGGGCGTTCCCACCTATACTACCTGCTGTGACTCTGCCATGGGATCTGCAGCTTCCTGGGCCAGCGTGCAGTGATGGAAAGGAAGGCACTAGATTCTTTTGGGACACACTCTGGTGCTGAGGGATCTCCTCAATTTCTTTCTAAAATGGTGGCTGAAAATAAAAAAAATTATACACACCTCATCCACTTGATCGCAGAGATGATGTCCAATCTCGTCTTGATTGAAGAAAACCCGCCAAAGAACCTGTGGTGAGCACGAAGACATCACCACATAATCACGCTTGCCGCGCATGGTGACATCATCAGTGATCACGTGGTGACGTCATCACACTCATTGCAGGTCCTTTGGTGGGTTTTCTTCAAACGAGATGGAAGTGTTTCCAGATGGAAGAGAGATAAGGAAGGTTACCTGGGTCTGGTCAGTAGGAAACTGTTCTAGCTGTAGTTCAAAATGGATAGTACACTTATTGATGAAACCACGACACAGCTTGGGGTCCCCATCATAGTGTGGGAGAGGAGATCCTTCTGTGGATGTAACTTGGGAAGGAAGAATTAGTACTGTGGCAGGAGGTTGCGGGAACATTGCATTAGTGGTCAGGGCATTCAGGATGGTGGATTATGTTGTGCATATAGGACACTAATTGCTCCTGGCTGTCACACTGTTGAACTAGTTATTGGAATACTTCTGGTAGACTCATCCAGGGTGGGCCAGCGGGTTCAATGGCCTGAGCTTACTGTTACAGACAGTAGGTGTGGAACCACTGCGCCAACAAACTGGTTTGACTTTGGGTAGACCTAAGGGCATTATCCTGGCAGTCCTCTGGTATTTATCCTTTAACCCATATACAGGGATCTGGACTTTGCTGCAGGGGATCCACCAGGCTGCTACCTCTTGTAGTTGGCAGCTGACCCACTGGAGTCAGAGACACCAATACAAAGCACCAAGGGGTCAGGCAATATTTGTAGTCTGGAAACAGGCTGCGGTCATGGCAGGCAGTGTTTGTCCATGAAACTAATCCAAGGTGAGGGGTGGCAGTAAAATTTTAATAGGGTAAACAGACTAAGGTCAGGTTAGGCAGCTGAGGTTCAGAATCGGTAAACAGGTAGAGGTCAGTACATGGGCAAACAAACAGAACAGCACACCTTTACTAGGAACTAGCAAGCTAGGTAACCCAAAACTCAGGCACCTTTCCATAGGAAAAGGTGGCTTAAACACCCTGAGGTGACCAGCCAGACTGCTGGAGGATAAACAACAAGGAGAGCAAGCAGAATCAGGCTGCTAACACAGAAGACAATGGTTGAGTGAAGCAGTGCCTGTGCCTACTCGGGGAAGCTGGGCAGTGTTGAGTAAAGGCCGCCAGTGCAACAACATCAATTATAGGATAGTTGAAAAAGATTTGTATTTTGGAATGGCCAAGTCAGAGCCCTGACCTTAACCTTATCAAGATGCTGTGAGATGCTGCAAGACAACCCAGAAATATTGTTGAACACACTTACAGGGAGGAATGGTCTAATATTCTTCATCAACATTGTGCAAGTTTTATTTGCAGGACTCACTTACTTTTTCTTTGTCCACTGTGGATGTTTACTCAATGTTCTCAATAAAAGACATGCTATTAATTTCTTTAGATTGTGTTTGTCTATAATTTACTTTAGACCACATTTTATTAATAATCCATGCAGAACTCAAGGTAATTCCTAAAGGTTCACTTACTATATTTAGAAGCTATGTTTGAGGGTCCTGGATGATCTATAGCCTCTCTTCACATTGGTGAAGTATACATTTTGGATCATTTGCATGGTATAAAATTCTACCCTTTAAGAAGTTAATGGTAAGGTGTGGTTATGATTACAGGTGTTGTCTGATTAGACCTGTTGCCCTATAAAAAGGCCCTCAGAGACTACTTTTGAGTAGTGTACCTCTTGGTGAGAGATCACTGATTGCTAGACATGTCTCTACGACACACTTCAGGACATTTTTCCCAGTTGACACTTTGAGAGACGGACTGAGAGAAGCAGGATGGTCTTTGAACGAATTGCCCACCATGTAGCCTTTTCTGACCTAGCTGTTAGGAGGTGTCAGGAGTAGTGGATATATGAGGGCATTCACACATGGCAAACAAGCTCCGGGCGGCCGAGAAAGATCACCAGTAGAGAGGATATTTTGATCTGCCAACAAGCACAAACAGCTCTCACAGTTTCATTGTCCACTGTCTAGACACAGGTGGCATATTCATTACACACCCCTGTCTCTGCCCGGACCATTTCCAGGTGCTTTCAGAAGGAAATTTCATGTCACAGCACCTACTATGTGTCCTCCCATTGACCGCCAGCCACCATCGCTTTCGTTTGTAGTGGTGTTGTGAACAAGAAACCTGGACTTCTACTGACTGGAACTGTATCGTCTTGTGACAAATCCTGGTTATGTTTGGGGAACCCACAATGGTCGGGTCAAGTATGGAGGCCTTGTGGTAAACACTTCAATCCTACCTTAGCTGTGGAGTGACACACACTGCCCCAACTGCTGGTGTGATGATCTGGGGAGAGATCGCACACAACAGGTGCTTTATATTTTTTAGACAATGAGGCTAGATAGAACTTTTGCAGTATGGAGATGGCTAGAGAACAATTAGTGTAAAAGAGATGTTTCTAAAAGTCACATTTTGTAGTAAGATATATGATTTCAGTATATTGTGAATTTTGGTTAGAAAATGTAAAGGATTAGCCATGAATAACAACAAAAACATGTTTTTATTTGTATCCTGAAAATCCAGATTCTTCTAGCACCACAAAGGTGTACTGCTAATGGATCCTGTCAGAGGAGCAGAGATTGCTTTCTCCATAATTCAGGTGTGTAGAATGTTTGGTGCCATCTTGTGGCCTTCAGGAAAGCCTACTCGATCCTTTAGTGTAGGGAGTATTTCTGTTAACCTTTAAGCTAAGATGTTGGCATATAGTTTTAAGTGTTTAAGAAGTGAGGTAAGAAATCACAAATGGAGTATGAAATGTACATCACTCCCACATATAAACTCTTCCACGTTCATTGTGCACATTTATCTAACAGATATACGTCATCAACATTTTAACCTCATTCCCAATAACCTTCTCTGGAGGATGAACTTCATTGGTGTCAAATGCATTGGTCATGTCCCAGCCATTAACAAAGCCAACATTGAGGTCCTTGAAGACCATTTCCATTATTAAATAGTGTATAAAAGCATGAAAATCACTCATTGTTTCAAAATCTTCCTTCATGGGACTTGTGTTCTCGGTCTTAATTATCACTTTGGTTTCCGGGCTTCTAAGGAACAGACGCTCTATAGCCCGGCGTGTATTATAGAGTCTCTTAATGAAGTAATAGACGGGGTAGGCTCTGAAGTGCACTCCAATGTTCAGTACAATCACAGTTCTATTATCACCTCTTATTAAGTCGATTTCACGAGCAATGGTGCGCTCCTCTTTCCATGATTGATACGAGCTGCTGATAAAAGGGAAGGTGTGCCTCTTCCAAGAAATTCTCATATTTCGCTCTAAGTCCAGGTTTAAATGGTGGCGTGCCCAATTATCTTCATAAAGACGGAATGGTTTGAGCGCTGTACAAAAATAGATAGATGGATGTTAATTTATTGGCTTCCAACTTTAAAGGGTTATTCTCATTTTAGACAATGGGGGCATATCGCTAGGATATGCCCCCATTGTCTTATAGGTGCGGGTCCCAGTGGTTATATCCAGAACGGAGCCCCCGAACTGAATGAGGGCGCACTGCGCATGCGCAGCCGCCCTCCATTCATTTCTATGGGGCCGCCGAAAATAGCCGAGCCAGCTACTTCCGTCGACTCCATAGAAATGAATGGGAGAGCGCTGCGCATGCACGGCCCCGCTCCCATTCATTTCTATGAGCGCAGCGGGGAGCTGCGCCTGGTGGTGGCCGGACCCCCAGAAACCCGGGGTCCTCCAGGCGCAGTGCTCCCCGCTCTGTTCTGGATATAGGTGCGGGTCCCAGCGGTGGGACCCGCACCTATAAGACAATGGGGGCATATCCTAGCGATATGCCCCCATTGTATAAGATGAGAATACCCCTTTAATGTATTCAATAGACAATACAGTAAACACCCGGAGTGGTCTGCAAGGTAATGTAGGAGGTGCATGACAAGAAGATAATGAGGAGTAATGGTATAGGAAGGAGTCAAAGAACCCTGTTTGTACATATGGAAAATGAGGAGTCAGGAGGAAGGCTTATAGGGATGGGATAAGCTGGGTGAGGACCTACCATGGAGCAAAAAAAAATAAAAAATAAGAAGAAAAATTTTACGCTTCTGCCCCTAAAGCACACAATGGATAAATGGAAAGCAACATTTGGAAAGCAATTCTATGTCACAGCAGCATGGGTAGGAGAAAATAGGGCAATTATGGGGGGGGGCATCCAATCTCCCCTGATGGGGTGGTTACCCAGCTTGACGGGTTTTCCTGCTGGATGCCCAGGAAGAGGTTTCAGGTCGCCAATTTAAAGTGCCCTTGGGTCAAGTAGAATATGCTAACGGTAAAGTAGAAGAATAGTAAACGTGGAAGGCGTTTAGTAGCGTATGGTTTACAATGTTATGGAGATGCTATGTTACTTTTTTAATGTTTATGATGTTTGTATGTATGGGAATTGTTTAATAAATACAGGGCTTCTATGGACTTTCCATCAGATTCTACAGTTTGCGTTTTTTTTCGCTGTGGGTGGTGGTCGGGCACTCGGGGGGCGGGGGGGGGGCTTATGCACAGCAGATTTGGTCTTTCCCTTACTCATGTATGTATAGCATGTGGTATGGGCCACCGCTGCTCTGCTCACTCGCTCTAGCACTCCACTTCCCAGCGGCACAGACCCACCCCCACTCTCTCATCCTTTCTGGCTGGCCTGCTTGCCAGATTAGCTCTGTCCTTTGACGCCAGTTGTGGCGTGTTTGCTGGCTAAGCCCATAGGGTGCACATGAGCACTCCCTCAATCTCTTGAAGGACCAGCGCATGCACCGTAATCTTCACCAGCCAATGGCTAGCCACTGTAGGTTACTTAAGGCACTTTCCCCTGTGGGAAGGTGCCATAGCAATAGGTTCTAGTTTGCTTGTGTCCTGCAAAGGTGTGTTGTACATTTGATTGCCCCTGTTTTTTGGATTTCACCTCTTCGTTTCTGACCTGACCTCTGCCTGACCCTAATTGGCTCCCTGTGACCTTGGATAGTTTATAGAATTGCACATACTCTGCCTCGTCCTGTCCCTGACCATAATCTTGCCTATCCTTTGGTGCTCCGCACTGGTGTCTCTTGACCACCAGGGGTCAGCAGTCACTTGAAGAGAGACTACTCCAGCAGGTAGCGGTCAGGTGGTTTCCCTGCGGTGAAGTTCAGATCCCTGTCTACGTAGAGGTTAAAGGGTCTATACACAAGCATTTATCATGAAAAATAATTCTGGTGCATATTTACTTATACTTATGTGTTGTGCCCTTCCCCTGCTACTCCTCCAAGAAATTTTCAAATAAATTGACACTTATTGTCCAATTAGTGTTGAGAGTATCAGACAGTGTAGGGACACAGCCCTTTGACAAAGAGAATGGTGACAACCAGTTGTCATCTTATTTATACATTAGCAGGTAAAATGATACAGCAGAGAATTTATATTCAATTCAATAAATCTGGATGCTGAGGCCACAATCTCTATCACCAGGTATTTAAAACTATAGTGTTCCTTCAGCATCTTTCACTACTCTACTTCACTATTTTATTTTATAGAGCAGAAAATGTACTGAATCAGAAATGTCAGGAAAACTGAAAAGTCTATGGACAACTTTGAGGGCATTTTTTTTACTTATTGCATTGCACTAATTGTGAGCTAAATATATATATTTTTTAAAAATTTGTCTTTATTACATTTTTTTAGCCACAGTGTTGAGATTCTCTAGTAGCAAGCTAACTGTTTGCACTGTATTTCTACCGAGTACTCAGGTGACTGTTCATGTGAAGCCTAAGGCTACTTTCACACTTGCGTTTGCAGGATCCGTTTGTGAGATCCGTCCAGGCTCTCAAAAACGGATCCGTCATGATAATACAACCGTCTGCATCCGTTCTGAACCGATCCGTTTGTATTATCTTTTACATAGCAAAGACGGATCCGTCTTGAACGCCATTGAAAGTCAATGGAGGACGGATACGTTTTCTATTGTGTCAGACAATCCGTTTGCATCAGTTTCTTAATGCCGACATCAAAACGCAGCAAGCAACGTTTTAGTGTCCGCCTCCAAAACGGAATGCTGACTGAACTGAAGCAAACTGATGCATCCTGAACGGATCCTTTTCCATTCAGAATGCATTAGGACAAAACTGATGAGTTTAGGACCGTTTGTGAGAGCCTGTGACGGATCTCACAAACGGATCCTGCAACCGCAAGTGTGAAAGTAGCCTTATCTCTTTTCTGTTTCTGACAGCTCATAAATATTCATTATAGCTCAACCTGATAAGAATAAGGCTTAAAAGGGTGTTCCAGACTTTAAAACTGATGACCTAGTCCGACAACCAGGACTACCGCTAATCAGCTGTTTGAGAAGACACCAGCTCCCCTGTGAATGCTGTGGCCTTCTCAATGCTTACCAAGCACAACACCGTACATTGTATAGCAGCTGTACTTGGTATCTCGCTCAGCAGTGTTAAAGTCTCAGAAAACCCCATTACAAGTAAATAAGTGTTTAGAAGCTGTCAGGAGTTCAGAGATAAGGACTATAAAAGGTGTCAAATGGCAGCTCAAAATGAAAGTGATAGTAGGATGATTACAGCTAAGCAAATACTGCTGAAAATATTTAATAAAGACTTAGGCCAAGTTCACACTTCAGTTATTTGATCAGTTATTGTGAGCCAACACCAGGTGCGGGTCGTAAAACCCATAACAGGTGCAGAACTTTCCATTTTATTTTATCTCTGTAGGCTTCACTACTGGTTTTGGCTCACAAACACTATAGGAAATAACTGACCAAATAACTGATGTGCGAACTCAATTTGCCCCAGAAGGTGTTCATATCTTTTTATGAGTAAACTATTATTCAGCTTGCATTGTTTTAGGAGAAACAAAAATATTACACTTTAGCCTTAGTCATATTTTTAAGTACTTTTTAAGTTTTAATGGTGGACATACACTTTCAATAACTGTTGGCGGCTCAAGGCTCAACTACCATATATTCTTAACTAATTCCACGTACACATGCAGGGTTGGCTCAGCCATTTGTGCACGTGTTCTGAGTTGGGAAAGTGGAATAGACTACGGCCAGACAAGTCTGGTGATGGCTTATCTCCCCTGAGAACAGAGGATTGATCCTTTTTCCATCTCACATGTGCCAAACAAATGTCGGCTCAACATTTCATGCTTATTAGATGGTTGGCCAGTCCCACCAAAATTAGCAGGATTGGCCAATGTAAGGCTTAATCTGGTTACATGTTATCCCCTATAGATTGGTCAAGCATGTGCACTGCTGTTTCATTTAAACTCTATGGGAATGCCAGAGATAGCCAACATCAGTGGGGGTCTGCTGTGGATAGGGGATATTACTGCTAGGGCTCATACACACTGTGGCGAATCCCAGGCCACCTGACGTCAACTACGTTGAGCTCAAGAGATGCGGTTACGTCACTGGTGACCAAGAAGTGACATTGCGCCCTCCCTGGGAGCACGTAAGGTCAGCTTGGTACAGTTTACACAGACGCCTCCTGTCCAAGCAGGTACAAGGAGGCCCGGGAAATGAGAGGTGGTACACACAAGTCTGCAAGCTTGAAAGAGCCTTTACACTGGCCCAGTGAAACAGTGCCCTGTCGGCTTGATAGACTGCCACCAGTTCCTCATTTAATATAAGCCCGGTCCGCTAACGGGATTATATAAGGTGGGAAAGCAACCCCCAGTAGCGTATAACAATGCCGAAACATGGACATGGATTCGTGATCGAGATACAAGAATAGCACAAGATTAAATTATATATTTAATCGCCTTAAGGGAGCACTAGATATAACACTATGTACAGAGAGAATAGATACAGTGGTCGGATGTGCAAATACAGGTGGTATGATACAACAGGGTTGAACAGAGCAATAGTCAGTTACCAGGTGGATGAATAGTCCATTGGATTATGATGAGTCCTGGGTTGCTGTAAGGCTTAGGCTGTAGTCACATGGGGACAGTGATGTCAGCAGCTTGTCCACTGTCCCTCCAAACACATTACTCAATATGACCCCCTTTCAGAGAAAGAGACTGGCCTCTGGCCTGTGTGGACCTTTTCACCTGTAGTCGGTCCCTCCCTCCCTGAGGGAGGAGTTCACTCCTTCTTTCTGGACCTGGTAGCCAAAAGACCCACAACACCCATTATGGCCCATGCCCAGAAGGTCACATGGAGATGGTTCTGGGACCAATGGATCTGCTTGGATTCCGGCTACAGGTGGGGACCAAACATGGTGCCATTATTAGGTTCCTGCTGGGTGATCTGTGTATCTCCCCTTCCGGGCATGTTACCACCAAACTGCGATCAGGGGCATATCCGTCTTGTCCCCTGTGTCGCAGATATGTAACTGGTTTATGCCTGTGATGGACGGGAAATTTATAATTCCTTATGAACTCCCGGTTCCATGATGTCTGAGATATTCGATTGATCTGGGAGGAGCTTTCCTGTAGAATGAGATGGCCTCCGTGCCGTCTGCTTGAGGTGTGAATTTGCATACATGTGGCCGGCTTGAAGCCAGAACCCATGCAGTGTTTAGTCCCTCTGCTATCTGACAGCAAATAGCTGGAATTAAATCATGGCTGGCATTAGATCATAATTCCACATTCCTCACAATAAATCCACATTCCTCACACACACACACTTGCAGTATGCAAATTGTGGCCATGTGCTTTCCACGTTTTGCGGAACATCCTGCCCTCTGTAGAATAGTTCTATCCTTGTCCGTAAAATGGACAAGAATAGGACATGTTCGATTTTTTTGCGGGGCTACAGAACGGACATACCGATGTGCTGTCCGCATCTTTTATGGCCCTATTGAATGGAAAGGCTCCGCATCCAACCCGTAAAAAATGCAGATTGGATGTGGGGAAAAAACACAGTTGTGTGCATGAGCCCTTACTGGAAACTCCATCTATGTGTGTGAAATCTAGAATTCAATTTTTAGTCTTTTATTATAAGCAAAACTTACTTTTCCTTTTGCTCTCAATGTAGTGAAACCATTGCTTTACAGTTGAGTCTCCAAACATGTGAATAAACTTCCCCTGCAGACACGTGTCCAGTTCTTCCAGGCTTTCGTAGGGCAGCACACTGCATCCCTTTGGGTGCCACACATTCTTCATAGCATATCCACTGGGATATTCCAGCTTCATTCCAGTTTTGCATGTTTCATAAACGGAAGTATTACCTGTTAAAATAAAGTCACCAGTGCCCAATCCGTGATTTCACACATGCCGCTTTCATGCAGTTTTTTTGTGTTTCTGAAGCTAAAGATAGGGAGATACGGTATATGGATTTTTTTAACGCATTTTTTGATTTGGCTTCCAAAACTGCATGAAAAAACTGACTAAAAATGCCACAGCTCTCTAAGAGACAATAACAGTAGACATGAGGTGCACACTCACCATAGTAAGGAGTGCAAAAATGGTTTAAACATAGTAATGAAAAACCAAAAGACCAAGAAAACCGCAAGAAGTATTGCAATCCAATAATTATAAAATCTGTAAAGCAATTTTATTGTATGGTCCTTTACAATAAAATTTCTTGACAGATTTTATAGTTATTGGATATGCAATATTTCTTGCTTGTTTTCTTGGTCTTTTGGTTTTTCACAGCTCTCTAAAAGGACAAAACTGCTTTACAGGTAACCAAATCATTCTTTGATAATTTGGTAATGTATTTGGGTATTCTGGTAAGAACAATCACCTTCTAAAGGACCAGAACGAGAAGAAGCAGTGTGTTATTCAGAACCAGGAATCATACCCTTGCTGGAAAGTTGACATGCACACCGAATAACTGTCGGAGAAGGTGAATGAAATGCAACAGAAGCTTACTTGGTCCTCAGGCTCATGAGTAAGTCATTTTATAAAGCTTGTTGGTTACAGTTGCTCACCAGATAAGGCACACATACTTAATGGTTGCAGTCTCTCAAATAATGATAGCACACACGTGGGGAAGTTGGTGGTGGCCATACACATGAGGTTTTCTGTTGCAAAGTCCATTACTTACACTCCTAGGGCTTCCTTCCTAGTCTCTACACCTGCCTCTCAAGACAATAATTCCTCGTGGTGCTCCACAGCCATGACAACCTTACAAGATGGCAGTTTGTCCTAAACTAGAACAGAACAAAATAAAGCATGCTCTGCCGCTCTGTATAGTCAGCATGACCAGGGGTGCACCACCAATGAGGCCAGGGGTGGCGATCACCTCAGGCAGCACCAGGTAGGGACAAGATGGGGCAGCGGAAGGGCCATGGGCTAAAGGGTGGGGTTAGGTTAAGGAATTGGCATTGGGAAGGAAGGGGCGCCATTTCAGTTTCTGCCTCAGGCAGCAGAAAGGCTAGGTGCACATGACTAGTAAGGTGACCGAACACTTCACATTCTACATTCAACATTGGGGTCTCTAAAATGCATGCTGCTGGTCCATGCAACTTTATAAGACTAATAGCTGAGCAATGAGGCATGGAGGTTGCTACAGGGACAGCGCTACGCATAGTGCCACTGACAGAGGCTGGTTCCACAGAGTGACACAGCTGAAACCAGTCACCACGAGGTGCTAAAGGCTGGTTGTAGTGTGCAAGCTGGACAGCTGACAGCCAAGGAGATTCAGAGTGGTGGGTGATGTTAGCAGACTTCCCACCATCAGGGTTATTTTAAAATTCCGTTAAAAATAGCAAAAAAAAGTCCTGCATGCACAAGCACCATCATAGCCAAAGGGGTCCTTTCGGTACCATTTGGTTAGATGATGTGCCGGATCCTGCACTTTGGTTATTTTAGTTGCTTCTATAGTGGAGCAGAACAAGGGATGCTGGTAGTGCCAGTGTGAACCCAGCCTTACAAGTTTTTTTTTTTTGGATTTACACGTTGTTGGAATTGTCCTTACCATTGTTGCAGCGTGATACATTCATTTGATGAAAATCTCTTGGAATTCCAACTCTGATATTGGACCTTGAAATGAACGAAAAAGAAATGATCATTTTATTTTCCCAGTAGTTAGAAGGAAATGAAAGGGAATCTGTCACCAGATACATCATTACTGACAGTGCAAGGCAGTGAAGAGGTACCCTGAAGTCTCACGACAGCACGTTCAGTGCATGTGCTGTACAGGTGCCCCATAGCTTTTCAGCGCATGCACCAAACGCACTGCCGTGAGACTTCAGGTCCACACATGTGTACGTCTTCACTGTTTTGCCCCGTCAGTCAAACTGGTGGGGGACAGGAGGGAGTGTAATGGACTGGAGTGACGGTGAGGCGAGATGCAACGGCACTGACCTTGTTGCACCGAGGGCTAATTAGCATAAAATAAAAATGCTGATTTCTACGCAATTAGGTTACATATTGACATAGGAGAAAGACCATTACAAAGTACTGAGGAGGTCACATTTCGCATTTAAGTTGGATTCATAATGACGTATCTGGTGACAGATTTGCACTCACTGAGGGCATCACAAAGTACCGGCAAGCACACTGATCGGAACAGTCTGTCACTTATTGGCTAATGTTTGGAGGTTATGCAAAACTTGCTGTTCAGTCCTTGAAGCGCATGTCAGAGAAGAGTCACACAATGTGAGAAAAGAGTCCAACTTATTCATGAGGTCCCGTTCCCTCCACCCAGTGGCGGATTATAATAGGGGCATTTGGGTCGGCAGCCCTGGGCCCAGGGTGAGTGAAGGGCCCATCTCCAATTTGCCATCCCAAACGCCCCATTTGCGCCACAAGGTTCAACAACATCCCACACATGTACAAATTAATATGTCTTCGCAGTTGTGCGCACTTTGGTTACGCTCATGTGCTGCCTGTTGCAGTAACAGCTGGGCCCCGTCAGTGGTGGAAGCCAGGAGCAAGGAATAGTGAGGACTCGGAGCGGGCACGTGACGGCACCTCCTCCGGCTCCAATACATAGAAGGCGAAGCTGATTATCCCTGCCAGCCACCGACGGTCCCGCCCCATCTGTGACATCAATGCAGCGTCCCACTAACAGTGGTTCACTTCAAACTGTCACATTGTATATATGGTAAGGCTATCCATTAGGCTGATATAGATAGTTACACTCCTCGCCTCTAGATGGGGCTGGCCATCTGCTACCACCCCTCTGTACAGAGGAGGGTGAAGTTGGTGGTTGGAGAGAGAGTGCTGTGTAGTGAGTCAGCAGAACACAGTGGAGAAGCAGGGTCCAGCAGCTTTCCTGGAATCCTAACCTCAAATGCCACTGGGAAACCTTAAAGCCAGTGAAGTCATCATTAGTTCCTCAGCCAGATCAAAATGCCACAAGGCGGTACACCAGGTGGAGGTAATCCATATTCTAATTGTTTTGGACTCCATCACTAACAAGTTCTCAGGAGATGCTCAGGAGTGCACTATTATCCATAAATCTGAGTCACACATTACCCTTCCGGAGTGTGAACTTAATTCTTAAACTGTACCCAAAGCCTGGCAGTCTTCTTAGAGACTTTGTATTGGAAATAAGAGACCCAGCCTTCTTGGAAAAGCGTACCATACCTATCATTTTGTAAGCCATCTCTGTGTGCATAATCTGTACAATAAGGAGAATTCAGGAATTAAGTAAAAGTTTCCCTGTTTACATCAGAAACTGTCTCCTCTTCACTCCTACTCCAAAAGTTCGTATCTACTTAAGACACTGGCGTCACGACATTCCAGGACCCAGCCGACTGACACTATAAAAGTTAACACCAAGGGCACCTCGCCTCACCATCCGGCGGGGGCCCTGAGTACAGAGTGTGCCCCGAGGGAAGTAGTGTCCCCCCTCCATCCACTGCACGGCGGCCCAGGGAGTCACAAAACCGTGAGTAACCATCTGCAACACCACACCTGTGACACAATAATCATTACATCATTACATCGAGCCCTGCGGCTGGGCCGTTGCATCACTAATGTCCGCCCCTCAAAAGGACTACCCTTTCAGATTAATGAGTAGTTTGGGCATAGGCTAAGCGGGAAGACCTGTCATATGTATAGACAATCAGCCGGACCATGGTCCTGATTTGGCCGCCCTTTTACGCTGCAATTCTTTTCCGTAACATTGACCATTTTCCTTAAAGTGAATTGTGTGTGTGCCATGTATCTTTTGCGACTCCACCTGTGCCACACTGAAATATGTAGCTATAGGGAACCACTGCAAATTCCTGGAAAGTCCATAAACTTGATGAGTGAGTGTTCAAATCAGTATTCTGGGTTATTGACAGATACTACTAAACATTATTATATTTATCATTTATTATGGTTTTATAGTTTGTAAAAAATTTTTTATAAGGGCAACCCTCGATGCAATTGTAAGAAGCAAGAAGAGATGATCTCAGGGAAGATCTCAGGGAAATCGAAGCAGCAAAAAAGCACTTTGAAATCAAGTTTAAAGTTTTAAGGCTATGGGCAACTTTAGCTCAAAAACATGTTTGTTTGTTTTACATATATGCCAGTGGTCACTTTCAGTTAAAACGTTGTAATAAAGTCTGCAATCTTCATTTCTTGGTTCATGCTCTGACCTATTAAACAACATGAGGAAATGGGCAATTAAAACATAAAATTTATTATGACCTGACTAAAAGTTACACCCAAAAGTTATACCCAAAAATGTATAAATATAAATGTTTGGGTATGCCATTTTGTATATAACTTTTTGTCAGGTCATAATAAATGTTATGTTTTAATTGCCCATTTTCTCACATTGTTTAATAGTTCTGATTGGGTTGAGGATTGTTTTTGAACAGCTTCTTTACTAGCTGGTTGCAATTCCTTTTTTGTTCATGCTCTGACCCCTGATATTCAATTTATTTTCATGTGGACGTGGCAATTCCAGTAATATATGATAGATCTGTGTATCCAGAATGCTGCTTTCTTCTCCCTGTAGACTGCCTTGTGTGAACCTTCTTTTCTATCTACAGGTGGTTTCTACAGTTCCTCTCCTTGGATGCTTTCCCTCTCTGCACACTGTGATCTGCCATGTACAACCTGCTTCCCTGCTCTGCGGTTATCTCCGAGACAAGGGAGGGGAGAGACGTCAGAAATAGGAGAAGAACTCCTGCTAGATTCAGAAGCACCAGCAGCTAGGTGAAGGACTTACACACTCTCTACATAAGTAAAATAGTAGAAAATATTTAATAAAGACAATTAAGAAAGATGTTTAATTTTACATTTAGCAAGCAAGGAGCAATACATTTTCTTCATGTTTGGATGCTCTCCTTCTCCCAGTATGACTTTTCATGTCAGTGACCCTGCTCTCTACCAGGAGCAATTTCACAGATCACCCATCACACGTTTCCAAAAGGGCTATGAGCATTGTACAGGCAACCATGTTCCTGTGTATATCCACCATACTGCAGCAGCTGTGACCCACCTAGGCCAGTGATTGGCTGGTTGGGGGAACAGAGAGTGATGGAGCGGGAGTGGTGGGGATCGGTAAGCTTAGTATAAATTTTATTTTATAATTTCACAACGATCAGATCCTTATTAAAAAAAAAGGCAAATAGCCAGACATTCCCTTTATAACGATCAACAATGAAACCGTACATCATAGGGAGTGTATGGCTCTGAGTCTGATCCTTACACCACAGGAGCCATGTCTGTTATAGAGCTGACTCCCATCTTTAATGACCAGAATCAAAGATAACCGTGGATCAGTGATAGTGACCGTGGCATCAGAGTGGTTATATGGAGGGAGCCTGTGTAAACACAGCAGTGCAACGATGGCGTGTCCTCGCAATAATGGTCACATAACAGTTCACGTTTGGTCAGGGGTGCACCTAGTCTTTCTGCTGCCTGAGGCGAAAACTGAAATGGCGCACCCCCCATTCCAATTTCTTAACCTAACCCCTTTGCCACAATGAAAGCGTTCATTGCCCATGGCCCTTCTGCTGCCCCCCCCCTCTTTCCCCTACCTGGTGCTGCCTGAGCCGATCACCTCACCTGACCTCATTGGTGGTGCACCCCTGCGTTTGGTGGGAGCATCACTGTAACAAGGTTAACAGTTACCCATAAAAACGGGTCCCAACCAAAAAGATACAGTATTTCTTTGTACAAGGGAAAGGTTTTAAAGGGGTTGTCCGCTTTATTTATACGGATGACCTATCTTCAGGATAGGTCATCAATATCAGATCGGCGGGGTTCTGACTCCCGATCATCTGGTTGAAGAGAAGTCCGCGTTCCTGCGAGCGCTGCCTTCCTTACATTGTTTACCTGCCTGCCGTCACACCCGCAGCAGTAAGCAGGTATAATTACATCTAAGCTGTCCTATGCACTTGAATGAGAATTAGGTCTATCCTGAGGAGAGGTCATCAATATAAATAAAGTGGACAATCCCTTTTAATGACACCTTGGGAATAATAGTGAGCTAAATTTACCCATACCATAGTTTTCTGCATAATCAGATACTACCTATACTTTGTATGTTTGTTTTAAAACAAATATTTTTCTTTTTATGAACAAGTTCAACATTCTCATAAAAGTTATATTTTAACACATTTTAACAAGCTTTTTTGCCACATAAATTTGCTACCTTATGAAAGCATGCATTTATCACTGGATACAGTTAAAGGCAGTAAATGTTTGTCCATCGCTATCTTAAAGTGTTAACTTCCATCTTTTTTGCAACCATCACATTGGTAAAACACCAGTATCACCGAAGTGCCAAGTCAGAGTGGCCACCAGAGTTCCAGTGGACCCTATGGTGAGCCCAAGCTCTGACACAATAATGGACCTAATAAAAAGACTTTATGGTATAGCAGAAAACAATCTTATTTGGCGCTGACCTTGGAAAAAATAGCCTTTGCCTATATCCATCTCTACAACAGATATCCTATCCTTACTGATAAATCCAGCATGTGATTTATTCAAAATTCATGGAAATCTGTCACATGGTTTAACAATATGAAAGTCTGACTATTACCATGTCCAATAAAATACCTTCTTTCTTGGTGTAGTCTTCATTCTTCATTTCTTGGTTTCATTATCGATTAAATCCACTTTTTGTTTTATGCAAATTATTTAATAAGGTGCCCAGAGGGGGGTTATTATCTTTCTGGGGAGCCCAGTAACGCCCCCCTCCAGTGCCCAGTCCGCCTTCCTTCAGAGCCCAAGCACACCTCTCCATGGAAGAAGTAACCGCCCATACCAGCACTGTTGGCCGCTACGTCACTGCAGCGGTGTAACCACTCCCACATATGCCTTCCTTCCACTTCAGAAATCTCATGTAGGTGCAGGAGGAGAGGAAGCGCGCGCGTAGTGCAGTGCACAAGCCAGCAGCAGTGATGTATTGGAGGGGGGCGGCGGCCAGCAGTGCTGGTATCGGCGGTTACTTCTTCCATGGAGAGGCATGCTTGGGCTCTGAAGGAGGGCGGGCTGGGCACTAGAGGGGGGCATTACTGGGCTCCCCAGAAATGCCCCTCTTGGCACCTTATTGAATAATTTGCATAAACCATGTGACAGATTTCCTTTAACCAGCATGGCCACCACAGCATTCTGAAGTCACATGCCATCCTATCTGGTTTGCACTTAGTGGGATCCTCATTTGTTTTTCAACAAGACAATAATCTTGAACATACCTCCAGGCTATGTGAGGGGAACTTGACCAAAAATGAGAAAGATGGAACACTGTGTAAGATAACATGACCTCCACAATCACCCAACCTTATCCCAGTTATGATGGTGTGGGATAAATTGAACCACAGAGCAAAGAAAAACAAATGCTCAGCACCTCTGGGAACTCCTTCAAGACTGTTGGAAAACCAATCCAGGTGACTACCTCATGAAACTGACCGAGGAAATGACAAGAGTGTGCAAAGCTGTCATCAAAGCATAAGGGGGCTACATGGAAGATTCTAAAATATAAAAGATATTCTGGTTTAATGCCTTTTTGTTTACTACTTAATTCCATGTGTTTCTTCATCATTTTCATGTCTTCAAAACAAAACTACAATGTAAAGAATAAAAAAAAAGAAAACACAATTTAATGAAAAGGTATATCCAAGACGGGTACTGTATGTGTAACTATATCCCACGCAACCAAAGACAATCTTGATTTTCAAGTCATACACTTACTTGTTGAATAAGCTCCTCTCAAGTGTAGTTAGCAATGACTTGTCATTTCTCCACCAGCTCTTTACTTCACTGAGAGAGTCACAACTAAAATTCTGAGGTTTGACACAATAAAAATATTCTTCATCTCGTATATCTTTATACTCACACAGTTCTTGCTTTTTGTCTGGGTCAAATCCACATTCCACCTCACTCTGTCCTTGTGGGTTTATGAACTTGCCCAAATGGTCTACATAGCCATGCCATTTATTTCTAAAACTCCACAAAGCTGATGCCCCTTCGCTTGGATGCATTAGAAGCACCTCAATATTAACTTTACCTTCCCAGAAAAGGATGAAATGGACATGATAGGAACCATTGTTGAAATCTTCAATCCTTCCCGAAGCCCCTGCTTCAAGCTCTGGTGTTGATATCCTTGCTCTTAAAAAGTCTCCTCCGTAGGTTTTCTTCTTCCCTGAATAATCAAACATATCCACCTGAACGGTTACGTGGTCTCCAACGCAATACCTGTTCTTTGGATTTTTTAGGTAGACCTTGCTATTTTTGGCGCTAGTTGTATTTGATCGATCAGTGACCTTTATCTTGGGAATCCTTTGATCTATATGAGTGAAGATTTTGTTTATTGTCATTTCAATTTTGGATACAGGTTGGATTTTTGTATTTAACAACTCCACGGGGATTGCTGGTCCGAAGCACTGTGAAGAAGTCAAACATTTTAGATTTGGTCCAAAAACATATTCCACTAAAGTCATTTTAAAATAATAGTTCAGCATCTAGAACAGGGGTGGCCAACCTTACAGACTCAAAGAGCCAGAAAAAAAAAATACTACCAGGAGCCACAAGCTATACATTTACACCGTATTTTTGTCCTATAAGATGCACCTACAGAGAAAAATAAGAAAAAAAATATTTTTCATCAGATCTGAGGTCTGATGAAAAATAGTTTTTTCTTGTATTTCATTAGCAAAGAAAAAAATATTTTCCATCAGACCTCAGATCAGACTCCTAAATCAGACCCCCAATCCTCATGTGACCTAAAATAAGATCCTCATTCCTCATCAGACCTCCAAATCAGACCCCCAAAATAAGACCCCCAATGCTCAGATCAGACAACACAAATCAGACTCCCAGTGTCAGACCCTCAGTACTCAGAGCTCCCCCCCACCATAGTCAGATCTGACCACCCCACCATGCTCAGATCTGACCCCCCTACGATACTCAGATCTGACCACCCCACCATGCTCAGATCTGACCCCCCATCATGCTCAGATCAGACCCCCCATCATACACAGATCTGACCCCCCCCACCATGCTCAGATCTGACTCCCCACCATGCTCAGATCTGACCCCCCCATCATGCTCAGATCAGACCCCCCATCATACACAGATCTGACCACCCCACCATGCTCAGATCAGACCCCCAATGCTCAGATCAGGACCCCCCATACTTAGATCAGACTCCCATGCTCAGTTCTATAAATAAAAAAAAATCTCTTCCCCCCTACTTAGGATTAGTGACAAGCAAATTTCCTGAAATTCAATTAAGGTATGGTACAGTCACCTCATTCGGCCAATTTGATTTGGGTATAAATAAGTTGCACCCAAATTGAAAGGTCCCTAACTGCCCTGATACGTTGTGGGTGACATTCTGGAGTTTCCTAGGACTGTATGCGACTCATTTCAAGCTTTTTAAGTGACAGCGACATACATGGTTTGAGGTAAATGCATGGCTTCTAAGGGTAACAAACAGCCTCTTTACAAATGCACTGCACTGTTGGATTTTTTTTACTTTCTTTTTAAATAGCCCTTCTTTTTTTGTGTGTGGGGGGAGTAATACCTGCTGACGTGTATACATAGACATCTCTTAGGGTCATGTAATCCACCATCTTCATCTTCCCTGTCTTCTCATTTGAAAAATAGCTGATGCCTTTTTGAGAAATTTGCCCTATTCGAATTGGCAAAAATTCAAATTCACATTCCGTTTCAATCTGAATTTTTGGAAAGCTTGGGTCGAATACACTTTGGACCGAATTATCATACAGGCAACAAACGAATGCAGATTTATTTGTAGTTTTAACATAAGCACATCTCATATTTAATATCATTAATTCCCTCTACCGGTAAAGAAAATACCCACATATAAAATCATCCTCATTAAAACAATCCAATATAGAGTATATTTACCGTTTTCAAACTGTGATGAAAGGCAAGGCTTACAAGTAAGACAAATGTCATTGCCAACACTAGGAATCTCTTGGATGATAATATCCTGCGGGCCATTACACCTGAGAATGTAAAAATATTAACCGTGGTCAGTTTTTAGTGAAACATAATATGTACTTGTACAAAATAAACATGTCAAAATGTAAATGAATAAAATTAGTCTCAAATTTCTCAAACATTCGTATTCCATCCGAATCTGAATCTTTTATGATCAAAAAAGTGGCCACCATTTTACAGAGCATGAGATAGAGAAGAAGGCTTCTGCCACCAAGAATAATTTGTGGTCCATGTTTTAATGAAAAAATTAAATCCGGCAGTGCGTGAGTTATTAAACAGGCTGTCACCACCGACTGCCATCCGTTTTCCCCCAGCCATATGTATGTTGCTGTCACTTTGATATTACTTAGGCAGAGTTCACATCTCCATTTAGGTTTCTGTTCTGATTCATCAAAAACAAATACAGGATCCTGCAAAAAAATGGATCCTATAGCATCAGTTGGCATCTGTTCGAGCCATTTCCATCTGAGATCCGTTTTTTAGAAGAAAAAAAAATCTTGCATGCAGGACTTTTTTTCCGGTCTAAAAAAACAGATCTCAGACAGAAATGGCTCAAACGGATTCCAACTGATGCTACAGAATCCGTTTTTTTCTACAGGATCCTGTTTTTTTCCTCTTCTTCTGACAGATCAGAAGAACAGAAAGCTAAACAGTGATGTGAACTCAGCCTAAGGCTTCGTTCACATTACCGTTCAGTCTTTCCGTTCTCCTGCCTCGTTTAGGAGAACGTAAAGGACGGATTCGGGACATAACTGAGCCGAATGGAACCCACGGGCCCCATAGACTATAATGGGGTCCGTTAGGTTTCCACTCAGAAGAAGATTTTTGAAGCGGAGACAAAAGTCCTGCATGCAATACTTTTGTCTCCGCTCCAAAATCTTCTTCTGAGCGGAAACCTAACGGACCCCATTACAGTCTATGGGGCCCGTGGGTTCCGTTTGGCTCAGTTATGTCCCAAATCCATCCTTTCCGTTCTCCTGCTCCTAAACGGAGCAGGAGAACGGAAAAGCTGAACGGTGATGTGAATAAAGCCTTAGGGCTCATGCAAACGAACACGTGTGTGTTCAGTGCTGTGCTGTGGACCTTAATTTGTGGTCCACAACGCACGGGCACTGACAGTGGGGTCGCCGCATTCGGATCGCGGACCCATTCATTTGACCCATTCATGTGCCACTTTTTTGCGGTGCGGAGGCATGGCCAGAAACACAACGGAAGCACACTGTAGTGCTAGGAGACCTCAGAGAGTCAGACGTGACTTTTCAGGGCAATCTGAGAACTTTCAATTTGAGTCAAAATTTATTTGTACCAATGTCTGTCGACTGATTCGTTAGATTCTAACTAACTAAGCGTACTTGGGAGCAATTTTCAAGTAGTATCGTACGCATCTTCTAATCTGTACGCTAATGCGTAGGCATCTTGTAATTTGTATGCATTAGCGTACAAATTTATAAGATGCGTACGCATTAGTGTACAGATTATAAGATGCGTATGCATTAGCGTACAGATTATAAAATGCGTACGCTGCTACTCGAAAATTGCTCCCGAGTACGCTTGGCCGAGCATGCTCGCTCATCTCTAATTCTAACCTGAAAATAATTTCAAGAAATTGATTCATCACCATCGATGACCTATCCTGAGGACACGATATCAATATTTAAATTTCAGAAAACCCTTTAAATGTTGTGAATGGTAAAGAGATTACCTATTGTTACCACCTCTTTTCTAAACTTCATTGCTTTTTTTAAGGATGTATGTGTGGGATCAGATGAGTGGAGAAGGTATACTGCTCAATACCTCAAACCATTGGTGAAACACGTTGGTGGTAAAAGGTTGGAACAAAGACAAAAGTTTTTGATCTATTAGAATCCAATAGTTTCATGTATGTTGATGTGATTCTGAGTTTCTGAATTTTTTTCCCCTAAAGTGGGGAAAATTGGTGTCATGAACGTGCCTGCATCAGGTTGCAGGCGTTCGGCTAGACTTTCAAAAGTGACATAATTTGACATGTTTTCCTCTTGGTTTGGTTGCTGTTTACCACACCCCTTCCCCTCAGCTGTTGTGGGTGTGGTGATTATCTTTCCTTTATTTATCCCTTCCCCTCCCAGTATCCCTTGAGGTTTATACTTTCTGCTGACTTTGTTGTGTGTGGTGTGGATCTTGGCTGATATCCGGTTTCTGCAATATCTGCATTAAGATAAGTGTCATTTTCCCTTTTGTGTTTATCCTACTTTTCCCTGTTGTGGTTTTGCCTTCTGGAGTCTCCTGTTCGTCCGTCCTTTTGGAGGAACGAATTGACTCCTTCTTCTGTCACTAGTGGCAGGGTTCTCTAGGGTCAGGTGTTATTAGGTTCCTGTGTATGAACTCTCCTACAACTAAGGCCTGGTTATACTGGTAGTCAGTTAGGGCCTAGTTTCAGGGTTTCCTACAGGAGGTGACTGTTTCCCTTTTTTGGTCCTTTTCCCTTCCCTCTTACGCTTGGTGTGGCTATACCCTCCATGGCTATATCTTCTGATATACTGGATATAATGCTGTGTGTTTGGTATAATTTGAAAGCTTGGAATGACAGCTTTCAAAGAAGATATGAGCAGCTAAAGCAGCCCTCCCCTCTTCAGTCTGGTTTGCTTTGGGTATTTGCAGGAGCAGAGCTGGTCACTTGGGAGCTGTTTTCCAGCTGAATAAAAGTGTTTTTCCTGGACATGTAATACACACACAGTGCACACAGGTATGTCTGGGATATGACATGTAATACACACAGTGCACACAGGTATGTCTGGGATTTGACATGTAATACACACAGTGCACACAGGTATGTCTGGGATATGACATGTAATACAGACACACAGTGCACACAGGTATGTCTGGGATGTGACATGTAATACACACACACAGTGCACACATGTATGTCTGGGATGTGACATGTAATATAGACACACAGTGCACACAGGTATGTCTGGGATATGACATGTAATACACACACAGTGCACACAGGTATGTCTGGGATGTGACATGTAATACACACACAGTGCACACAGGTATGTCTGGGATGTGACATGTAATACACACAGTGCACACAGGTATGTCTGGGATATGACATATAATACAGACACACAGTGCTCACAGGTATGTCTGGGATATGACATGTAATACACACACAGTGCACACAGGTATGTCTGGGATGTGACATGTAATACACACACAGTGCACACAGATATGTCTGGGATTTGACATGTAATACAGACACACAGTGCACACAGGTATGTCTGGGATGTGACATGTAATACAGACACACAGTGCACACAGGTATGTCTGGGATGTGACATGTAATACACACACAGTGCACACAGGTATGTCTGGGATGTGACATGTAATACAGACACACAGTGCACACAGGTATGTCTGAGATGGGTATGCAATCTTCTGTGGGGCACTGCTCTTAGTTAAATTGGTAAAAAACAGGTGAAAGACTCCCTTTAAAAAATTGGCTAAAACCTTGCTGTGCCAAACTGCAGCACATTTGTTTAGACAGGTTTGAGGCCCGCAGTGAAGTTAGTAAATCTGGGCCATTGATCGTAATCCTTACACCATTCTGCCCTGTAGATATATATAGAGGGCGCTGAACAGACAGACAGGATTTACTTACATTTGCAAAAGAAAAACATGACATCAGTGATCATCTTACTGAAGATGCCAACAGAATGAATGCTTTATTTTTCTGTGTATAATTAAATTCTGTTATTAATACGACAGCATCATAAAACTACATGAAAAAAGAAACATTTCTAACCAGCAAAACCAGTAATGCAGTAATAGGACTCGTACCTTCACTGTCAGTCATAAGGAGAGCAATGCTGTTCAAACAAGGAGAAGGGCTACACCAACAACACACAAGGAAGAGGGTGAACCAGTAAAACAGAAAGAGAATGCAACCCCACCTACAGTACAAATATATCTGACACTAAATGTATTTAAAGAGGCCCTGTCACCACTCCTGACATGCCTGTTTTAAATGGTTTCTGTCACCAGTTTTTTCGGTATGAATCAGGCTGACATTAGAGATGTGCTAATGTCACCTGATTCCAAATATATATCTGTTTTATTTACTGGTGCCCCCATTTTTATATAAAATGAACTTTTATTTTATGCTAATAAGGCTCCTAGGTGCAAGGGGCGTTACCTCTGCTCCTACAGGCTCTGTTGATTGACAGGACCAGGCAGAGAAGAAACACTCAGTTCACCATAGATTTTAAGGACCTTCAATGATGTCATGACCATGTGATCAGTCACATGGGTTAGGAGGAGACAGGCTGTTTGTGTGATCCTAACCATGTGACTGATCACATGGTCATGACATCATTGAAGGTCCTTAAAAGCTATGGTGAATGGAGTGTTTCTTCTCTGCCTGGTCCTGTCAATCAACAGAGCCTCTAGGAGCAGAGGTAACGCCCCTTGCACCTAGGAGCCTTATTAGCATAAAATAAAAGTTCATTTTATATAAAAATGGGGGCACCAGTAAATAAAACAGATATATATTTGGAATCAGGTGACATTAGCACATCTCTAATGTCAGCCTGATTCATACTGAAAAAACTGGTGACAGAAACCCTATAATAGCTTTATACATTCCCCATACAATAACAATTCTGGAGCATCTATTCTTATGTCTCTATGTTGTGCCATTCCTTTATTATTCCTACTAGAAGTTATGAATGAATTGTTAGCAGTCTGCAGTAAGGGTACAGAGGGGAGGTGACCAGTTGGGGGTGTAATTGCACAGTCTGAAATGGAAACACTGATTAGTGAGTCTGTGTAGGTACACACCCCTAACTGGTTACCATCCCCTCTGTACCCTTACTGCAGACTGCTAGCAATTCATTCATTACTTCTAGTAGAAATAATAAAAGAACCGCACAATATAGAGCCATAAGAATAGATGTTCCAGAATTGTTATTACATGGGGAATGCATGAAGCTATTAAAACAGTCATGTCAGGAGAGGTAAAAGGTCCTTTTTAAAAAGACCCTCCATTTCCACTAAAAAATTCACTTCAAAAGTAGCATGTTCATGGTTAAAAATCATCCTTGAAAAGGTACCTGACACCCCATACTGTTATACTGTACTTGTGAAATCACCACAACATCACAACGCTCTGGCAAGACAGCCTGAACAGGAGCAACGTAGAGTATTATACCTGGTCATGCAGGTCAGTTACATGCTGCAACTGATTTATGACAGTGTTTATAGGACAGGGGCCATTTTCATTTATGACAGTCATTATACAAAACAAGCATCTGTTCTCTTAGGTTCTCTTATTTACATGACTGTGTCCGTTTTCCAGAGGCAGACTGCTTTGAATCCAAATTGAATCCAAAGTTTGCATCCACAAAGGTCCAAATTCAAGACATATGTCAGTGTTTTTTCACTGTGGTTGATCTATTTTGTGCATCTGTGAAAAATGGTGATCTTTTGATTTACAAACTTATTATCAATTTAGATTTTATTTATTTATATTGACAAGTTTCTTTCTTTTTTTTATGTTTACCAGAGGGTTAAAAGGGGTTTTCCTACAAAAAATATTCTACAGTTTTCAAACCAGCACCAGATCTGAATTCTTTTGCAATTGCATGTAATTGAAAATTTAGAATGAGTTATTCAATAAAATCTATCTGTATAGCGCCACCTGCTGTTTGTTCTTTTACTTATTTCTTTGTCCTGCTCACTGAGAAGGCAGCACATGCTCAGTTTCATCCTTCAGCTGCCTCTTGAGCTGTGATAGGGAGAGCTGAGACACGCCCCCTGACCTGCAGCAGAAAAGACACTCCCCTTGAACTGTCAGCTTGACTTAGATCTAGCAGAGCAATGAATGGGGAGATCTCTGGATCCATGTGAGGTACAGGGCTGGTTCTAGCTTTGCTAGAAAGAGAGTGTCATGTACTGTATGATGTCTGATTTTCAATTTTCATATTAGTCATGGGATAACCCCTTTAAGGGTCAGAGCAATTAATAATAGCTCCCGGGGCAGAACTGAGGAAAGAGATTGAGGAAAAGGCAGCAAAGGCACTAAAGGTAATACCTCAAATAGTCACAGATGTCGCCTATGGTAATAATATACGAGGATTAGTCAAAAATTAGACGCTCTCTGGCTATAAAATTTGTTTTATGCCCCTTTCACAGGAACGGGAGACTCGCATGTCTCCCGCGACGCATCTACAGGGCTGGACTCGGCACTGACAGGGATCGCAGAGCATTATATGCGATCCCAGTCAGTGCAGGAGTCCAGCCCTGTAGATGCGTTTCGGGAGACATGCGAGTCTCCCGCTCCTGTGAAAGGGGCATTAATCAAACTTTAGAAAAGACAAAAACATAATTTTGTGACATAATCTCCCTGCTTTTCAATACTCCCTCGTTAAAGTGGACCTAATTGTTTAGCTACAATTTTTTGAAAGTGTTAGAAATACCATAAAAATCATTTTTATAATGTATTTAATTTATTTATTTTCTAATTTTACCACCAAAAGAAGCCTCTGAAGTCTGGGCCTCCAGAAGAACCATTCTCTACAGCGTATAGAAATTTGTATACAGCAGCCATGTATGCAGTGTATAGATACTGATTAGAAAACAAATAACTGAAGTATATTTGAAAAATTATTTTTAGGGTATTTCTAACAATTTTCAAAAATTTAGTTTAAACAATTTTAAAAAAATGTTTTAGGCTGAGCTAGGAGCAATGAACGCCCCACTATTGTCATCTCCTCATCAGACATGAATCTTACTGATTTGCAAATGATTTGCCACATAATCCACTGTCATTTGTCTACCCAACAGAATCAGTTCATGGACGGGCATCCGGCTCCTTCTTCACGGCTGACACTTGTGCACCTTCCTTGATTGACAATAACACGTGTATCGCCTCTACAGGATGAAGCATATTTCAGTTCCATTACTGTTGCCTATCTGTTGCCTCTATATCTGATCGGCACCCCTACGGTAAAACTTTGGGGCCCCAATTGGTTTCTATGACAGTCTGGAGCTTTGTGAAGACTTGCAGGCCTGCTACAGTAAGCTGCTTGTTAGGCTCCGTCTGCAGCAGGGCTTAATAGGAAGTCTGTAAAAATTCCAGAGACTACATGTATTACCATGAAGTCTGAGATTTGGGAATAAATAGGCTTGACATGGCTTTAGTGCATAAAAGGTTTACTACACAATGATAATGCCACGGTGACCCAGCGACGTGCCACATCCTTGTGGCGTCGCCATTCTACCGTGTTCAGCTCTGAACAGGAAAGCAGCAGGCATTCTCATATCCCTAGCAACCCAGGGGAGGGGAGAACCCGGCAACGCACGCTTCACAAGTGCGGCTGGTGTCCTCCCCCTGGACAACAAGCAGCAGGAGAGCTGAGCGCCGACGCACATGAGTCAGCGCTCAGGTGTATTGAGGTTTCTGATTTGGGTCACGTGACACTGGCTACGTCACGTGAACCATCTGCAGGTTGCCTGTGATTGGGCTTACCTCCAGTGCTAGCGTTTGATAATCTTCAGAGACTATTGTGTTTGAGTAATGCTTGTTTTTGACCACGTCCTCGCCTCATCCCTTTGTACTTCGCTACCTCTCGGTTTTGACTTCGGCTTGTGTATTTGACCTTGTTTCTGCTCGCTCCACTCGTTTTGACGTGACTTCCTGGTTCGACTTTGGCTTGGTGACTTTCCAATAGTGTGTTCTGTCTTTGTTTATTGTGTTCTCCTCATGTTCCCTGTATGCCCCAACATGTACCTAGGCTAGGGTCCATCAACTAGTTGTACGCCGTTGCCTAGGATGGGCCGTGCAAGTAGGCAGGGTCGGAGGTGGGGTTAAGCGCAGTGCTGCACATACCCCTGAACACGTGACAGAACGTGACAGATAAAAATAGATAGATAGATAGATAGATAGAGCACAATCACAAAGATACAGGGTGCAATCCATCTGGAACACAAGGCCAAGGGTCCACTGCAAGATCCAAGCAAAAGAAAAATGGGGCAGCACTCCACTGTATGGTGAATATGGTGCTGGACCCAGTTTATTTCCCAGCTACATTTCAGCCCAGCGGCTTTTGTCAAGCAAATATATATAACATACAGAGTAAAGTAATAGTCACCTCGGCCATGAAAAAATGAGCGAGCTCCTCATTGACCAGTTCCCAACATGGCACCTGGCTGATGCCCATGTGATACAAAGAGAGGTGGTAGTTACAAGATATATCTTACCCTGATGATGTATTCAGTGGAGCTAAGCTCTTTATTACACAGCTAGATGTTTTTCAGCTTCCTAGCCCCTCCTAAAAGTCTTCAGTGTACATTTTGCAAGTTCAGCTACTTCAGGAATGCGGCCAGGTATCTAGTACCACTAACTGACTACATTACATGGAATTGAAGGGAAAAGAACGACTAAAACACTACAATAGTATTCTGCAATATTATAAAACCTATACAAATTTGGTATTACCGTAATTAGAGATGAGCAAACTTTTCAAGTGCATTTTTTTGGAAGTAGTGGGTGCACTGACATGATCGCGGCATCTGAGTATAAAAAAAACTGTAAAATTAACCTAAAAAAAAATTAAATCATACTTTCCTCTTCCATTGGCTCGCGACAGGCCGGCCGCCACCATCTAGCTTGTACATCTGGCATGAAATTTCACGTGGCGCGAGATTATGTCATCACGCCGTCCGGCATGGTAACATCATACGTCACCATGCACTGGATTTCGGCCGAGATCTTCAATCAAGATGGCGGCTGGCAGCCCAACGTGAGCAAATGGAGGCGGTAAGTATAGATTTTTTGTTTTTTACACTATTTCAGGTTAAATCGATTCGCTGATGCGATGCTTTAGGCGAATCGAATTTATCCTGAAATTCAGATCGAATTTCACTTTGTGGGATTTGATTCGCTCATCTCTAGCCGTAATCATACTGACAGGCAGAAAAAGGTGGTCATGTCATTTTTAGCACACAATGAATGCAGTAAAACTAAAATCCCCAAAAAATGGTGGATTCGCAACTTTTCGCACCACAACCGTTTTTTTCCCCATTTTCCAATACATTAATACAACTTGTCCTGCAAAATCCCTTAAAACAGAAACAATTATCTGAAGCCTATATCTAAGCTATGCAAAGGCTATCTGAGGAGAAAAATACTGCTGCCAGAGCACTCTCTGATAGATTAACCACAGATCTCAACCTTGTTGAGGTGTTTCATAGTCAATTTCACCATACTGTCAGAGAAAATAACCAAGAAGACAGTTGCACCGCCGAGAAGAAGTCTGAAGGGTTTTTGATTTCTAGATAGAATCATTTCTGGTCAAATTAATTACATTTTGAGTCAAATAGAATGCTTAAAGGGAACCTGTCAGCTCTGAAACACCCTCCAAACTAGAGTAAGGCTTCATTCACATCACCGTTCAGCCTTTCCGTTTTCATGCTCCGTTTAGGAGCAGGAGAACGGAAAGGACGGATTCGGCACATAACTGAGCCGAACGGAGCCTAAGGGACCCCATAGACTATAATGGGGTCCGTTAGGTTTCCGCTCAGAAGATGATTTTTGAAGCGGAGACAAAAGTCCTGCATGCACGACTTTTGTCTCCGCTCCAAAATCATCTTCTGAGCGGTAACATAACGGACCCCATTATAGTCTATGGGGTCCTTAGGCTCCGTTCGGCTCAGTTATGCCCCAAATCCGTCCTTTCCGTTCTCCTAAACGGAGCATGAGAACGGAAAGGCTGAATGGTGATGTGAATGAAGCCTGAGCGGTGTATAGTGTAAGTGACGTCAAGTCTGGTTATGTAATTTTTATCTTCATACTCACTTCCATTCTGACGCTGTGCTCCCACAAACCAGCAGTAAAATGCACTGAGAGGACTCCAGTGCTCACTCACATAATGGAGAGGACTCAAAGAAGAGTCCTCTCAAAGCATTTTACTGCAGGTTTGTGGGAGCACAGCGTCAGAATGGAAGTGAGTATGAAGATAAAACTTACATATTCGGATTCAGCATCACTTACACTATACAACGCTTACTCTATCTCAGGGGGTGTTTCGGAGATGACAGGTTCCCTTTAAGTTCTTTCAAAAACATATTCATCATCAGAAAATTATGTATGCCCCCGTGTGCTTTTTTATTTTATTTTATTTTTTGCTTTTTTTTATTCCAGACACTAAAAGCCCATTACAGTATTCTTCAGGATGGGGGAACAGAAGCTAACACTATAAATAGAAGCACTGATACCACATAGGATTAGATTTCTGGCCTTGAATCTGAGGATATCTGCATGGAGTTTGTATGTTCTCCCTGGTTTGCATGAATTTCTTCAGACACTCATGCAGATAGGTAAATTTGTGTCCATTGATAATTGCCCTAGTTTGTCTATCTGAGAGTATTTAGAGAATATGCAGGCGCCCTATAAGCAACAGAGATAAATCCCTACCATAACAAGTTCCATGTTAGTTCTTTTTTGTCTTTCTGTCTTTTTTTTGTCATTTTGTTCTAGTTTATGCTAGTGAAAAGCGTTCTCTCACCTTGCTCCAGCCGTCTTCTTTACTGTTTTTATCCACCGGGCTGATAAATGAATCACTCGAGCAAGTAGGATCCTGAGTCTATAAAAATGTACTGTAGGTGTGCACAGCAATAAAGTGCGCAATAATAAATTGCAAGGCTGTTGCCAGTAAACCAATTAATTTTAATTTACATAATTGATGATGTTCATCACGTCCAACCTGTTATGGCAATAAGAGAAAACTCCAGTTTCTTTTCATGTTGAGATCTTGATCATACTTTTATTGTAACTGCGGCACCATATAACATGTGACGTTTCTTCAGACACTGTTGCCGCTGAGGAAAAGAAGAACAGAGAAAGAATAGCGCCAGTGGAGTATACAGCAATCGCTGTTAGCCGGTAAGTGTGCGCTCCAACCTATAATACTACTGTGTTGATCCAGACAAAGACAAAAACCAGGGGCGTAACTACCATAGCGGCAGACCATGTGACTGCTATGGGGCCCAGGGCAAGAGGGGGCCCAGTCTTAGTTGGGATTATCTCCTCTGGGAGTGAAAACTTGGTCAGCACTCTTCCCTCTAAAGGAACAACTTTTAGCAAATGAGGCAGTGGAAAAATGGCCCAAGGGTCACTGAAAGGGGTTTAGACAGAAACCCTTCTGTCCTGTGGGAGGGCCTGGTTTGATCCTTGCTATGGGGCTCTTACTTCTCTATGTATGCCACTGACAAAAACCACTGTAAGGTGGTGAACAACTGCCCCATACTAAACAGAAGGAGGGGCCTCCCTCTATACCTGATTGGCACACCCACGGTAAAACTGTAGAGCCCCAATTGGTTTTTATGACAGCCTGGGACTTTGTGAAGGCTTACAGGCCTGCTATATTAAGCTGCCTGTTAGGCCCCGCCTGCAACAGAGCTTAATAGGAAGTCTGTAAAAATTCCAGAGACTGCATGAATTCTGAGATCTACCATCACAGCCTGAGAGCTCCATAGTGTCACTGCTTTAACAGTAGAGAACCCGTCTATGATGATTGTCACGTTACAGAATTGTCACGTTACTACATGTGCAGCTCTGAACTTAACCCAACCTCTGACCCTGCCTACTCGCACAGCCCTTCCTAGGCAATGGTGTACAACTAGTCAACAGTCCCTAACCTAGGTACGTGCTGGGGCGTACAGAGAAGGGGAACAAACGGGAGAAAACAATAAACAAAGACAGAACCCACAAATAAGAGAAGGTCGCCGAGCCGAGGTCACAACCAGTACCAGGAAGTAACGCAAAATACCAGAGGAACAAACTGAAGCAAGGTCAAACACACGAGCCGAGGTCAAAGCTGAGAGGCAACGAGGTACAGAAGGAAGAGACAGGGACGAAGTCAAATATACAAGCCGAAGTCGAATCACAATGTCACAGCAGTTCAATCATAAGTTCAGGTATTAAGACCAATCACAGGCAACCTGTGGCCAGCAGGCTGCCTGTTTAAATAGGCCCAGCAGATGGATCACGTGACATGGCCAGCGTTACGTGACCCAAATCAGAAACCTCAATACACCTGAGCGCCGAGTCATGGGCGTCGGTGCTCAGCTTCCCTGCTGCTTGTTGTCCAGGGGATGGAGGACGTCGGCTGCGCTTGTGAAGCGTGCGTGGCCGGGTCCTCCCCTCCCCTGGGTTGCTAGGGATACGAAGACGCCGGCTCCCTGTTACAATCATAGTGAAAACTTCTTTCCTCTAGATGTAGAGGATGTCCTCTTGTCATGAATACAGGCCGAAGTATGAAAAGATCATTAGAAAGAGTCTGTATTGTCCATTTATATATTTGTAAATATATATGTAATTATATCTCTCCTAAGACCTATTTTTCCGCTCTAAACAAACCCAAGTTTGATAACCAGTCTTGGTACTGCCATCCAATTCACACATCTCTTGGTTACTTAGGTCACCCTCTGTAGTGCCCTGAAGCAAGGACTTTGGACTATAAGCATTTGTGGACATTTGCCCTTCATCATCTCCCTATTTTTTCACTTTGAAACCTAACTTTCACTGTGATTTATGTTGTTGCGTGCACTTATATAGTTTTATATTGTTGAACTGCATTTACAGTATATGTTTATTGTGATGTATTCTGTTCATTTGCACTGTTATTACACTATAACTGCACTGTGGAAAGGGTTAATGCACATCCAGCTCACGACAATGAAAATGGCCATGTGATGGCCATTTAAGTAACGGCTGTCACACGGCCATTTTTAGCACCAATCCGCCGTCCAACGGCTGTTAAAAACGGGTACATTGGGACCATGTAGCCTTTTAGGGGTTAAAAAAACCTCTCACCTCATCCACTTGTACATGGAGAGGCAGTTGCTCATTGAAAAGGACCTGCCGAAGGATCTGCGCTCAGCGTGATGATGTCGCCACACGCTCATGCTGAGAGCGCACAGTGACGTCATGAAGCTGAGCGCAATTCTTTCAGAAGGTCCTCTTTAATGAAGAGCAACTGCCTCTGCGCGAAAAAGTGGATGAGGTGAGTGATTTTGTACATTTTTTTTTCTAAAACGAAACATTACCTCTTGTGGCCACTATGGGGGACATTATTACAGACAGGGGGCCACTATGAAGGGCATTATTAAAGATGAGGGCCATTATAGGAGACACTATTACAGATGGGGGCCATCATGGGAAAAATTATGTCTACTGACGGCACTGCAGGGGTTGGGATCTTTATAAGATCTTTATTTAAAAAAGCCAATGATTTTTAATGACCATTAAAAACGGATGCAAAACGACCATTAAAAACGAACAGAGGGCCAGAAAATAGATGCACAAGTGGTTGGAAAATGGTCATGAAAAACAGACACTGTGTTTGTTTTTAACAGACTTTTTTTTCACTCTACTGTACCTGTAGCCTAATCCTGAGAGACTTTATGACTTTTTACTTATGCAAAGATTTGGAGTGAAAACATAGACACACTGAACTCCTGACTATCTGGTTTAGCACTGTTGTTTTTTAAAGATTTGTTTCTATCTGGAAAACATTGAGTATTCATCCCCATAGATTTGCATTGGAACTCTATACATGTCTATGATTGTAACAATGTTCCTGTTTAGGCTGTGCTTCTCCAGGCTACCTCTCCCACTCCACTAGAGAGTTCAAGTTCAGCTAGAAAATGTATATAAGGAGAGCAGTCAGGGCCCCTAGTTGTACAGTGCATAGTAGGAGAGACGCTGCCAGTCTACATGAGTGATCAGAAGAAGATGCTAAGATGGGGATGCTGATTCAGCGACCTCAGATTATCAGCCCATTGAGCAGGGTTCCAGCCAGATGACTGAGCCACAGACCCTGGGGCACCAGCCTATGGCCAGGGTAAGAGCCTTCTGAGAGAGGAACAGCTAGCTCAAGCCTTTCCCTAACATGAAACCTTCTTCTGCCCAGGAGGAGACTGGAAAAGCCAGGTCAGTGCCTTGCCTGTATTGTTTTGCACATGAATCCTTCCAGTAAAGAAGCACACTGGTTTACTGCAAACCCTGACTCTCTGTACTTATTTCAAATTGGGGTGCACCACGCAGTACCATCCCTTCCGGAAAGCAGCACCTTGTGGTGACACCTCAGTTGTGTCCAGGGGAACAAGCGTAGCATTGGGACCATCTCAAACCTGGCCACTGCCCCTCCTCTACACCCACTCTAATTTAGATATGTCCTTCTTATACATAATCTCTATAGAGGCAAAACTATTGTGACAGTGAAATTGCCAGAGTGGCATATGAGGATCATAAAAATGGAGTATCTTACCAGAAAGCTGGATGAGAGCGAGAAAATCTGGTAAAACTGGGCTTTCCTTCTCTGTTCATCAACTAATCTGTTAATGAGGGCTCATCTGAGGAGCTTGGTAAAATGTTGGCTAAGCTCTTTCAGGCTGGTAAACAAGCAAGCTGTGCCAAGGCCTGTGGAAGCCAGGATCCTCTGATCATGTATGCTCTGCAATTTGTGTTTTGGAGAACTGGATGGTAGACCAGGGTTCTGCTACTGAGGGAAACTAACGTGTAGTTAGTCGCCAGGTGTTTGATGATTTTGTTAGTTATCCTGTGTTTGAAAGCACACTGTCTGATGTGAAAGAGATTAAAAAAACGCTGTGCCAGTTTGCACTCAAATCTATGGTGGAGTAGAAATGAATAAAAATGCTATCTCTTGACCTCCATGGGTCAGGCATCACTTGAATAGAGACTACCCTAAGAGGTAGAAGCCTGGTGATTCCCTCAGCGGAGCTCAGATCCCTGTATAGGGGTTAAAGGGTGAAGACCTGGAAAGGGAGGCACTTAGATAATGCCCTTGGGAGTAGCCCCAAGCCAAATGTGTTTAAGTGGCATCAAGAGTAACAAAAGCCTATAGTCAGTAGAGAAGTTATCCCAGTTCTCCGGGAGCCCAAACCCCTCCTTCCCTCACCAGTTTTTGAGCCACTAATTTACCTCCCTAATTTCCTGCTGCTTCTCTGACAAAACTGCCACCTTATGCCGTAGTTTCCAAAAACCATATGGTGCTCCTTTCCTTCTGTGCCCTTCTGTCTGCCCATATAACAGTTTATGATCAGAAATGGGGTGTTTCTGTAAACTACAGAATCAGGGTAATAAATATTGAGTATTGTTTGGCTGTTAATCCTTTCTTTGTTACCAGAAAAAAATGGATTAAAATGGAAAATCTGACAGTGAAATTCTGAAATTTCATCTACATTTTCCTTTAATTCTTGTGAAACACCTAAAGGGTTAACAAAGTTTATAAAGTGAGTTTTGAGTAACTTGAGGGGTGTAATTTATTAAATGGAGTCATTTATGGGTCGTTTCTATTATGTAAGCCCCACTGTGACCTCATAACCGAACTGGTCCTTAAAAATTGGGTTTTGGAAATTTTCTGAAATATTTTAAGATTTGCTTTTAAAATTCTAAGCCTGCTAACGTCCCAAAATGGCATTCACAAAATGATCCAAACATAAACTAGACATATGGGAAATGTAAAGTAAAAACTATTTTATGAGGTATCACTATCTGTTTTAAAAGCAGAGAAATTGAAATTTGGAAAGTTGTGAATTTTTCATTTTTTTGGTAAATTTGGGATTTTTTTTAGAAATAAAAAGGAAATATATTGACTGAAATTTACCACTGTCATGAAGTACAATGTGTCACGAGAAAACAGTCTCAGAATGGCCTGGATAAGTAAAAGTATTCCAAAGATATTACCACAAAAGGTGACACATGTCAAATTTCCAAAAAAAAACGGCCTGGTCCTTAAAGGGGTTGTCCAAGTTATGAAAAAAAATATATAGCACTGTAAATCTGATGGGCAGCAATATATAACTAAGTTCAGCAAGTTTTAGGCAAAAAAAAATCTATATTTCCTCATTTCTCTGGTTCTCTTCTGGCCTTTGTTTACATGCAATAACAACAATCTCATCCCCTCCCCCCTTCTCTGCAAAGGGAATGAATACAAGTGCTGAGTGACATGTCTGCCTGCTGGAATACTCAGCAGCATGTTGTATGTGTAGGACTACAAGTCCCAGCTGTACAATGACACTGCTGATACACACAGGAAATTCTCCCTACCTGTTCTTGTACAATACCTCTATAGCACCTTCCCCAGCATTTGTCTCCTCTCACTGCTGCAGCTACTATTTGTTGTAAAGCCTTGAGCCCTCAGTGTGTTCTGGCTGAAGGGGTTAATGTTTTATCTGAAGGAATCCAGGGAGAGAGCAGATAGCAGGAGCCCGGCAAAGAAAGGGGGCGTGGCCAGTGATGTCTCGTGTACAGACTGTTATCTGATCTCTGAGGCTTGTACACGAAACATCACAGACCAGGGAGATAAGCTGACATCACAGGTCATGTGACCCTCAGTCAACTCTGAGAAACCAGCAGCTTTAGAAACACAAAGTATATGGGAAAGTTGTTATACCTGACAAGTTAGAAACATATAAAGAACAAAAAAATAACTTGGACAACCCCTTTAAGGTTAAACGTGGCAGGGTCCTGAAAGGGTTAAAGCTCACACAACCCATTTAATGTCCCTACCTACTTTAATTCATCGCATAGGTGGTTTGTTATCACAGACACGGCTATTGAAGATATTAATCCTATAAGAAATGATCTGTGTCTCTAGCTTCTTGGACGAAACTAAATCAAGGAACAATAAAAAAAGAAATCACTGCACACTCTATAAACCGTTTAATTATTAGTTACTGCAATTCACATAAATCAAAAACACACAAAATAAAAAGTAAGCCTGTCATTAGAATAAAGACATCACGTACGGAAAAGTATCAGGTATGGGACAGCCTGCCCTGCTTCATGTAACTGCAATCATTTTCTAAGAAAACTCTCTGCCAGTATGACTCAAAAATCAGGCTTAGCATGAGATTCCTTCTTGAAATCTTTCTTCGCTGTGCTTTATACTGCATTATAAAGCTTCTATATTTAAGGCAACTGTCATTTAAGAGATTTACTGTATGTTTCATTACTAAGTTTTTGTTGTTTTTTTTTAAATTAAAGGGAGGCTGTCACCTCATTTTCACCTATATAACTAATAGCACTGCCCAAAAGAAGATTGCAGACACATCCCAGACATATCTGTGTGCACTTTGTGTCTTTATTCCATGTCCAGAAAAAGCACTTTTATTCTGGTGGAAAACAGCTCCCAAGTGCCCAAAGCAAACCAGACTGAAGAGGGGAGGACTGCTTTTGCTGCTCTTGTCTTGGGATTGGTAGCAGATAGAAAAAATGGTTTTGACCTACTTTGAAAGCTGGCATTCCAAGCTTTCCAATGATACCAAAATCATCAGAAGATATGGCTGTTAGAAATCCAGTCGGGAGAGAAATCTGTTTTTAGTTTCACTTTCAGCGGGGCACTTGGGAGCTGTTTTCCTGCAGAATAAAAGTGCTTTACCTGGACATGTAATACAGACACAAAGTGCACACAGGTATGTCTGGGATGTGACATTTAATACACACACAGTGCACACAGGTATGTCTGGGATGTGACATGTAATACAGACACAAAGTGCACACAGGTATGTCTGGGATATGACATGTAATACAGACACACAGTGCACACAGGTATGTCTGGGATGTGACATATAATACAGACACACAGTGCACACAGGTATGTCTGGGATGTGACATGTAATACAGACAGTGCACACAGGTATGTCTGGGATGTGACATGTAATACAGACACACAGTGCACACAGGTATGTCTGGGATGTGACATATAATACAGACACACAGTGCACACAGTTATGTCTGGGATGTGACATGTAATACAGACAGTGCACACAGGTATGTCTGGGATGTGACATGTAATACAGACACACAGTGCACACAGGTATGTCTGGGATGTGACATGTAATACACACACAGTGCACACAGGTATGTCTGGGATGTGACATGTAATACAGACACACAGTGCACACAGGTATGTCTGGGATGTGACATGTAATACACACACAGTGCACACAGGTATGTCTGGGATGAGACATGTAATACAGACACACAGTGCACACAGGTATGTCTGGGATGTGACATGTAATACAGACACAGTGCACACAGGTATGTGTGGGATACGACATGTAATACACACACAGTGCACACAGGTATGTCTGGGATGAGACATGTAATACAGACACACAGTGCACATAGGTATGTCTGGGATGTGACATGTAATACACATACAGTGCACACAGGTATGTCTGGGATGTGACATGTAATACAGACACAAAGTGCACACAGGTATGTCTGGGATATATATGCAATCTTCTGTGGGACACTGCTGTTAGTTATATAGGTGAAAATGAGGTGACAGACTCCCTTTAATTTTCAATGCCATTATCTATAGATGAATTGTAAAATCCTGCAGTTTTCGCCTCTTCTTGGTCTGTTCAGATAACTTTTCAGCAGTCATATTATTATCATCATGGGCAAAGAGCAAGCCTATGGAGTGTCTGACTGTGATTTACGATGGCCAGTGTTCCATCTAAGGTTACTTTCACACTAGAGTTTCTATTTTCCGGTATTGAGATCGATCATAGGGTCTCAATACCGGAAAAAATGCTTCAGTTTTGTCCCCATTCAATGGGGACAAAACGTAATTGAACAGAACGGAGTGCTCCAAAATGTATTCCATTCCATTCTCATATCGGAGAGCAGCATGCTGCAGTTTTCTTGACACACAATGCAAGTCAATGGTGACGGATCGGTTTTCTCTGACACAATCTGCCACAATAGACAACGGATCCGTCCCCCTTTGACTTTCAATGGAGTTCATGATGGATCCGTCTTGGCAATGTTACAAATAATACAACCGGATCCGTTCATAACTGATGCAGATGATTGTATTATCAGTAATGGAAGCGTTTTTGCTGAACCCTGCCGATCTAGCAAAAATGCTGGTGTGAAGAAAGCCGTGTGGCCATGCGACATGTAATACAGACACACAGTGCACACAGGTATGTCTGGGATGTGACATGTAATACAGACACACAGTGCACACAGGTATGTCTGGGATGTGACATGTAATACAGACACACAGTGCACACAGGTATGTCTGGGATGTGACATGTAATACACAGACACAGTGCACACAGGTATGTCTGGGATGTGACATGCAATACACAGACACAGTGCACACAGGTATGTCTGGGATGTGACATGTAATACACACACAGTGCACACAGGTATGTCTGGGATGTGACATGTAATACACACACACAGTGCACACAGGTATGTCTGGGATGTGACATGTAATACAGACACACAGTGCACACAGGTATGTCTGGGATGTGACATGTAATACACACACAGTGCACACAGGTATGTCTGGGATGTGACATGTAATACAGACACAGTGCACATAGGTATGTCTGGGATGTGACATGTAATACACACACACAGTGCACACAGGTATGTCTGGGATGTGACATGTAATACACACACACAGTGCACACACGTATGTCTGGGATGTGACATGTAATACACACACACAGTGCACACAGGTATGTCTGGGATGTGACATGTAATACAGACACACAGTGCACACAGGTATGTCTGGGATGTAACATGTAATACAGACACACAGTGCACACAGGTATGTCTGGGATGTGACATGTAATACATACACAGTGCACACAGGTATGTCTGGGATGTGACATGTAATACACACACACAGTGCACACAGGTATGTCTGGGATGTGACATGTAATACACACAGTGCACACAGGTATGTCTGGGATGTGACATGTAATACACACAGTGCACACAGGTATGTCTGGGATGTGACATGTAATACAGACACACAGTGCACACAGGTATGTCTGGGATGTGACATGTAATACACACAGTACACATAGGTATGTCTGGGATGTGACATGTAATACACACACACAGTGCACACAGGTATGTCTGGTATGTGACATGTAATACAGACACACAGTGCACACAGGTATGTCTGGGATGTGACATGTAATACACACAGTGCACACAGGTATGTCTGGGATGTGACATGTAATACACACACAGTGCACACAGGTATGTCTGGGATGTGACATGTAATACAGACACACAGTGCACACAGGTATGTCTGGGATGTGCCATGTAATACAGACACACAGTGCACACAGGTATGTCTGGGATGTGTATACAATCTTCTGTGGGGCAGTGCTGTTAGTTATATAGGTGAAAATGAGGTGACAGAAGTGTCATAATTATATACCAAGGATGACCTTGATGAGCATTTGGTTAGTTCTTGGTAGACGCTAGTTTCCAATGACTATTACTCTTGGAAGTGAGTAATTACTGAAGAAACTTTAAGTGTACTGGAGCCTACGTATTTTACAAGCTGGAACAGTATGGCGATGTAAATTACATTGTGCAAGAAAAACAGGAAGCAGAACTTCTTCATGTTATGGGAAGCAATATTTGAGTGTTTCCCTAGCATGCTAAAGGACTGAGCAAGAGAGAGAAATCCAGATTTCACACTTGTTGATGCAGGGCAGGGTGGCTGGAGCTGGAGAGGATGGGAGTGGTGGTCGTAGCAACTAGGGTGGCTGTAGTCCTGACAATGACTAATCCTTCTCCCTCTAGCAGTCCTTGGGCCGAATGTGCAGTGAGTGGAGAGGTGCAACCCTTCTTCCCCTTGGGGCACACCCCTGGGCTTTGGTAGGTGGGTTGTTCTTGGTGTTAGTTGGACGATCAGATGAGCGCAAGGCAAGAGGGCAAAGGTCCAGGCTAATGATGGAGGCAATGACCAGGCCCGTTTGATTAAACAAAGTATCTGTTTAGCTGAATAGATGATAGGAGTGATAGTATAAATACATGCAGCAAGGCACAGTCTGGAGGAATTTCACAGAGTAGGTTTTTCCCAAAAGCTGGATATAGAAGGTGGCAATGATGATAGTACTACTCTCTAAGTCTCTCTCTAGATACATTATGCAATCTTTCCAAATGACCACAGGTGTGCAATCAATCTGAATATACTTTGTTCAGTTTCTAGTTGCAGGGTGCAGTCCTTCAAAGGATGGTCAGTCCATCTCAGAAGTGTGACAGGTGGCTAAAGCAATTAACCCTTTCCACATGCATTAAAGTCTATTGTCATAAACATGCATTTACCTTACTGACTCAGTCCAGCACGGTCTTTTAAATGGTTCTCAACCTTCTGTAAATATTCAATGCTTTCTTTCTCTCTTGGGACAGACCTTAATAAAGTTGCTTACTGTCAGTTTTTGGCTATCATGAATAGTGTTTATTTGGATAAGGCTTTCAGCAGCACAAACAAACTGTTTTTTTTTCTAGCTTTGCTAGCTAAGCACTATCTACACTACAAGCCTGGAAGTGTGTGGGGGATCGGCAATCAACTTAAGACTGCTAGTTTAACTAGTTCCTACCTACAGTATATACAACTTTTACACAGTGATACACAGTGCACACATCATCACAGTGAACAATTTGAAGTGTTGAAGTGGTCAACCTGCGTAGTGATGAGCGGACCAGTGGATGTCCGGGTTCGCTCATCACTAAAAATGAATATAAGCCTTTTAACGGTGAATCACAGTATTAACCCTTTAGCAGTGAACCACCGGGTCACTGCATCACCTTAAAATCAGCTTCCTAATGTGGCCATATACCTTCAATGGCTGTTGGCTGAGTGCTCATTCAGGCAAAGGTATTGCTTCCGACCCCTTGATACTGGCAGCATTGATTGTATAGTATCAGACTGTGCAGGGATACACCCTCGACTGGTAACACCCAAACAGACCTGCACTGCAAACTACTAGCAATTCATCTATAACTTTTAACAGAAATGATAAAGGAATACCACATCATATAATAAGAATACATGCTCCAGAATTTTTATTGCATGGGGAATGCTTGATGTTGAATAATGTTTCTTTTATTTCATCGCGTAGACAAGAACGCGTTTCGGCTCATAGCCTTTGTCAACATGTGAGGCTATGAGTCGAAACGCGTTCTTGTCTACGTGATGAAATAAAAGAAACATTATTCAAGCATCAAGCGTCTGCTGGGATTCTTCTGTTTGTACCTGTGGAGCCGCACTCCTTCCCGCTGCAGCGCTCACCCCTGCTCACCTAGCTCATTGGACTACACTAAGCATCTTATTGCCCACAATTCCTGGTAAGTTGATTAAAAAAGGGGTGCTCCATGCTCAGCTATTCAAGAGTAAGGCTACTTTCACACTTGCGGTAGCCCTTTACCCCCACCAGAACAGCCTGCCGGATCCGTGCTACCGCTAGTTCACCAAGTCTGCTCCGGCCCTATTCACTATAATGGTGGCAGGCCAGAGATCCGGCTGCAGCATGGCAAACATGCCGAGAGGCAGCCGGAATAAAAGTACAATGTGCTGCGTTTTTTTTCCGGCCGCCTCTCTGTATGTTTGCCATGCTGCAGCCAGACATCTGTCCCGTCCCTATTATAGTGTATGGGGCGGGAGCAGACTTTCAGCGGCAAGGTAGACTAGCGGTAGCACAGATCCAGCAGGCTGTTCCCCTGCCGGAAAAGGCTACCGCAATTGTAAAAGTAGCCTAAGCATCCCATGTATTGTTCTTGCACTGGAGTCCTTTGCTGTTTGTCCTCTGTAGGCTCCCCAATGCTTTGGTACATCTCATGCTTACTACGGACAGCCTGAATTTTAATGTTGAATATATTGTTAATTTGCTTTCTGCAAAAATATATTTCCTTATATTTCAGCATTGCCATTTCTGCTTGCTCACAGTAATCCATGCAAAAGGAGCCCATAGTGCATATACTGGACAGCAGGACAACATTTCTGACAAGTTTCTATAGGTGTAAGTAACAGTTCCTTCTGTCATGTTCTTCACCCTTTATTCTTATGTATTCAGAGCAGGTTACGACGGCTCCTCCTATATACAGTGTACGTACTAATTCTCTGTGAAATACTGACATCTTGTGGAGAACTGCTGAAGGTTTCAAAGCAGATACTACAGCATCTCAATAAATTAGAATATCATCAAAAGGTTAATGTATTTCAGTAATTCAATTCAAACAGTGAAACTGATATATTCTATAGATTCATTACACACAGAATGATCTGTTTCAAGTGTTTATTTCTTTTAATGTCAATGATTATGGCTTACAGCTAATGAAAACCCAAAAGTCAGTATCTCAGAAAATTAGAATATTGTGAAAAAGTTTAATATTGTAGACTCGTGGTGGGGGCACTGATGGAGGCATGGAATCTCAGCCCAGGAGAGGCGTGCTTGGGCTCTGCTGGATGGCGAGTCTGGGCACTGAATGGGGGCGTTTCTGGGCGTCGTTGAAAGAAAATAATTCCCCTTCTCGACACTTTACTGCATACAAAGATGATTTTTGCAAGATAGAAAATAAATACCGAATGGAAGGTACATCAGGGAAGGAGGTGTTATGTTCTACCTGGTAATAGTTTTACTTTATTAGTGATAATCCATGTGACAGATTTCCTTTAAATGGTTCCTCAATCTGGTTCAGTAGGATACACAATCATGGGGAAGACTGATGACTTGAAAGTCGTCCACAAGACAGTCATTGACATTGATTGAATAACACCTGACCCTAGAGAACCCTGCCACTAGTGACAGGGGAAGGAGTCAACTCGTTCCTCCAAAACGACGGACGAACAGGAGACTCCAGAAGGCAAAACCACACCAGGGAAAAGTAGGATAAACACAAAAGGGAAAATGACACTAATCCTAATGCAGATATTGCAGCAACCGGATCACAAACTTTCAGACAATACCAGAATGACAGCAATATCTTCAGTACAGGGGAAGGTATCACTGATAGAAATCAAGATGCTATGAATACTGATGCAAGTGAAAGTAAAAGCAGGTTTTACCCGCAATTATTCCTGACTCGATTTCTAACAGTGATTTCTACTCTATTGCTTGGACTTTAGCTGTCATTTTGGAATGCCAGCTTTCAAACAAGACCAGTTGCATGTTTTTAGCTGCTACCATGCAGGAGATAGCAACATCTAAAGCAGACCTCCCCCATCCACTTTCTGCCCGAGCCCAGCTGGGGCAGAACAGTTAGCATTTTTTCCCACAGCCCAAGCTGGACTCCGGCAAAACAGTTAGGTAGTTAAAGGGGTTTTCTGAGATTTTTACACTGATGACCTATTGTATCCCAGGTGTCGGATCCCCACCGATCAGATACCGATCAGTATAAAAATCTCAGAAAACATTACATTAAAAGAAATAAACGCTAGAAATATATCACTCTGTGTGTAAAAAATCTATGGAACATATGAGTTTTACTTTTTGAATTGAATTATTGAAATAAATTAACTTTTTGATGATATTCTAATTTATTGAGATGTACTAGTATAAAGGGGAGAATGTATCATGAAGGCAATACCTCAAGTCAGTTTAGCTTACTTTGCACCAATTTTATGAAATGTCACACATTGTTAAATTTGGTACATCTGTAAACCTAAAGCTTTTGTCTAGAAATGCTTCTTCAGTTTTTCTACGCCACCCTTCCTAAAGGGAGTGAGTTTGCATTTTTTTTTCATCTTTTCAAAAAAAGTTGTGGTAAAAATGAAGTGAAGCTCATTAGCATAGCTAACCACGCCAACTTTCCCTCTTGCTTTTCAAAACTGAAGTGGTCAGGGGTGGATTGGAAACTTAAAGAGGACTTTTAACATTTTTTTTGTACCTTTACAAGCTGAGTACGCCCCACTGATGTTGCTATAACTTTTCTTTTTTTCCAACTCCCCCTTGGCTGCCCCGCTGTGTCCTCGTTTTGTTTTCACACCCTGTATGCTAATAGATAACATGGGTACAGAGAGGCAGGAGGAGATGCCAGTGGTTCTCAGTGGGTGTCTCCTTCTCCCTGGCTGTGCTGCAGTCCAATTGCAGCGGACCACGTTAGGGAGAAAAAACAGCCCTGGCTGTGAAGTGGTCCAGTGTGATTGGACAGCTCACAGCCATGGAAAAGGAGATGCTCCCTGAGAAACATGGCCATCTCCTCCTCCCTGTATGGATGCTATTAGCATACAGGGCACGCAAACAGAAAAGCGGGGCAGCCGAGGGACATTTGAATAAAAGAAAATTTATAGCAGCATCAGCAGACCGTACCCCACTTGTAAAGGTACTTAGTTTAACAAAAAAGAAATGGTGAAATGTCCTCTTTAAGTTTTCCATAGAAAAAAACTAAAAGTGGCCGCCATATAGTAGGTAGGTCCAAACTGACAGAAGATGGGCCAACAAAAGTCACACACACAGTGGGTCAATCGATTTTAAAAAATCTTGTTACGTTGAGTGTAACCATGTTTAACGTAAACGTGAATTCGAAAGATTTGACAATGAATAAGCTTACGCTACGTGAATAAATATATTTACTAACTGATTAAATATACGATAACACAAAGAAATCACATACAGAATAATAAAGAGTAAATAAACATCACTAGCCTAAATGGGGTAGAGACTCAGTCGATCATGCTATAACCCATGGCTGTCTACCCCGTTAACACATGAACGACACCCCAGGGTGTACCAGAGAGATAGGGTAAGTCATGCTCACATCCTACCTAGAATGGAGGGCCTGGTGGAGTCTCCTGTGTGAAGGTGGGTAGCAGAGTTTCAACCTGTTAGCCCCTCCTCCAGTGTGCATTACTCATGTCTCTGAGATCACTCAGGAATGTGGTCTTATCAGCACAATGGGGGATGGGTACTATCTCTAACCCACTTCATTACCAGGGAAACTTATAAACTATTACACAGAGTATTAAACAGAATTAAAGGGGTAAACCAATCAGTACTTAAAAAATACCCTTACAATACACTATTACTCTCTCTGCCCATGGATTGCTGACACTTGATTTGTACCTATTGTCATTCATTTAATCTTATTAGACAAAGTCAAATCTTTACCAAAATTGGTTCCTTGTGGAGCTTATGTCTTGAAGAATGAAGGAGGAAGAGCAGTGTAAAACAAAATTCAACTAAAAATTAAAGTAATAAAAAAAATTCTACATGATGTTTGCTTAGTACCTCGAGATGCTCTGTAATGGTCATGAAGTCTTTTAGCACTTTGAAAAGGAGATCTTCAAGGATGTACTATATGGGTACAACCAGATGGTTAGGTTTCTACATCCAGTTTTGGATGCCAAAATCAGGAGTGGATCATGAAAGGAGAGAAAACATAAAGGACAGGTACGACTTCTCCTCTTTTTTGAGTTCGCTTCTGTTTTTGGCTTCCAAAACTGGATCAGGTAACTTGATCATGAGGCCATATCCTATCAGTACATACTTCTGTATTCAGACAATATTCTGATCTTTTCTCATAACAAAATACCCCTGGTTCATGTCTATTTTGTATTATCCTGGGTCAAAAGCTTTCGCTTTTAGGCTACAAGTGTCTACTGGGGGGCTATGAATGGACTGCAGTTCAAAACTGGCCACCACCAGTTGTTAGCATAGTTTTATTCCTCTCATTCAGAAAGGTACTTATTCCAGCAGTGCAATGAAAATAAATGTCAGTCATGTGGCTTTTTGTCCAAAAAGTTCACTTCTGCTGAGAAAAATTACTTCATAGGAGATCATTAACGTCTTTAAAGAATGACACTATCTTCTAGAAGGAACCAAATTTCTGAGACGATATTTACTGACGATAAAATCTTGAGTTTTTCCGATCTCCAACATGTTGAATTCTTGTCAGTCATACTGGGCATTTCTACTGTTTCAACTTGGTCATCATTTAACATAGCTTTGTGTAATAACTGAGCAGTGCACAGTTTAAATCCTTCTGGTTTGGTCCTCTTCAACTTTTTCTGATCCAAAATGAACCCTGGTCCTAGATCTCCATGTACTTTGTCATAGACTTTCCTTCTGCACAGGGCTATACTACCATCTAGGTGGTAGTGGATCTGCAGCGACTAGGCCACAGGGGTGCACCTGAGTGTGGGTGGCCGGATGGGTGCATTAGTCGTACTCACGGTTCCCTGAAGCTCCCTGGGCCGGCATGCAGTGACAGGAAGGATGCATCAGTTCTTCCATTTTGGGGCACACTCTAGTTCTCGGGTTCTCCTACATGATGCTGGTTGAGGTGCCCTTGATGTTGCTGTTTTACGCTGCAAGGCAGGGTCCCTGTTGTCATGACGTCAGCACCTTACGGTGCAAATGTAGTGTGGTATAGTGATGAGAATGGTGTTGGTATAACAAATCCACAGTACTTTATTGAAGCCGGTAAGCAGATGATACACACAAGCACCATTTACATGAAATGCAGTCTTTACAGTCGATTTAAGTAGTTCTCAAAGGTTGTATATGGAGGCTAGCTTCTCTGTCTCTCAGTCAGACTGGTCAATCTCTCCTTTTTCCTGGCCTAAAGGAGTGCACTTTCTCTATCATCAGATATATGTGTATGATATCCACAGTATCCTCAGAGGAATACAGTCTTTGAATAGGAAGTCCTTCTGTGCTTTGGTTATGGTGGACAGCTTGTAGTTTACAGTGTTCCCACCACATGCAGAGGAGGCTGTAGCCAAATTAGTGGTGATTAGAGATGAGCGAGCATACTCGTCCGAGCTTGGTGCTCGTTCGAGTATTACGGTACTCGTAAGTGCTCGCTGCTCGGACGAATATCTCGCCATGCTCGAGGAAATGGCAACTTCCGCATTGTGCATTTTTGGCGCCTATAAACTCAGCCAATCACAAGCCAGGAGACTCTGCGGTACACCCAGCATCACGTGGGGCCCTTACATGTCGATAGCAGGGGTTGGCTGGCCTGATCAGGTGACCCTGGAATATACTAGTGACTGCCCGCGGTGCTCGGCTCAGATGCTGTCTGGATGTCGTTAGGGATAGAGCTGCTGCGTTTCAGGGAGAGTGTTAGGGCCTGCATTTAGTTCTTTGTTAGGCAGGAGTGATCTCACAAGAATCCAACAGCCCTTCTAAGGGCTACAAGAAATTTTTTTTTTGTCTCCTGGCTTGGCTGGCTGGCTGGCACTAGTAGTGCAGCTATCGCCATATATAACCCTTTTTTTTATTATTGTTCTATCTCAGTGATACAAATCCATTTCATACAGCAGTGTGGAACCATTCTGTGTGTCACAGTTCAGCTGTCCACTCACTACAATCCGTATTTTCTGTCCCGGTGACACATTCTGTACGTCACTTAATTAAACCAGGTCTTTTGCTCTCCATCATACAGCTAGATCACAAAAATCTCTGTGCGACATTTGTCTGGGTTGCAGTCAAAATAGCCACCGTCAGCCGGGGCTGAGTTAGCTCTCTGATAGTTTCTGCACGTCACGTTCAAAAAAAAAAAAACTAAAAAAAAAATATAAAAAAAAATATATATTTTTAAAAACTATTTTTTTTGTTGTTTTATCTCAGTGATACAAATCCATTTCACACAGCTGCGTGGAACCATTCTGTGTGTCACAGTTCAGCTGTCCACTCACTACAATCCGTATTTTCTGTCCAGTTGACACATTCTGTATGTCACTTAATTAAACCAGGTCTTTTGCTCTCACATATACAGCTAGATCACAAAAATCTCTGTGCGACATTTGTCTGGGTTGCAGTCAAAATAGCCACAGTCAGCAGGGGCTGAGTTAGGTCTCTGATAGTTTCTGCATGTCACGTTAAAACAAAAAACTAAACTAAAAAAAAATATAAAAAAAAAAAAGATATTAAAAAAAATAGTTTTTTTGTTGTTTTATCTCAGTGATACAAATCCATTTCACACAGCTGCGTGGAACCATTCTGTGTGTCACAGTTCAGCTGTCCACTCACTACAATCCGTATTTTCTGTCCAGGTGACACATTCTGTACGTCACTTAATTAAACCAGGTCTTTTGCTCTCACTCATACAGCTAGATCACAAAAATCTCTGTGCGACATTTGTATGGGTTGCAACTAAGCAGACCAAGTCTGCCTAATCTAATAGTTTCCGTGTAATTGCTCCATACTGCACGGTACGTAATAACATACATAATTTTGATCTAACTTATCCGCCTATATATTCACTTGTTCAGACTGAACAAGTTTGTGGGTTTCAGTACAGCAGGCCCATTTATTTTATTTTTTTTATATAATACACTTATATACAGAAAATGTTGAACCCCAGGGCTAAGGGTCAAGGACGAGGGCGTGGGCGTGGGCATTCAATTACTGCAGGGGGCAGAGGCCATGGTCCTGGGCAGGGTGAGACAGCACCTGCTGATGAGGGAGCAGGGGAACGCCGCAGAGCTACACTCCCTAGCTTCATATCTCAACTTACAGGGACACGTGGTAGAGGACTGTTGAAACCACAACAGTGCAAACAGCTGATGTCGTGGATTGTGGACAATGCTTCAAGTAATTTGTCCACCAGTCAGTCTTCCACGCAGTCCACCCACGTTACCCAAGGGAGCACTCCTCTGGCTCCTCCACCTCAACCTCCTTCCCCCCAGTCTGCCCCCTCCAAGGAAAATTTGGAATGCGATCTGGCATACTCTCAGGAACTGTTTTCTGGACCCTTCCCAGAGTCACAAACCACTTCTCAGGTTGCTGCTGACCTCGTTCCCGATGCCCAAGTTTTCCAACTGTCGCAGTCTGTGGGTGATGATGATGATGATGACAATGTTGACTTAGTGGAAGAAATTTGTAAAGAGGTGTCGGACGATGAGGAGACACGGTTGTCAGACAGTGGTGAAGTTGTTGTCAGGGCAGGAAGTCCGAGGGGGGAGCAGACTGAGGAATCGGAGGATGACGAGGTGACTGACGCAAGCTGGGTTGATAAGCCGAGTGAAGACAGTGCTTCTGAGGAGGAGGCGAGTGCTGCACCAGAACAGGTTGGAAGAGGCAGTGGTGTGGCCAGAGGGAGAAGCAGGGCCAGAGCTGGTGCATCAGCAGCAACTGTTTCACGTAGTGAAGCTCCCGTGGCGAGGCCTAGATGTTTGCAAGTCTGGAGGTTCTTTAAAGAAAGTGAGGATGACCGACGGACTGTGGTGTGCAACCTGTGCCACACCAGGATCAGCAGGGGTGCCACCACTACTAGCCTAAGCACCACCAGCATGCGTAGGCATATGAGTGCTAAACACCCCACTCAATGGAACCAAAGCCGTTCACCACCTCCTGCGGATCACACCACTGCTCCTTCCCCTGTGTCACTCGCTGCCTCTGCTAGTCAACCTCCTGCCCAGGACCCCGGCACGAGCGCCTCCCGCCGGAAAACCACACCTTCGCCTCCACGATCCTCCACAGTGTCCACCAATGTGTCCCAGCGCAGCGTTCAGCTGTCTTTACAGCAGACGCTGGAGCGCAAGAGGAAATACAGTTCCACCCACCCACCCACATGCCCAAGCCCTCAACGTCCACATCTCCAAATTGCTGAGACTGGAGATGCTGCCCTATAGGCTGGTAGAGACCGAGGCCTTTCGCAATCTCATGGCGGTGGCTGCCCCTCGGTATTCCGTCCCCAGCCGCCACTATTTTTCCCGATGTGCCGTCCCAGCCCTACACCAGCACGTGTCACAGAACATCATCCGTGCCCTGACCAACGCTGTTTCTGAGAAGGTACACCTAACCACGGACACGTGGACAAGTGCTGCCGGGCAGGGACACTATATCTCACTGACGGCACATTGGGTTAACTTGGTGGAGGCTGGGACCGAGACTGACCCTGGGGCCACTCATGTACTGCCCACACCGAGGATTGCAGGGCCTACCTCGGTCACGGTCTCTCAGACGTACTATGCCTCCTCCTCCGACCCCTCCTCCTCCACCGAATTACCATCCGTGGGCACGGCGCCTTCAGTCGGTAGCTCTAGGTGCAGCAGCAATGCCATGGGTAAGCGCCAGCAGGCGGTGCTCAAACTGCTGAGCTTAGGTGACAAAAGGCACACCGCCCAAGAGCTGTTACAGGGCATCACGGCGCAGACCGATGTGTGGCTAGCACCGCTGAACCTCAAGCCAGGCATGGTTGTGTGTGACAACGGGCGTAACCTGGTGGCGGCTCTGCAACTCGGCAGACTGACACATGTGCCATGCCTGGCCCACGTGTTCAATCTAATAGTTCAGCGGTTCCTCAAGACATACCCCAATCTGTCTAATTTGCTCACCAAGGTGTGTTTCATCTGTGCGCATTTCCGCAAGTCCACCACAGATGCTGCCACTCTCAGGGCAGCGCAGCGCCGCCTACAACTGCCCGCTCACCGACTGTTGTGCGACATGCCCACGAGATGGAATTCAACATTAAACATGTTATCCAGAGTTTACCAGCAGCGCAGAGCGATTGTAGACTGCCAGATGTCAACTTCCACCAGAACTGGTAGTCAGGTCAGTCAGATTCCTCAAGTCTACAATGAGGAGTGGACGTGGATGTCTGATATCTGCCAGGTGTTGAGCAACTTTGAGGAATCAACACAGATGGTCAGCGGCGATGCCGCCATTATCAGCCTCACCATCCCGCTGCTTTGCCTATTGAAAAACTCACTGCTCAGCATCAAGTCGGATGCTTTGCGCTTGTCACAAGAGACGGTGGAGGAAGATACGTCGCTTGATAGCCAGAGCACCCTCCGGTCTGTTTCTCAGCGCGTATCGGAGGAGGGGGATGAGGATGAGGAGAATGTCTGCGAGACAGAAGAGGGTACCAGTGCTCAGTCCTTCTTAACTCTTGAGCGTGTATGGGCTGAAGAGGAGGAGGAGGAGGAGGAAATGGAGAGTCAGGCCAGTGAGGAGAGGGAATTCTTGCGTATTGGGACTCTGGCGCACATGGCAGACTTCATGTTAGGCTGCCTATCCCGTGACCCTCGTGTTAGAAGCATTTTTTCAAACACCGATTACTGGTTGTTCACTCTCCTGGACCCACGGTACAAGCAGAACTTTTCCACTGTCATCCCTGCAGAGGAAAGGAGTCTGAGAGTGAATAGATATCAACAGGCCCTGGTGCACAAGCTGAAACAATCCTTCCCATCTGACGCCGCTAGCGGCAGAGGGCATGGTTCTGTGGGCCAAGTAGCGGGGGAGAGGAGCCAAGCAGGCAGCTTGTCCAGCACTGGCAGGGGAACGCTCTCCAAGTCTTTTGCCAGTTGTATGTCACCCCAGCAAGACACTGTCACCTGTCCCCAGTCTAGGCAGAGTAGGGGGGAGCTGTACAGAAAGATGGTGAGGGAGTACCTAGCTGACCATACCAACGTCCGGACCAATCACTCTGCTCCATACAACTACTGGGTTTCAAAGCTGGACACGTGGCCTAAACTGGCGCTGTACGCCTTGGAGGTGCTGGCCTGCCCTGCCGCTAGCGTGCTGTCAGAGCGGGTATTCAGTGCAGCTGGTGGCGTCATCACTGATAAGCTTACACGCCTGTCAACTGACAGCGCTGACAGGCTGACGCTAATTAAAATGAACAAAGCCTGGATTTCACCGGAATTCAAATCTCCTCCGGGGGAAAGCAGCTAAAGATTTACATTACTTATGTATCCGATTCCTCTTCTCTACTCCTCCTACTCCTTGTCGTCTTTGCCTAACGCTGACCAAAAAAACGCCATTTTTTAGAGGTCCAACTGGCACTCTTTTACCACAATTTTTCAGGAGGGCCCCCTACAGGCCCTCTCTTCAAACAATTTTTCCGGAGGTTCACCTACAGGCCCTCTCTCTAAATAATTTTTCCGGAGGTCAACCTACAGGCCCTCTCTCTAAATAATTTTTCTGGAGGTCCACCTACAGGCCCTCTCTCCAAACAATTTACGTCTTTTTCCTATCTTTCTCTCTCTCCAAACTATTTTTCCGGATAGCTGCCATATACGGTATTAAACTGAGTAGTATACATAGAACACATGCCACACTTGATCAAGCTCATAATTTACAACTGTACCGGTTGATGCTAAATTTTTAAGTTGGGGTGCTATGTCGTCATTCTAACTACATCCGGCTGTTGTCACCACCACACACGCTAGCCCAGGGGGCACTCCTCTGGCTCTTCCAGCTCAACCTCCTTCCCCCCAGCCTGCCCCCCACCTACAGGCCCTCTCTCCAAACAATTTACCCGGATAGGGGACGTATTAGATATTATACTGATTTTTGTTTGTTCCTCTTTTAATTGGCTCCTGACCTGTGATAGGCAGAGCATGGACACGTCCCCTTAGCTGCAGTAGAAAAGACACTCCCCTGGCCAGAGCAAGCTCTTTTTCCATTTCCGTGTTCGAAAAATCCATGAAATATATGGTCCCAAGATAGGGGACATATACGATTTTAAACTGAGAAGAATCGATACCACACATGCCCCACTAGGAGAATTTGGGTTAATGGTGGGATTAGGCAGCCTCAGAGGCATCCATGCATGCTGCCCCTGCTGTTTCCTGTCCATTTCCGTGGTGTTTCCATCATTTTCTGATGTTTCCAGGTTTTCACCCAGCCTTCCCTAGGCAGAGCCTTGGTCCCCTGCAAAAATGCTCGAGTCTCCCATTGACTTCAATGGGGTTCGTTATTCGAAACGAGCACCCGAGCATCGGGAAAAGTTCGACTCGAATAACGAGCACCCGAGCATTTTAGTGCTCGCTCATCTCTAGTGGTGATTATCTTCTTTGTCAAAGTCCACAATCCCTTTCTGTCAGCTAAACCTTCTGTAGATCTATTCCCTTCTGAGGGCTGGCACATAATATGATTGTGGGCTGTAGGGGAATGGAATCTTCTTCTTGTTGCTCTGAGGAACTCACTCAGCAGTCAGCAGAATCTTCCTTCAAGACAGGAAGGGTGGAGCCAGCCCTGACTAGCCTCATGGGAACTCCCACTCCCTATACAACCTTATGGGATTTGTAGTATATGCACAAAATACATGAAATACAATGATATTAACGCTTTCAATGCTTTGCAGTGTATTTCAGGACACTGCAGATCGCTTCTCTAAGATGGATCATTTCATCACTTTGCCTGGATTACTCACTGCAGCACAAGTCTTCTTCAAAGACCGTTTTCATGGTCTATAAACTCACATAATCTCAGATTGCAGAGTTTAGTTCATCTCTAATTTTTGAAAAGCTTTGTGCAAGACTCTGGGAATTACTCTACATTTCTGTTCTTCAAACCGAGACGATCAACCAATCTCTTGGGCAGTTTCTATGAATTCACTAATGCTCATCAAGACAATGAATTTATTACCTTGGACCGAGTTTGCCTAGAACAAATTCTGAGTTTACCTACATATTTCAGTCTATCATAAAATCTTCACTGATGATTGTACATGGACATAAAAGACCCTTCACATGGGCAAAGAATCACATGTATCATTGCTAATGGGCATTCGTAGTAACACTCGTTAGAGAAGATCTGGCGGTGTAAATGTACCGCCGATTATTGAATCGTTTGTGTGCACCCAAAAATCCTTGTTTCACAATCTGTGTAAACACGATCTGCTGTCTGGAAACAATGAGTCGTTATGGGAAAGAGCGGTTGACGCTAGGGAGGCTCCCCCCGTCCCCACCTGCCATTGGCTGCTTCCCCCCCAAACAGCAGATGTTTTCACCAGTGCACGGGGAGAAGCAGCAGTGGCGGCGCTGTGACCAGGAACAGCGCAGGGAGCAGGGACCCAGGTAAGTATATTCAGTGTGGGGGTCCCAGCATATGGTGGGACATTTTATAGGATTGGATAACCCCTTTAAGCCAAAGTTGCATCTTCCTATGGCAGGTACCCAGGCAAATATTTGGGCCAAGATCCAAAGCAACTTCTTCTGCCAAACTTAAGTATGTGGAAAAGCATAGACGTTCCACTCCTGTAATCTTTCCTTGGAACAAGGTTTGGCTGTCTACAAGAAATATTTGTTTGAAAACCACTTGTAACAAATGCTTTATTGGTGCTTTCAAAGTCCTTTAACAAATCCTTTTTCCCTTCAGTTGAAATGTCCACTAACGCTTCAGATGATTGCTCCTATGTTTATCTTCTTCTGCAAGGAGGGTGTTAATGTTCCATTACTTCTCAAAAAATTCAAAAAGTTCAGAAAGTTCTTCTGGGAGGAACCCTAAAAGAGGCAGGGGGCCTACCGTTACTCATCCATCCAGGCTCCGAGCCAACTCTTCTACATCTCCTGCTTTGAACTTTATTGTTCTCATCACCCCTGGTACTATTGCTGACTTCCTGTTGCCAAGCTCTGCCTGTTACTGGATGTTTGCTATTTCTGCATCAATCCGAGACTACTCCGGGGAAGTGTAACCTGGAGATTCTGTCGATCCGAGACTACTCCGGGGAAGTGTAACCTGGAGATACACTGTGGGATTTCCATCCCTCCTTGTGGAGGGCACAGGGTGACAAACGCATAATCTCTTAGTCTACACCCCGGTTTGTGCAAGTCAGAATATGGTTAAAGGATCCATTACTACACCAGTAATGTAACAGCATATCTACTGTATCTACAAACCGAAGAGGTCAGAATAATGAACCTGTGCATGGCGGAAAACAGTCCAAAGAAGTAAAAAGCTTACCTAAACATTCATGTATAATGTGCTCTTCAAGAGTCCACCAGAAAAAAGCCTCACTCCTGAAGGCTGAAGCAATGAAGCAATTCACTCCACTGTATTTTATATAATTTGGGTTACCAGAAAAAAGCACACAAACACAATAAGACTACAAATCTCAATTTAGTACTAGTGTTGAGCGAGCATGCTTGGCCGAACTCACTGTTTGGCTGAGCATGCCTACGCTCGGGTCCGCTTGGTGTTTGGCCAAACACCGAGTGTACTCGAGCGCAATGCTCGAGTCTCTTCTGCCCACTTTAATGTTGATTTGTACGCTAATGCGTACGCATTGTGCGCTAATGCGTACAAATTCAGTTAATTAGCATATTTTTACGAGTAAAAGGAGTAAAACAGGAGAAGTCGTGATTCTGACCTTTTTCTATTAACCAGACACCCTCCCCTCTTCCAAGCGGGGGGGGCCTGGTTTAGTCCCATTGACTAACATTATGCTCGGGTGCTCGGCCGAGCACTCGAGCAACCCCTAGTGCTCGGCCAGAGCACCCGACCATACGAACACAGAGATGCTCGCTCAACACTATTTACTACTACTAGTAAAGTGGGGACCACTCTATAATATTCTGGATTAGTGTTGAGCGAGCACCTCTGTGCTTGTATGCTCGGGTGCTCTGGCCGAGCACCCGAGCATAATGTTAGTCAATGGGACTAAACCAGGCACCCCCTGCTCGGAAGAGGGGACGGTGTCTGGTTAATAGAAAAAGGTCAGAATTGCGACTTCTCCTCTTTTACTCCTTTCACTCGTAAAAGTATGCTAATTAACTGAATTTGTACGCATTAGCGTACAAATCAACATTACAGTGCGGGGAAGAGACTCGAGCACAGCGAGTTCGGCCGAGCATGCTTGCTCAACACTATTCTGGATAGAAACATGAATGTGAAAACCAACATTAACAACTTATAAGTAACTAAGAAGAAGACTTGTGTGCTGCCCAGGTACCTACTGTTAGGTCAGCTGTCTATCTCCACTTTTAGGTCAGCTTTTTTTGTCTATGTGCTTCTAAATCCTTTACCTGCCAATGGCTGGGGATCCATGGGTATTTAAGACACCCAGCGTGCCTGAGCTTTAGGTTCTCTGGTGACCAGAAAAGGAGTTCTGATAGTCTTGTGCTCTTGCTATTGCGATTTACCTGCATTTATCCTGTGTTTGATCCTCCAGAGGATAGGTCATCAGAATAAAACTCCTGGAAAACCCCTTTAAAGGGGTTGTTCTCCCCTGGGGACCTTTTCTGCAGACCCCCAGCGTGGCCAGACATGCAATGGGATTCATACTTACCTGATCCCCTCCGCTGGGTTTCTGGCTCCGTCTCCAACCCTCAGGAGCTGCAGGTTTTGGGTCTCCCTGTGTCAGTATCCAGTTGACTGGCTGCAGCGGTGACATGTCACCCATGCATCATGTGACCCAGTGAAATGATACATGCATGACAAGTCACCACTGTGGTGATTACTTGGTTGTCAAATTCAGGGAGACTTGAGACCATGCAGTGTCTAGGGGGTGCGATGGAGTCGGGACCTGGCAGCGGGGAACAGGTAAGTAAGATTCCCACCACAGGTCCAGCCACACTGGGATTTTGCAGGGGTGAACAGCCCCCTTTAACGCCTTCCTGGCACAGCAATTTTGATTTTTGTTCCTTGCGTTTCTGGAGCCATAATTTTTTTTTTTCCGTTCTCATAGCCATATGCGGCTTGTTATTTTGGGGGACAAGTTGTACTTTCTAATGTCGCCATTTAATATGACATACAATGGAGAGGGAAGCTGGAAAAAAGCCACAAAAATGCAATTCCGCCACGGCGCTCAATCTGCAGTAAAACTGACTTGTGATCTTCATTTTTTCAGTATGATTATGACGATACCACGATTTTCTTGCGTTTTAATACTTGAAAAAATAAAACTTTTGAAAAAATAAATTTTTTCTTGTCATCGCTGTATTTTGACCACCAGAACCATTTTTATAGTTATGTCTACGGAGATGCGCGAGGACTCATTTTTTTTTTTTTTGAGACGATCTGTAGTTTTTGCAAATACCATTTCGGGGTTTATATGGCTTTTTGTTGACTTTTTATTTATTTTGTTTGGGAAGTAAAGTGATTAAAAAAAAGGTGAATGGGCCATTTTAAATTTTTTTTTTCTGTTACGCCATTCACCATATGGGATTTTTTAAAAACATATTTTAATAGTATCAGCGTTTTTCTTGTGACAATGCCCATGATGTTATTTTTAATTTGAGAAATTAGGTGATTTTTATTTTTATATTTTTTTTAAGTTCCCGAGTGGACCCCCAACTTGCAATCATTAGATTGCAATTTGTCTAGAATAATGGAATTGGCTCCATTATTCTATATAGTTTTGAGCGAACTTGAGCCTCAGATCCGAGATCTGAAGCCAATTCGTAAAAAACTTTGTTTGAATGCTGTACGGAGATTTGTCTCTGTACAGCTTTAAAATGTATGGACTCCGGCAAGGTGAAATTTTAAAACTTCAATCCAAAGTCGGCTTTGGTACTGGCTGGTACCTGGGTATTGAAGCCAACTTCGGATCCAAGTTTTAAAATGTTTTTCAAGCTTAAAAATAGAATTCTGAAGTTATTCACCAAAGATAACGAATTTCCCTCACCGGAGCCCATACATTTTAATGCTGCACAGAGACGGATCTCCGTACAGCATTCAAACGAAGTTTGGAGCAAATCGACTTTGGATCTTGGATTGCTACATTACAATTCAGTGCTGGCCTGAATTGTAATATACAAGTAATGAGCCTGGAAGCCTAGCATAGACTCAGGCTCATTACCAGCATAGAACATTTTCCCCAATCTCCACCGGAGTAAAGCGTTCCTGCCTCAGAAGCACACATTTCTTGGTTTTAGTCCTCTCAGATGCTGTGGTCACATTTAATCACGGCATCTAAAGGGTTAAATGTCCGAGTTCGGCATTACCGCCGATCGCAGACATTAGCAGCCACCCAGCGGCTATAGCGCTGGCTCCGCTACATGTATGGTGGATGTTGTAAAGGGGTTAAAGTCTGTGATATGCCTAAAACTACATTGTTCTCATCCACATGCTGTGAAAAAAAAATGGCAGCATAAACCGACCCGTGGAACGGATTTTGCAAAACAATTCATGCCGTGGATTTATGGTGGATTTTGCTGTAAAAAAGGTCTCCAAATCCACAAAGGGAATTCCGACAGTCACAATCCAATCCAAATCTGCTGGAAGTCTCATACTGTAGGTGTCGCAATCGCACGTGACTCACAGCCAAATCCCTGCCTACAATAGCAAGTTGTCCTGAGACCTGCTGTCAGGCACCTGATTATATTGTACATGCCCGCAGCAAAACCGCACCCTATGGGCTCATGCAGACAGCCGTGCCCGTGTTGAGGCCCGCAAACAGCAACATATGGGCCCTGGCCATTTGTGCACAGCATCACAGATGCGGACCCTTTCACTTGAATGGGTCTGCAATCTGGAAGGTTCGGTGCCGAGCAGAGGCACGGAACCCCACGGGTGTCGGGTGTCAGACCCCTGCTGATCTGATATTGATGACCTATCCTGAGGATACGAAATCAATATTAAAAGCCTGAAGAACTCCTTTAAAGTCAAAGGAATTAGATTGGGTCGAGAGGGACGTGTGGCCTCGGGTCTGGATTCTTTTCTACTGTCGCATCGCAGTCATAGCACGTCTCGTGTTGCACTGTGACACCGTTGACAACCATCAGGTCGAACAACCATGCGACAACTCGTAAACGGCATGCTTTTTTGGCAGCGTGACGTCACCATGATTGTGGCCCTTGCCAAAATGGGCAGAAAAGCTGGGCAGTGTAGATAACATAAGGCTAGGTACACACTATTTTTAGCACTGAAATAAACCTGAGGCGGACTCTTCCTCAGGTTTTTGTCATGCTTTTTTTCCTGAGGCGTTTTTATGAATACGTTTTTTTGCGTGATTTTCATTCCTGTCCATTTTTAAAAGAAATTCTGTCACGAACGGACAGGAGTCGGACACTTCTTTTTACGGTGCAGTTTCTAAAACCGCAAACAGAAATAAAAAGCTCTGTAAAGCACATTGCCCATTGAAAAAAAGGCAAAGTTCTGCGTGCGTTTTTGGTGCAGATTTCTGGCGCTGCTGTGGAATCCACAGCCAAAATACTACATGTGAATCTGCCCTTAAAGCTCTGGAGCCTATCCCAGTAGTGCACATGCCCGCCACCAACAATTCATTGCCAACAGGGGGCGCAAACACTAACTACCCTCCCAGTGACACCAGTTGCCCACATCCACTATGGCCGCTGAAAGTTTGACCCTAAACTTAACTGCGCATGCGGCGGTTGTGACTCAGTAGTCCAATCAGGTGGCTCGGTTCCCTCAGCCGCGACGTGGGCGGGGTTTCCTCTGTAAACTCATTCTATTCGCGATGCCTGAGTGAGCTCCCTTCACATGAGAGGCGGAAGTGACGGCGGCGGCGCTGCTGTGCTCGGCCCCGGGAGACTCTTCTCCCCTCCCTGCCCGGCGTACACTGGGAGAGCCCTGTCCGGGAGCCGCGGTGCTCTCCGGTAGCAATAACCTCCCTTCTTCTCTTTTACCATGGCGACGAATATGCGGAAAGGCGGAGGGCTCATCGGCCTGGTGAAAGACGCCTTCCAGCCGCATCACCACCACCCAGCTGCTCAGCCTGGGGCAGTGGACCGGAAGACGGTGGAGAAATGCTGGAAGCTGATGGATAAGGTGGGTGTTTTTTACGCTTCTGTGTGCTGTTGCCTGATCCTGTGTTCGGATCCCCCATAGAGGCCTGTGTACACTGTGCGATTACCATGATGGAGCCCTGATCCTTATAATAGTGCGTTTTCTGGTTACATGTCTCCTGGCTGTTCATCCTTCCACTCATCACTTATGCACTATTTACCAGAAGTGTCATTTTGACCCACTTACCTGTTATCAGTACCGCGGGGGGGGTCAGATCTGTAAATGATCCTTAGGCGCTGTTCACATCTGCGCTTTTCTCTTCGGTCATAAGTGCAATAAAGCTGGACACCAGTGGCTCTGATTGATTATAATAAGGTCTGTCGTCATCGTACAGGAGAAAGTATTGATGCGCTATTTTTTTTTTTTACATCAGATACGACAATCTGCATCATTGCCTCTGCCGCAGATGTCAAGGATGGCAAAGCCCAAAAACACCCATAGGGTTTGCATTGTTTTGGGGTAACATAGTTTATAAGGCTGAAAAAAGCCCTCTGTCCATCCAGTTCGGCCTGTTTTCCTACAAGTTGATCCAGAGGAAGGCAAAAAAACCCTGTGAGGTAGAAGCCAATTTTCCCCACTTTAGGGGAAAAAAATTTCTTCCCGACTCCAATCAGGCATCAGAATTACTCCCTGGATCAACGACCCATCTCTAGTAACTATAACCTGTAATATTATTACCCTCCAGAAATACATCCAGGCCCCTCTTGAACTCTCTTAGTGAACTTACCATCACCACCTCCTCAGGCAGAGAGTTCCATAGTCTCACTGCTCTTACCGTAAAGAATCCTCTTCTATGTTTGTGTACAAACCTTCTTTCCTCCAGACGCAGAGGATGTCCCCTCGTCACAGTCACAGTCCTGGAGATAAATAGATGATGGGAGAGATCTCTGTACTGACCCCTGATATACTTATACATAGTTATTAGATCTACCCTCTTTTTTCTAAATTAAATAACCCTAATTTTGATAATCTTTCTGGGTACTGTAGTCCACCCATTCCAGTTATGACTTTAGTTGCCCTCCTCTGAACCCTCTCCAGCTCTGCTATGTCTGCCTTGTTCACAGGAGCCCAGAACTGTACACAGTACTCCATGTGTGGTCTGACTAGTGATTTGTAAAGTGGCAGGACTATGTTCTCATCACCGCCATCTATGCCCCTTTTGATGCAACCCATTATCTTATTGGCCTTGGCAGCAGCTGTCTGACACTGGTTTCTACAGCTTAGTTTACTGTTTACAGGTTTGTTTTTGTATTTATTTAAAGGGATTGTAGTTGGACAGATCCTCCTTGGGTTGGGGGCGTGCCCACGGCAGTGTAGTCTATGCAGATTTACCGGCAGATTCCACATGTATTACGGTATTTACGGGTTTGCACCAGGTTTCTCCTTTTGCATTGCCAAATCCACCTAGTTCACATGCTGCAGATTTTGAAATCCACGCGCAGGTCAATTTCTGCACCAAAAGAGAAAAAAAAAGATGATCTCGTTAACGTTGCCGGTCCTGTATTGCGCTGTGGATTTTCCGCACAGTATGCACGCGGCCTTGGAAGCAAAGGCTCATGTGAGGGGCATGAACCCATGGGTGGTTCTGTGGCAGGTTCTACCTCAGCAGATTACGGCGCCAGGCAATGAGCCGTGGCTCCTTCTGCCCACTGAAAAAATGGCTTCCTAAGGCCTCATGCACACGACCGTGTTGTACCCGCGTTGGGTTTGCAAAGAAAAAAAAAAAAGTGGATGCAACACGGTCATGTGCGGGATGTTTTAGAGTGCCACCGGTATGGGAGGCTGGAGCAGAACGAGCCGCGGCTTTAAAAACGTGACTTCAACCGGTCCACGGTCGGCATTTTGCCGCCAAGTATGGGATGTGTTCTGTCTTTTCGCAGAACGGAAATGGATGTGGAGAGCACACGGACGATCCCTGTGCTTTCCACGTCCGTATGTCTGTAATGCAGAAAGATCATGTCTGCAAAATGCTGACGGTGGACCGGTTGAAGTCAATGGATCTGTGCAAAAAAAAAAATGTGGATGCACCACAGACGGTACCTGCAATTTGCGAACCACAAAACCCGTACGGCGGTGGGCAGACTTGGCTGTGAGGAGAGGTGCCACGCGGTGCTGCCTGTATCGTAACTGTGGTAAGTGAATCGGGTCACATCGTAAGCCGCAAGTCGCCACGACCCTGATCCCGTTATCAGTGTAGCGGGAGTGAAATCCGCAGTGTATGGGCGTGTGCGGAGACGGATGGGGGGCTCTGAGGTTTTTGTGGGTGCAGTAACGCCCCCTAGCTTACCATAAAAACGGGGAAAAAAATATATATATTTATTTTGCATGGTGTCTTTTTTTAGTTTAGCAGAGCTCGCCCTCATCACACGCTGCGACGTGTAAAGTGATGCTTCCCTTTTCTGTGAGCGGCGGCTCCTGTCCGCTTCCTAATAACAAGCTCTTGTCACTTCCCTATTTTTCGGCGCACTCATCATGTACACACGGTTCGTTTTAGTAAATTATGTCAAAACCGGACGACAGCTGGTGTGATTACATCTTATTTTTGGTCACGAGGTGTTTTACCGCCAGATCGTCTTCATTCACCGCAATGCACGTACCTATACAGTCTACAGTCATGGCCAAAAGTTTTGAGAATGACACAAATATTATATTTTCACATGATCTGCTGCCCTCTGGTTTTTATGTGTGTTTGTCAGATGTTTTTTATCACACACAGAAATATAATTGCAATCATATTATGAGTAACAAAAGCTTATATTGACAGTTAGAATGAGTTAATGCAGCAAGTCAATATTTGCAGTGTTGACCCTTCTTCTTCAGGACCTCTGCAATTCTCCCTGGCATGCTCTCAATCAACTTCTGGACCAAATCCTGACTGATAGCAGTCCATTCTTGCACAATCAATGCTTGCATTTTGTCAGAATTTGTAGGTTTTTGTTTGTCCACCCGTCTCTTGATGATTGACCACAAGTTCTCAATGGGATTAAGATCTGGGGAGTTTCCAGGCCATGGACCCAAAATCTCTATGTTTTGTTCCCTGAGCCATTTAGTTATCACCTTTGCTTTATGGCAAGGGGCTCCATCATGCTGGAAAAGGCATTGTTGATCGCCAAACTGCTCTTGGACGGTTGGGAGAAGTTGCTCTCGGAGGACATTCTGGTACCATTCTTTATTCATGGCTGTGTTTTTAGGCAAGACTGTGAGAGAGCCAATTCCCTTGGCTGAGAAGCAACCCCACACATGAATGGTTTCAGGATGCTTTACAGTTGGCATGAGACAAGACTGGTGGTAGCGCTCACCTCGTCTTCTCCGAATAAGCTGTTTTCCAGATGTCCCGAACAATCGAAAAGGGGGTTCATCAGAGAAAATGACTTTCCCCCAGTCCTCAGTAGTCCACTCCCTGTACCTTTTGCAGAATATCAGTCTGTCCCTGATGTTTTTTCTGGAGAGAAGTGGCTTCTTTGCTGCCCTCCTTGAGACCAGGCCTTGCTCCAAGAGTCTCCGCCTCACAGTGCGTGCAGATGCACTGACACCTGCCTGCTGCCATTCCTGAGCAAGCTCTGCACTGCTGGTAGCCCGATCCCGCAGCTGAAACACTTTTAAGAGACGGTCCTGGCGCTCGCTGGTCTTTCTTGGGCGCCCTGGAGCCTTTTTGGCAACAATGGAACCTCTCTCCTTGAAGTTCTTGATGATGCGATAGATTGTTGATTGAGGTGTAATCTTTCTAGCTGCGATACTCTTCCCTGTTAGGCCATTTTTGTGCAGTGCAATGATGACTGCACGTGTTTCTTTAGAGATAACCATGGTTAACAGAAGAGAAACAATGATGCCAAGCACCAGCCTCCTTTTAAAGTGTCCAGTGGTGTCATTCTTACTTAATCATGACAGATTGATCTCCAGCCCTGTCCTCATCAACACCCACACCTGTGTTAATGGAGCAATCACTGAAACGATGTTAGCTGGTCCTTTTAAGGCAGGGCTGCAATGATGTTGAAATGAGTTTTGGGGGATAAAGTTCATTTTCTAGGCAAATATTGACTTTGCAAGAAATTGCTGTTAAGCTGATCACTCTTTATAACATTCTGGAGTATATGCAAATTGCCATTATAAAAACTGAAGCAGTAGACTTTGTAAAAATTAATATTTGTATCATTCTCAAAACTTTTGGCCATGACTGTATGTGATGATCGGCACTGCAGCCAGGGTCTTCGTGGCCCCCGTCAGGGCATTGTGCTGCAGTCTTCTCTGAAGTGTCTAGAGAAGTTGGCTTTCTAACACGTGTCTTGTGCACACCTGGGGTTCATCGTTGGCTTATTCCGAGATGCTTGCAGTGTGTGAACGTCATCATGGAGCACGCAGGACGTACCATCTGATAGGTCGGGGAGGTGGGACCTGTCCCTGTCCCGTCAGGACTATGTAGGCAGCTGTGCGGGCTCTTCTGTTTTTATAGAAGCGAGTTATGGAAAGTTTTATGTGTATATATATATATATATTTTGATGGACGCATATACTATGCTTTTGCATCCTTTTTTGGCCCCAAAGTATATGTTAAACTTAAAGGGTTATTCCCATCTTAGACAATGGGGGGCATATCACTAGGACATGCCCCCATTGTCTTATAGGTGCGGGTCCCAACGCTAGGATCCGCACCTAGATAGATAGATAGATATAGATATAGAGATCTATCTATGTGTAAAAAACAATGTTGAGCAGCACTTTATGCCGGGTGCGTAAATCTTTCTTCATATATATATATATATATATATATATATATATCTATCTCGGAGCAGGGATTGCTGCGCCTGGCGGACCCCAGGTTTCCCGGGGTCCGGCCAGCTCCAGGCGCAGCTCCCCGCTGCTCCCATAGAAATGAATGCAAGTGTACCGCGCATGCGCGGCCACCGCTCCCATTCATTTCTATGGAGCTGACGGAAATAGCCGAGCCAGCGCTTGGCTATTTTCGGCGGCCCCTAGAAATGAATGGAGGGTGGCCGAGCATATGCAGTGCGCCCTGCTTCACTTTTGGGGCTCCATACTCGATATAGGTGTGGGACCCGCACCTATAAGACAATGGGGGCTTATCCTAGCGATATGCCCCCATAGTATGTGATGGGAATAACCCTTTAAAGGGATTGTCTCACTTCAGCAAATGTCATTTATAACGTAGAGGAAGTTAAAGGGGTTCTCCGGGAATTAAGAAAATGAAAATACTTAAATATTACTTCATTATAGATATATTCCCAAATACCTTTCATTAGTTATAATGGCTTGTTTTGTCTGGGGAGCAATGATTAGGAGAAACAAAATGGCCGCCGTCCTATCAGTCCACACAAAACCTGTCCTAATAACACAGGAGGACAAGTTACCTTACAACACTGAGGTAAAAGAGCTGCCTCGTCCTCCTCTCCTACTTGTCAGAGATAAGAACTTCAGCTGAATCTCTGTAGTTATGGAGTTTATGAGCAGATGTGGCTAATGAGCAGCAGCTCTTGTATGCAGTCTCCATTACCACAGTCTGTCCTGTCCGCCCTCTCTGTACTTCATGTCTCTTGATTAACTCCATTCCCACAAAGGTTCAGCTAAATATCAAATTAAACTGTAGTCAGGATCATAATCCCTGACAAGCAGAGCAGAGAGGAGGATGAGGCAGCTCTTTACCTCAGTGTTGTGAAGTAACTTGTCCTCCTGTGTGATTAGGACAGGTTTTGTGTGGACTGATAGGACAGTGGCCATTTTGTTTCTCCTAATCATTGCTCCCCAGACAAAACGAGCCATTATAACTAATGAAAGGTATTTGGGAATATATCTATAATGAAGTAATATTTAAGTATTTTCATTTTCTTAATTCCCGGAGAACCCCTTTAATACAAGGCACTTACTAATGTATTGTGATTGTCCATATTGCTTCATTCATTTTTCCCATCACGTTATACACTGCTTGTTTCCATGGTTACGACCACCTAGGGCTGGGAGATTAATCGAATTAATTCGATTAATTCGCCCATTGCAAGCCTCACGATTTCATTTTTTAGGAAAATCGTGAACTCGATTTTCCTAAAAAATGGCGACCGACATAAAATAAAAAAAAATATCTCTCACCTGTCCTGCGCAGAGGCTCCGCTCCGGTGCTCCTCTTCTTTTCCGGGTCTGCGCCGTACTGTCCTGACCGCGTACAGCGTCAGGACGTAGTGCACGCACTCTGACCTGACGCTGCAGGCGCCGGATGTGGAGCGGAGCCGCAGCGGAGGACAGGTGAGAGATATTTTATTTTTTTTTTATTATTATGATGGTGGCAGAGTGGGCTGATCGCAGGTCTGAAGGGGGCACTTTGGGCTGATCGCAGGTCTGAAGGGGGCACTTTGGGCTGATCGCAGGTCTGAAGGGGGCACTTTGGGCTGATCGCAGGTCTGAAGGGGGCACTTTGGGCTGATCGCAGGTCTGAAGGGGGCACTTTGGGCTGATCGCAGGTCTGAAGGGGGCACAGTGGGCTTTTTTTATTTATTTTTTTATATTTTTACTAACATAAGAAAATCGAGATTTAAATCGTGAATCGTCCAAAATTTTTAAAAAATCGAGATTTTTTTTTTTTGCCCATATCGCCCAGCTCTACGACCACCCTGCAATCCATTAGTGGTGGTCGTGCGTGCACACTGTAGGCACTTTTTTCCTTTATTGTGCAAGCACGACCACCGCTGCTGGATTGCAGGGTGGCCGTAACCATGGAAACAAGCAGTGTATTATGCGATGGGGGAAAAATGAATCCACCTAGATTTAACGTCATGGATTTTTATGCGGCAAATGTGCAGCATCGTACAGGACCAGCGACGTGGATGAGATTGTAACAAAGCTGTTACCACGCGCTGTGTACAAAAATATCAATTTCTGCTGCGCAGCTCCCATGCCGCTTTCACCCTTTGTAGTGTCGAGGGTAAAGTCCAGAGCCTTCATCAGTCCACAGTTCATCAGTCACGTGACTTGGGTGCTTCTCAGTCCAAATCAAGTGAATGAGGCTGAGCTGCAATACCAAGCACAGCCACTATACCATGCATGGCGCTGTGCTTGATAACCCGTGAGCAGAACACAGTGCTTACAGGAGTACCGCGGCCTAGTCATACAGCTGATCAGTGGGGGCGCTGGACCCCCATCCTGAGGATAGGTCATCAGTATTAAAGGTCCGGATTACCCCTTTAAGAAGAGCTGGACAAAGAGCCCACCGGCTGAGCTTGAGGATCCTGCAGGAAGGAGGAGGACAAGTCCCTCCTTTATTTTTCCATTTGTTTGGCGTTCCGCAAAAAAAAAAAAAAGGATCCGCAAAAAATACGGATGCCATCCATGTGCATTCCGTATTTTGTGGAATAGAACAGCCGATCCCTAATAGACCAGTCCTGTCCTTGTCCGTAATGCGAACAATAATAGGACATGTTCTATGTTTTTTTGCGGAGTGGAAATATGGATATACGGAAATGGAATGCACACATTTTTTTTTTTGTGGACCCATTGAAATGAATGGTTCCATTTACGGTCCGCCAAAAAAAAAAATGGACACGGAAAGAAAATATGTTTGTGTGTACGAACCTTTGGTTGAAAAAAACTGCATAAAAACTTTCCCGAAAACTGCATGTGTGATTAAAGCCTTAGGGCTCATCCACACGAGTGTGTGTGCCCCGTGATGCGAACCGCCATTTGCATGAGTACCGACTGAGAACACGCCATTTGCAGATGTGGAACTGTTCACTTGAATTGGCCTGCGATCCGTAGGATACGTTCTGCACAGAGGCACAGACCGAAACCCCACGGTAGGGCTTCCCCTCTGTGCCTCGGCGGCGTATCTTGTGTATTGCGGACCCGTTCAAGTCATTGGGTCCGCATCCGTTATACGGAGCACAGATGGTCGGTGCCCGTATATTGCGGACAGGCACGCGCTCGTGTCGGACACTTTAACCCCTCAGAGCTCCTGATAGCTTTATGTAGATGGTGAGCAAGGCAAAAGTACCTGGTGATGGAGGCTGCATGCCAGAATTTAGGTTTTAACAGCTCTGGCACCCATTAAAGCGACAGCCGTCTGTCAGAGGTGAGCGGCTCATTCAGTGTATTGGGCCAGGGCACTGAATATAAAGGCCCCGCCCTCTGGGCACTTGCGGTGTCAGGGTATTATAACGTCTGGTATGTTTGGATTGCGTTGTCAGGAGCTTTGAGAGTCAGAACTGCTGACAGCCTCCCTTTAACGCCTTCACATCGACTGTCCCTGCTCATGTGCAGCGTTATGGCCGATGTGCCTGAGGATCAGCGGTAAAGCTATGATCATCTGACATAGTCACTTGTTCCGCCACAGCGTGAATGGTTGACGCTCCCGCGCCTCGCCCAGCAGGATGGAGTTTCCTCAGTGCCAATAGGAGGCGCACTATAGCCGTCTCTCTGGGTCTTGACCACTATTAGGAGGTGCACCATAGCTGTCTCTCTGGGTCCTGACCACTATTAGGAGGTGCACTATAGCTGTCTCTCTGGGTCCTGACCACTATTAGGAGGTGCACTATAGCTGTCTCTCTGGGTCCTGACCACTATTAGGAGGTGCACTATAGCTGTCTCTCTGGGTCCTGACCACTATTAGGAGGTGCACTATAGCTGTCTCTCTGGGTCCTGACCACTATTAGGAGGTGCACCATAGCTGTCTCTCTGGGTCCTGACCACTATTAGGAGGTGCACTATAGCTGTCTCTCTGGGTCCTGACCACTATTAGGAGGTGCGCTATAGCTGTCTCTCTGGGTCCTGACCACTATTAGGAGGTGCACTATAGCTGTCTCTCTGGGTCCTGACCACTATTAGGAGGTGCGCTATAGCTGTCTCTCTGGGTCCTGACCACTATTAGGAGGTGCACTATAGCCGTCTCTCTGGGTCCTGACCACTATTAGGAGGTGCACTATAGCTGTCTCTCTGGTTCCTGACCACTATTAGGAGGTGCACTATAGCCGTCTCTCTGGGTCCTGACCACTATTAGGAGGTGCACTATAGCTGTCTCTCTGGGTCCTGACCACTATTAGGAGGTGCACTATAGCGGTCTCTCTGGGTCCTGACCACTATTAGGAGGTGCACTATAACTGTCTCTCTGGGTCCTGACCACTATTAGGAGGTGCACTATAGCCGTCTCTCTGGATCCTGACCACTATTAGGAGGTGCACCATAGCTGTCTCTCTGGGTCCTGACCACTATTAGGAGGTGCACTATAGCCGTCTCTCTGGGTCCTGACCACTATTAGGAGGTGCACTATAGCTGTCTCTCTGGGTCCTGACCACTATTGGGAGGTGCACAGAAGAGACCAGCAAGCCGCCTGTGTCCTTCCTGATCATGGTGGTCATATCCCGGTCGTGTGACAGTAGGACCTACAGGAGGAGGGCAGTACGGTGCACTGTACAGGGGTCCAGAGCTGTTTCGGTCGTCTTGCACTGTGCGTGCGCTCTCACCAGGGAGACCTGCAGGAAGTGAACACTCGCCTTATTTTTAGAGCTTCCACTGACGACGGAAGATGATAACGTTCAGTGCGGTCCTCCCCGTCCCTGCCAGCGACTGCTCTAAGAGACATTTCTGACGGCAGCACATACAGTGTTTGCTTTGTGACTTTTTTTTTTTTTTTTTACTTCTGCTTTTTGGGTGCCGATCCTCCGAGGTGTGATCTGTGTTTTTGGTGCATTCTTCACACCTTTGAAATCAAGTGCCGCCCTGGTCCATCTAGTCTGCCCTTATGTTATAGTATAGATGGGGGCTAGTGCTATCCGGTATGAATGGAGCGGCGGTCCCTACCATGCCAATCAGACAAGGGACTCGTACTCCCTGGTATGAATGGACGGGCTCCTGCTCCCCGGTATGAATAGAGCGGCAGTCCCTCAGACAGGGAACTCGGGGACTCCCGTTCTCAGGCTAACTTTGGGTTCCACCGTAGTCCAAGATTTATCCCCCCATCCTGTGGATACTACTCGAAGGACTTCTTGTGCAGTATCGTCTTCTGGCCAGAAGAATAGAGAATTGGGCAGTCTGTCAGAAGTCATGATAAATGCGTCTTGCACGTGACCATAGGAAAGTACGTTTACACGTCCCAAGATGTGCCACTGGCTTTTCTATGCTGAATCCGTGCACGGAATGAGCATTTGTCAGCTTGGCGTACCGAGGGGCAGATTTACTAATCCTATAGATGGAGTTCGCTTAGAGCAGAGGTCTAGACCTGCACCAGATTTATCACAGGGGCTCAGGCTTGAAGATACGTGTAGAATGGGGGATGGACTTTTCTCTGACCCTATACTAGCTATTGGCGCAAAAGTTGAGCATCTTGGGCCACGCCTCCTTTCTCCTAAAGCCCCACCCACATTTCAATCGAGTCTGAAAAAAAAATTAAAGAAGGCCTAGCCGTCCCTGATTGCGACCCTATTTTGCTTTAGCCCAGAGATCTCAAACTCGTGCCCCCCCCCCCCCCCCCAGCTGTTGTAAAACTACAACTTCCATCATGCCAGGAGAGACTACAGCTATTGGGGCATGCTGGGAGTTGTAGTTTTACAACAGCGGGAGGGCCACGAGTTTGAGATGCCTGCTCTGGACCAGAGCGTTTAGCTCACATACCATTGTTCTCACACTCGAGGCTCTGCAGCTGTTGCAAGACTACGACTCCCAGTATGCCCTCCTGAGAGTTGTAGTAGTTTTGCACCAACTGCAGAACTACAGGTTGACCAGCTCTCTGTAATGAACGATAGGTCTGTTGGCATTAATGAGTTAGTTTTAGAAGCCTTCTAGAATAGTTTGGGGTCCCCCCTCCTTCCTGACTTCTATGAAGAACCACTATCAAATCAGCGTCATAGAAGTAACGTCACTTTTCAAGCGTTTTTCCAGTCACGTAGTCGAGCACAAGATGTTCCTGTGATTGTTTTTACATAGAAGTCAATGGGAAGCTGTTGGTTGCGTTTTCAAGTATTTATTTATTTTACGCACTTATATAGCGCTACTATATTCTACAGCGCTTTACAGACATTAGCATCACACTGTCCCCAGTGGGGAACCTATCAGTATGTCTTTGGAGTGTGGGAGGAAACCCACGAAAACACAACGTGAATTAGGCTTCATGCGCGCAGCCGTATCGGTTTCGCAGTCCTCAAGTCGCGGATCTGCAAAATCTGGAGACCTTCCGTGTTGCATCCGCGTTTTTGGTGACCCCGTGATTTCAATGTGTCCGTGGTCTGCATTTTGTGGACGTTGACTATCTTTTTGCAGAACATTTTGCAAGAATGTGGACCACAGACCCATTCATTTAAATGGGTCTGCAAAAAATGCGGACGCAGCACGGAAGGTAACGGTCGCGTGCATGAGGCCTTACGCAGTAGAAAACATCTGCTTTCCGCCCCTGAATCGGTGCCAGATTTTGCCCAGGTGAACATAACGTAAGGCAGCCACCTCCGACACTGCAGCTGTTCTGAAACTACAACTCCCAGAATCCTCCTTTCACTTCTAAGAACAGCCAAGCAAGTGTGCATGCTGGGAGTTATGGTTTCACAGTGCTGAAGGTTGCTGACGATCCCTGACCTAAGGGCTGTTTTGTACAAACCTGATCGGCCCCGGAAACTCGGGCCGTGTGTCTGCCGCACCCCCTGAACGGACTGTACTATGGTTTATGACGCAGTCAGTTCCTATCTGATTGGGGATCTCTTGTACAGAACTCAGAGTACAGTACAGCAGATCCATCATCAGATATGTTTTTCTATTCAGTGGGGGAGTATACAGGCTGATGGTATACGAGGAGAGATTACATCACCATGTACACTGTATATCCTGTCTGATATCCGCTTCACGAGCTCCGATATTCAGAGCGCTGACCTCTCAGCCGGCCTCTGACCTCCCTGCTCGGGCTCCAGCTGTTTTCATATACGTGTGAGTTCTTCTCTGTCTAATGTGGTCACGTGGGAGCGTGTGCAGCTGTCACCCCGGTGTGGCCGTGAGATCCTGTGTAGGAAAGGAAACCTCAGAGACGGCTTGGCTGGAAACGGTGACTCAGCCGGAGCCTCGAACATCCAGCCAGGTCTTGGCTAAGGTTAAGAAGTCGGAGAGGCTTTGTGGATGTGTATGCGGCGCCTCATGGAAAGGATGATATGGGATGTGTAGAGTAGTTTCATCTTCTGTTAAAAAGGGGGGAACCTATCCCCAAGGTGAGAGGTCAGAAACTGAAAAAGCATGAAATGGTTAAAAAGCAGCATCACCCGACCCACAGCTAAAGGCCATCGTTCACATTAGACTGTTGTTGGCGGGGGAGGCACCCCCACTGATCAGCTGTTAGATTGTGGCCCCTGGAACTACTCAGCTCCATCCATTATGTAGCGGACGGAGCCGATAATTGCAACGATGCGGTCGCGACGTGAATGGGAGCAGCGCTGCAGTTACTGTCTCCATTCCCTGTGCAGTGGACGGAGCTGTGTGTTTTATACGCCGACTTCCCTACCAGCTGAACAGGGTAACGGCTGATTTGCAGGGTGTCGGACCCCCGCCATTCTGATAATTGATGGCTTGTCCTAAGGATAGGCCAGCAATATCAAAATCATGAACAATCCCTTTAAAGAGGACCTTTCACCTCTCCTGACATGTCTGGTTTAATAGCTTCACGCATTCCCCATGTAATTACAATTCTGGAACATCTATTCTTATGTCTGTATGTTGTGCCATTCCTTTATTATTGCTACTAGAAGTTATGAATGAATTGCTAGCAGTCTGCAGTAAGGGTACAGAGGGGAGGTAACCAGTTGGGGGTGTGTACCTGCACAGTCTGACTCTAGCCAATCAGTGCTGCCATTTTCAGACTCTGCATGGACACACCCCCAACTTGTTACCTCCCCTCTGTACCCTTACTGCAGACTGCTAGCAATTCCTTCAACAAAACATCCAAAGTCAATTCGCATAAAACTTTGTTTCAATACTGCACGGAGAGAGCGCTCCATACAGTATTACAATGTATTGGCTCTGATGAGGCGAAGTTATTACACGAAGTCTCACAAGACTTTGCGTAATAACTTCTTAAATTGATGTATACTGTTAAAAAAAATAAAAAATTCCTGAACTCTGGTTCGGTTGCAAAAGGTACCACTTGGAACCGAACCAGAGTTCGGGAAAGGTTTTTTTTTTTTTTTTTTTTACATTATAAATTTATGAAGTTATTACGAGACATCTCGCGAGACTTCGTGTAATAACTTCGGCTCATCTGAGCCAATACGTTCTCATACTGTACAGGGCCCCTGCTCCGTACAGTATTGAGCCGAAGTTTTATGCGAATCGACTTTAGATGTTTCGTCGATTTGCTCATCCCTAGTCATGACCTATCAGTATAACCTATAGCCATCAGTATCTGATCGGTTGGTGTCCGACACCCAGTACCTTAGCCGATCAGCTGTTTGAGAAGGGCGCAGGGCTCTTACCCTATGCCTGTGACATCACGTTCATAGGTTACATGGGCTAGGCACAGCTCAAGTGAATGGGACTGACCTGCGATACCAAGTACAACCGCATTATAACGTACACGGCTGTGTTTTCACCGTAGCGCTTCAGTCTACTCAAAAACAGCTGATTGGCGTAGGTCCCGTATGTCGGACCCCCGCCGATCAGATAATGAGGATACGTCATCAATATAAAAAAAAAAAGTTGCAAAATCCCTTTGAGAAATACGACTTGCCCTGCATATATATAAGTCCTTATATGTTATGGTGAAATTAAAAAAAAAAATCATCAAAAAAATCTGAAAGTAAAAATGACCAAAGTTTGCCTGATCGTGGAGGGGATACGAAGCAACAACTCATCCATTGTCCCTTCTGTTTGCAGGTGGTTCGGTTGTGCCAGAACCAAAGGCTTGCCTTGAAAAACAGCCCTCCTTATATCTTGGACCTCCTGCCCGACACCTACCAGCACCTCCGCACCATAATGTCTCGCTACGAGGGGAAGATGGAGATCCTTGGAGAAAACGAGTATTTCAGAGTCTTCATGGAAAACCTCTTGAAGAAGACAAAGCAAACAATCAGTCTGTTCAAGGAAGGCAAGGAACGCATGTACGAGGAGAATTCTCAGCCCAGGTTAGTTTGCACTGGGGTCTTCACAAGTCTGTGTAGGGTAGGTCCCCGAAAGATACCCAAAGGTCCCCCAAATCCGCTCCTCTTATCCCAAGAAATGATTCCTATTTTTATGCCAATAAGGGTTTTCGGTGCACCTATCTTTTTGGTGCACTTGACTTCCCGCTACCAACTCTGGAATCTGATGAGGGGGAGGTACTTGCTGGTTTTAATGGTGGACCGATGGTGGCTCCTCCGCGGTACGCCAGGACCCTAATTTGTGTAAGAATAGAAAGAAGCATTTCCCAGGGTTAAAGAACCAAATTTGCACCAGCAAGCTATGCATACTAATCGATTTTGGAAGTGAGGGGCTAGATTTTTTTTTTGTGTCCTAATTAACCCTTACTCACCTGTTAAATCCCCCACTGCTCTGGAGTCAACACTGGTGGTCCCTGATGGACTTTACTGCAGCCATGATGTCCTGTACATTCATATAACCAATGCAGCTGCTGCCAACTGGCCTCAGCAGTCTCCTGCCATGCATGCTGGGATCACTGGCAGTGGGTTTAGAACCACTGCACCAACCAACAGGTTTATCCTAAGGGCGTTATCCCAACAGCAGCCTGGTTTTCACCCTTTAACCCCCTAACTGTTTTGCCAGAGTGGAGCTCCAGCAGTGGGAAAAGTAGCTACCTGGAGGGGGGAGGGCTGCTTTAGATGCTGCTACTTCCTGAATGGTAGCAGCTGGAAACATGCAACTGATCTTGTTTGAAAGCAGACAGTCCAGGCTTTCAGACAATACCAAAGCAATATGTTCAGGACAGGGGAAGATATTACTAATAGACATCGGGATGCTGTGAATGCAGCTGAAAATTAAAGTAAAAACAGGTTTTACCCGCAATTATTCCCGACTTGATTTCTAACAGTGATTTCTCCTCTGTTGCTTGGACTTTAGCTGTCATTTTGGTCTTGTATTAAAGCCTGGACTGTCAGCTCAGCTTTCATACAAGACCAGTTGCATGTTTCTAGCTGCTACCATGGAGCAGATATCACCATCAAAGGAGCAGCCCTTCCCCCTCCAGTTAGCTACTTTTCACAGTGCTCGAGCTGGACTCGGGCAAAACAGTTAGGTGGCTAAATCCTATACAGGGATCTGGTCTTTGCAGCGGGGGAGTGACCAGACCGCTACCTCTTGGTGTAGTTGGCAGCAAGAATCGGGCAATAGTTGTAGTCAGGAAACGGACAGAGGGCAGGCAGATTATGTGCATATCTGTGAAACAGGTCTGAGGTCAGTACTGGCATCAAAGGGTCAATGTGTTAAACGGGCAGTTGAGAGTCAGTAACCAGGCAGTGGTTGGTACTCAAGTAGACAGAACAGCACACCATCTCAAGGAGCTATAAAGTTCGAGCAACGCTAAGGGAAGGTGCCTTAAATACCCTGAGGTGACAATCCTGGCTGGGGAAGACTACAGTGTGCACACTGGCCCTTTAAGAGCCAGAGAGCGTGAGTCCTAGGAACAGAGCTGAGAGGAGAGCGTTGGCCTGCAGCAGGGGCATTGGTCAGGCCCACTGCTGATGGGCAGAAGAGGGCAAGCGTCCATTGGCTCAACAAGAGAAGAGGCTACATTTATCAGCACTGGCATTCTACAGAAAAGAGGCTAAAAAGGAGCAAATCTGGTTGTGCATAATCTGTGCCTTTTTTTTTTTTTTTTTTTTAAACACTACAGTAGTGGCGTAAAAGCTTTAATCGCCCCTACCCCCGGCAACTAATTTAATTTTGTAATTGAATTATTATGTTTAATAGCTTTGTGGGTTATTCTGAGCACGACCAGCTCTGTGAACACGTTGTAGACGGGCAGACGTGCCACAGGCAGTATTGTTCTGTCTTCTTAAGGGCTCATGGACACAGCCCGGCCGTGGCTGTATTGCAGCACGCATACCAGCCGTGTGCACCCCGCGTCATGGGTCCGCAATCCCGGAGATGCGTGCGGAACAGAGGCACAGATCGGAGTACTTCCATGGTGTTTCTGTCCGCGCCTCCGCACTGCAAAAAAATAGAACTTATGTGGTGCAGACAGTTGGATTCGGATCGCGGACTGCAGTGAATGGGTCCACAATCTGTATCCAGAAGCCCCACGGTCAGTGCCCGTGCTGTGGTCTGCGCAGCGCAGACACGGCTGTCAAATATTTGTGTGAACAAGCCCTAAAGGACACTTCATAGTTTTTTTTTTTTTTGGCCCTGATTTCGGAGCATTTCTGCTTCAAAATCGGTTCCAAGAAAAGCCTCAAAACAGCCTCCCATTCGTTTCAATGGGAAACGGCAGTTTTTTGTTTTTTGTTTTTTCCCCACACTTGGAAAAAAAGAAGCGTACATTGGGGCGGAATCTGCACTAAATCTCCCGTTGAATGGAATGGGATGCATAAAAATACACATCCGTGTGTGTCAATACGGTTTCTGCTTGTTTTTTGGTGTGAAAAAACCACAAGTTTCAAAAATTTAGTCTTTTATTGCAGTAAACGGCCATCGGTTAAAAAAAAAAAAAAAAAAGCATCGAAAAATGCACAGGGAAAAAAAAACTTGTGGATTCCGCTCTGAATTTTAGTAGGTGGGTTTTCAAAATTCGTCTTTTAAACATACCCTAATTCTTTGGCTAAAGGCTCAGTCATACCACCATAAGCCGTCCGTGCCCGTATTGCGAACCGCAGGCGGCAGTTCCGCGATTATATGGGCACCGGCTGTGTGAATTCCGTATCACGGATGCCGACCCATTGTCTTGAATGGATCCGCAACCAGCAAAATTCTGAGTAACTGATTGGAAGCACTTCCATGGGCTTTGGTATAGCTATTTATTTATTTATTTATTTTATTTATTTATTTTTTCAGGCTATTTAGAATATTTTAAAGGAAGGCAGTAGAAAATTCCACTCATAAGGCCTCGTGTGTCAGATCCTGAAGGTGCGCAGAGGTCTGCGATCAGACACCGTCCACCCTCTTGGTCCACCTCTTGCAGCACTCAGGTATTCGCAGCAAGTCTTGCTGTACAAAAAGCAGGAAGTTTGTGCAGTGGAAAAAGCGAGAGGAAGTGAATGTAACCACAGTCAGAATTGGTCGTTGACACACAAACATTGTGAAACCCGCTAGAGAAACAGCGAGGCGATAGGTTATTTTTAAGCACAGTTGCTGGCTTCGGCCATAGGGATAGGTCCAGCGCATTTCGGGTTATTGAGTCCGCCAGGCCGTGACGCAAACTTTGTCGTTACTGGTTTCATACGGTCTGCTTTACTGGTAAACACTTCTAGGCTCGTCTGCTTCCAGGCTGCCAGGATTTTTGTTTAGTTCATGGTTACAGACTTGCTGATTTCATAGAAACAACGGGGGAGGTTTATTAAAGGGGTTGTCCGAGTTATAACAAAACTCCCTCGGTGCGCGGAATGTCAGAAAATAATAAAAGAACACACACTCAGCGCTTAGTTCTCTGCCGTTTCCAGCGCTGCAGCTCCTGTCCTCTACTGTGGTTTCAGTGGTGAGCTAGCTGTACATGGCACGTGACTGCAGCAGCCAGTCGCCGGCCTCTCTGATCTCATGCCATATATTGCTGAGGCCGGTGATTGGCTGCAGCGATCACGAGTCAAGTCACCACTGAAACTGGAGATAAGGACCAGAGCACCGGACACGGAGGGGATTAAGCTGTGACTGTATATTTTATTATTTTATCAAGCTTGGGGCGCTGCAGGAGGTTTCTAATAACCCTGACTATAGAACGTAAAACCCCAAAAACGGAATAACGCTTCAAAGGCGAGTTTTTTTAGGAAGCAGGAGGTGCAGTGGGCGGGTGCTTTGGGAACTGGAGGGGGGGGTGGGGGGGTGATCCTGGACTGGTGCTTTGGGAACCAGGGTTTCGGCAGGCAGGAGCAGACAGGTATATTGGGAATCAGCGGGTGCTTTGTTGACCGGGGGGTGGATGCTGGAAAGGCGCATTGGGAACCAGGGGGTGTGGCGGGCTGGCGCATTGGGAACCAGGGGGTGCGGCAGGCTGGCGCATTGGGAACCAGGGGGTGCGGCAGGCTGGCGCATTGGGAACCAGGGGGTGCGGCGGGCTGGCGTATTGGGAACCAGGGGGTGCGGCGGGCTGGCGCATTGGGAACCATGCAATTCTTATTGCTATAATTGTGATCATTTTCCTTTTAAATTAGATCAGAAACTATGGGGCACGTTGATCACTTGGGCACTTTTGTCCTCTCCTTTCAGCAAATTGTGGGGGGGGTCTCAGCACCTCGACCCTCACTGATTAAAGGGCATCTGTCAGCAGTTTTGAACCTATGACTGACCTGTTGGCAGCTGAAGGCATCTGTGTTGGTTCATATGTGCCCGCACTGCTGAGAAACATGTTTTATTATTTGCAAATGAGCCTCTAGGAGCAACGGGGGCGTTACCATTACACCTAGAGGCTCTGCTCTCTCTGCAACTGCTGCATCCTCTCCACTTTCATTGCCAAGGCCAGGTGTGAAGACGTTTTCACTGCCTGGCCCTTCATTCAAAGGGCAGAGGACGCGGCAGTTGCAGAGAGAGCAGAGCCTCTTGGTGTAATGGTAACACCCCCGTTGCTCCTAGATGCTCATTTGAATATAATAAAACATGTTTCTCAGCAATTTGGGCACATATGGACATGGGACCAACACGGATGCCTTTAGCTCTAGCTACCGTAGCAACACATTGGCACTCAATATATGGAAATGAGCCTCTAGGAGCAAAGGGGGCGTTACCATTACACCTAGAGGCTCTGCTCTTTCTGCAACTGCCGCGCCCTCTGCACTTGTACGGGGTTGGGCAGTGTAAATGTCATCACACCTGGATCTGTCAAAGTGCAAAGGGGGCAACAGAGAGAGAGCAGAGCCTCTAGGTGTAATGGTAACGCCCCCGTTGCTCCTAGAGTCTCATTTGCATATAATAAAACATCATTTTTCTCAGCAATGCGGACACATATGAACATGGGACCAACACAGATGCCTTCAGCTGCCAAGTGCACATGTAACAGGTCAGCCAGTGTCATAGGGACAAAACTGCTGACAGATGGGCTTTAAAATCTGACATGACTGTAGTATGCCATGATAGGTGCCCCTAGAAGCTGCCAGCATCCTGTGTGATGTAGCTCCCTGCTTGTAGTCCACGTACGTCAACAGGAAGGCTGGGAGCTGCATACCCGGATCTAATGAATCCATCTCGAAGGAAGGAAATCCTAATTGAGCGATCACTCCCACTAGATTCCTATAACGCCAGATGCCAGGGCGCTTGTGCCAGCGGAGAGGTCTACAGGCCGCAGACACTTGCAGTAGTGAGTTCAGCGATCGTCACATACCATGTCAGGGGTTACTGGCGCTATTTGCATTTTTGTAAAGAGGAAATTCTTGGGTTAACTCGTCACTGGCGCTTCCGGCTACCCTGGACTTAACTCTTTAGTTGCTCAATTTTCCCACAGTAATGCTAGACCAAAAAAATTGCTGTTTTTTGGAAATCAGTATAAGTGTCGTTATTATTAATCATCATTTTTATGTTTTTCCTTTCTTTCTCCCCCTCTAGGCGGAACTTGACCAAATTGTCCCTCATCTTCAGCCACATGCTCGCAGAGTTAAAAGGAATATTCCCCAATGGATTGTTCCAAGGAGATAATTTCCGGATCACCAAGGCCGATGCTGCCGACTTCTGGAGGAAAGCTTTTGGAGAAAAGTATGGATTCTCGAGTAGATGGAGCTTGTCGCGTTTCTGCCTTAGTTTGTTTTTTTTATAGATACTGTATCGGCAGCAGTGCAGTTATTCGCCTGGCGATTATCCCCAGGACCCCGCCGCAGTACTCGCCGCTTCCCATAGAGTGGAGCAGCAGGAAACGTGATGAACCATTGCGCCAATCTCCTCCTTGGCACAGTTGTATTACTGTGGTACATGGGAAAGCAGGGTCCTCCATTTTAGGGTCTGTTCACGGCTCCGCATCCTGTCCGCAATTTTGGGGTGCGGACACGTTCATTTCGCGCAAACAAATAGAGCATGTCCTATTCTTGTCCGCAGCCCCGGGGGGGGGAGGGGTCTGACACCCAGAACCCCGCCAATCAAAGCCAAAGCTGTATGGGAAGATGGCGCTCGCAGTGCACATGTGCTGTCTCACTTCCTGTTCACCGCTGCTGTCTATGTCAAAGCAGCGGCAAACAGGAAAAGAGACGGGAGGCTGCGCTGTCTCCTCATGCAGTTTATTAAATATAATTAACCCCTTAATACAAATGTAAAAAGTCAATGTAAAATTTACAACATAAAAAAAATTAAAGGGGTTGTCTGGGCTTTTAATAGATGATCTATCCTCCCCCTCAGTATTATATTCATTGGTGGCACATTGGCATTCCCCCCCCCTTTCCTCCGTATTATCTTCATTGGTGGCAGTGGCCACAGAATCCCCTCTTCATTGGTGCAGTGGAACCTTCCGATTGGAGCCCCAGCAGCTCCAATCGGTTACCATGGCAGCCAGGATGCTACTGAAGCCCTGCATGGCTGCCATGGTAAGCTCCCTGCTGCTGTGTGCACAAAGCCCAGGACAGCAGGGAGAGTGTGATCCTATTCACCCTAATAGAGCTCTATTAGGGTAAATGGAACAAGGGTTCTAGCCCCTAAGGGGCTAATAGTTATTAAATAAAAAGTTTAAAAGAAGTTTAAAAAAACACCAAAATATTACAAGTTTAAATCACCCTGTTTCCCATTTTTACATATAAAATATATAAACAATAAAAAAATAAACCTATCACGTATGAAAAGTCAGGACTGTTAAATTAGTAAAAAAAATATAAAAAAATATGCAGTGAACTTCTAACAGAAGAAAAAATAAACGCGCAATTTGCCATTTTTTTTAGTCACCTTGTCGTCTAGAACTGTTCTATTATAGGCTGAACGTTCCATGAAATGCGGAATGCACGCTGCTTTTTTGGCGTTTTATTTTTTATTTTTCTTTTGCGTGATACCGAGTATCGCAATACTTTTTTTGTATCGAAATCGAATCAAAATTTTGGTATCGTGACAACTAGAGATGAGCGAATTTCATATTTAGAAATTCGTTTCCGCTTTCTTTACTGGTAAAAGCAGAATTGCATTATGGATTTTGTTACCACGGACCATAACGCAAGTCTATGACGGAATGCATAACAGAATGCCTTTGGTCATGATAGACGTCTATGGGCTGCAAAACGGATCCGTCCGGTCTCTCCATAACGCAAACCGGACGGATGCATGGAATGCATTTTTTATTTATTTATTTTTTATTTATTTTTAAGTGGCCTTTTATTGGGCAAACATTTTTCACCATGGGAAAAACACCCTACCCAGCACAGACCCAAAAATGTTAACCTGCATGAAACTAGTTTACGTTATATATATCATAGTTTAGGTTGTAGTTCAGCTAGAAGAAACTAGATCTCGCCAGCCGCTCCAACGTCTCATCTTGACGAACAACCTCGAAATCTATTTATAGCAAAATCTAGTGAAATTACTGGAAGATTTTCTGATAATTCAGGTTTTTCTACTTTAGTAAGACTTTTTGACTGCATTAAAGAGAACCTGTCGCTACAAAATGCAACCTGAAAGCACCATTTATAGAGAAAGAGGAGCTGAGCGGATTTATATATATTTACACCCCTATAGGGAAGTGATTCAGTAAAACCTGTAAATTATGCATTTTATATCTCAGCTGCTCACAGGGGGTATAAAGCAATCGGTACAGGAGGGAGGGGTTATAGGTGACGGCTGTCGGTACAGGAGGGAGGGGTATAGGTGACGGCTGTCGGTACAGGAGGGAGGGGTTATAGGTGACAGCTATCTGTACAGGAGGGAGGGGTTATAGGTGACAGCTATCTGTACAGGGAGGGAGGGGTTATAGGTGACAGCTATCTGTACAGGAGGGAGGGGTTATAGGTGAAGGCTATCTACAGGATGGGAGGGGTTATAGGTGACGGCTATCTGTACAGGAGGAGGGGTTATAGGTGACGGCTGTCGGTACGGGAAGGAGGGGTTATAGGTGACGGCTATCTGTACGGGAGGGAGGGGTTATAGGTGACGGCTATCTGTACAGGAGGGAGGGGTTATAGGTGACAGTATCTGTACAGGAGGGAGGGGTTATAGGTGACGGCTATCTGTTCGGTACAGGAGGGAGGGGTTATAGGTGACGGCTATCTGTACAGGAGGGAGGGTTATAGGTGACGGCTGTCGGTACAGGAGGGAGGGGTATATAGGTGACGGCTATCTGTACAGGAGGGAGGGGTTATAGGTGACGGCTATCTGTACAGGAGGGAGGGGTTATAGGTGACGGCTATGTCTGTACAGGAGGGAGGGGTTATAGGTGACGGCTATCTGTACAGGAGGGAGGGGTTTATAGGTGACGGCTATCTGTACAGGAGGGAGGGGTTATAGTGACGGCTATCTGTACGGAGGGAGGGGTTATAGGTGACGGCTATCTGTACAGGAGGGAGGGGTTATAGGTGACGGCTATCTGTACAGGAGGGAGGGGTTATAGGTGACGGCTATCTGTACAGGAGGGAGGGGTTATAGGTGACGGCTATCTGTACAGGAGGGAGGGTTATAGGTGACGGCTATCTGTACAGCTATCTGAGGGGAGGGTTATAGGTGACGGCTATCTGTACAGGAGGGAGGGGGTTATAGGGTGAGGTGACGGCTAGGTCTGTACAGGAGGGAGGGGTTATAGTGTTACTGAGGTGGGGGGCGGCTATCTGTACAGGAGGGAGGGGTTATAGGTGACGGCTATCTGTACAGGAGGGAGGGGTTATAGGTGACGGCTATCTGTACAGGAGGAGGGAGGTGACGGTATAGGTGACGGCTAATCTGTACAGGAGGGAGGGGTTATAGGTGACTGGTACTATGCTATCTGTACAGGAGGGAGGGGTTATAGGTGACGGCTGTCTGTACAGGAGGGAGGGGTTATAGGTGACGGCTGTCTGTACAGGAGGGGAGGGGTTATAGTGACGGCTGTCGTACAGGAGGGAGGGGTTATAGGTGACGGCTGTCGTATAGGAGGGAGGGGTTATAGGTGACGGCTGTCGGTACAGGAGAGGGTTATAGTGACGGCTTGTACAGGAGGGAGGGGTTACTGTACAGGAGGGAGGGGTTATAGGTGACGGCTTTCGGTAGGAGGGAGGGTTTAGGTGAAGGCTATCTGTACCAGGGAGGGGTTATATGGTGACGGCTATCTGTACAGGAGGGAGGGGTTATAGGGTGACGGCTATCTGTACGGAGGGAGGTTATAGGTGACGGTTAGGGGTTATAGGTGACGGCTGTACTGGTACACAGGGAGGGAGGGTTATAGGTGACGGCTGTACGGTACAGAGAGGGGTTAGGTGACGGCTGTCGGTACGGAGGGATAGGTGACAGGAGGCTGTCGGTAAGGGGTGAGGGGATATAGTGACGCTGTCTTTAGGAGGGAGGGGGGAGGTTGACGTGCTGTCGGTAGGGTGTACGGCTATCTGTACAGAGGGAGGAGTGACGGCTATCTCGTTATTAGGGGAGCTATCTGTAGGGGTAGGTGACAGAGCTATTCTTAAGGAGGGAGGTATAGGTGAGGCTGTCGGTACAGGAGGAGGGGATTATCTGTCTTTCTGTACAGTCAGAGGAGGGGTTATAGGTGACTGGCTGTGTGGTTCAGGCAGACTATCTGAGTGATGGATGGGTTATAGGGACACATGTCGGTACGGGAGGGAGGGGTTATAGGTGACGGCTACTGTACGGGAGGAGGGTTATAGGTGACGGCTATCTGTACGGGAGGGAGGGTATAGGTGACGGCTGTCGTACGGGAGGAGGGTTATAGGTGACGGCTGTCGGTACGGGAGAGGGTTTATAGGCGTCGGTCGGGGGGGGTTATAGGGACGGGTCGGTACAGGAGGGGTGGGGTGTCGGGACTGCTCGGTGACTTTGTCGGACTGCTGTCGGTACGGAGGAGGGCGTACAGCTGGGTATAGGTGACGGTTGTCACGGGTACAGGAGGAGGAGGGTTGACGTGACGGCTGTCTGGGTGGGGAGGTGATGTCGTGACAGCTGTCGGGAGGGGCTGTCGGTAGGAGGAGGGCTGATTGGTGACAGCTGTCGTCGGAGGGACGGCTGTCGTACAGGAGGGAGAGGCTGATTTGGTGACAGCTGATTGGTGAACTGTGGTACAGGAGGGAGGGCTTGTCGGTACGGAGGGAGGGCTGATTGGTGACGGCTGCCGTACAGGAGGGAGGGGTTATCGGTGACTAATAGCATGTGTGTATAAGTGTGCATACGAAAATAGAACTGGTAGGACTGTTATTTTAGGGCTGTCGCTTACAGCAATATCCTCTATCCACAAGGATAAGGATGATAGCAGGGCATTCCGACTAGGGGCCCAGCCCAATTATTATAGTGATCGGGACCTCCACCCACAGATAAGGCATGTGACAGTGGAGTTGATGCATTATGTTCTTACGAAATTCTGTTCGCGACGTGCCGATCGGGGATATGTTTCCAATCACTGTTCCAGCATGCACTCCTCATGGAGTCAGCCTCTGCGGGTCCCGGCTATGAGAGGATGCTTCCTGCTAATGTCTCCACAGCTATCTCTCGGAGCTGCCATGCGAGGGAGCAGAGGTGACGGCACACGGCTGTCGGTACAGGAGGGGGGGGGGGGGGAAGCTGGGGGGGGCCTGTCGGTACAGGGAGGAGAGGCTGATTGGTGACAGCTGTCGGTACAGGAGGGAAGGGGCTGTCGGGTACAGGAGGGAGGGCTGATTGGTGACAGCTGTCGGTACAGGAGGGAGGGGCTGTCGGTACAGGAGGGAGAGGCTGATTGGTGACAGCTGTCGGTACAGGAGGGAGGGGCTGTCGGTACAGGAGGGAGAGGCTGATTGGTGACAGCTGTCGGTACAGGAGGGAGGGGTTATCGGTGACTAATAGCATTGTGTGTATAAGTGTGCATACGATAAATAGTAACTGGTAGGACTGTATTTTAGGGGTTGTCGCATTACAGCAACTTATCCTCTATCCACAGGATAAGTGTCTGATCAGCAGGGGTCCGACTATTGGGGGCCCTTGCCAATTATTAGAATGGGCACCAGCTTGAAAGGAGCAGCAGACGTGCATACGTGTCCACTGCCGCAGTCACCTCTATGGGAAATCTGGAGGCGGCAGAGTATAAGCGCTCCGCTATCTCCGGAGGTCCCATGGAGCAGCAGAGCACATTCATGTCCACCACACCATTCACACAGGGAAACACAGGCCCCCGTTCTAGTGATCGTTGGACCTCCACCGATCAGATAAGGTTTCACATGTACAGGACAGTGGACGTTGACCTTCACTCTTCTCTTGGCTCTGCATTATGTTCTTACGAAATTCTGTTCTGGTTTCCAAGCGCATTTCTACGTTTCACTTCTCATTCTGCCGCCTTAGGCTGGTTTCACACCTGATCAGGGATATGTTTCCAATCGAAGGCTCTGATGGGTGTTCCTGATTGTGCTAAATATTCATCTTGTGCACTCCTCTATTATGTGTGTCATGTGCAGTCAGCCTAAAGCTGCGGCTTACTGGGGTTGTCCCAATATTTAAAGGGGAATTCCACCTGGTGAAAAAAAAAAATTTATGATTGCCTCGCCACAGCTGATTTGATGGTGAAGGGCTCCCCGCTGCTCTCCACTTCCTGCTAATGTCTCTGCACAGCAGAATATGACATTAAAAGGGTTCTCTGGAAATTAAGAAAATGAAAAAAATGAAAATACATAAATATTACTTTATTATAAATACATTCCCAAATATCTTTCATTAGTTATAAAGGCTTGTTTTGTCTGGGGAGCAATCATCAGGAGAAATAAAATGGCCGCCGTCCTATTATTACACACAGAACCTGTCCTAATCACACAGGAGGACAAGTTACTTCACATCACTGAGGTAAAGATCTGCCTTATCCTCCTCTCTACTTGTCAGGGATTATAATCCGGAATACAGCTGATCAGATCGTCAGCTCAATCTGTAGGAATGGAGTTCATGAGGAGACATAAAGTACAGAGAGGAGGTGGGATGTGGCTGTGTCCTGCTGTGTGATTAGGACAGGTTCTGTGTGTACTAATAGGACGGCGGCCATTTTATTTCTCCTAATGATCGCTCCACAGACAAAATGAGTCATTATAACTAATGAAAGGTATTTGGGAATATATTTATAATAAAGTAATATTTAAGTATTTTCACTTTTTTAATTCCCGGAGAACCCCTTTAAATGCCGCTTCAGCGATAACCTGTCGTCTCAGCTACTGATTAGCTGCAATCCAAGCCATTTTCTGCTGTCTCGGGACGTCAGCTGGAATTGGAGACCAACAGAGACCCCGAACTGTCAGCGGTGAAGGGTGGACAAGGTAGTAAGTTCTGTAATTTTTAGGAAAAGGTTTTTCTTTGCATTGGAAAATCCCCTTTAAATGTATCGCCAGGAACCAGGATAGTGGGTAAGTGTCTGGTTGGGTTCTAACTAGCGGGGCCCACACTTGCGGCTGCTCCGCTTATCTCTCGCTGTAGAGGAGCACTGTCCTATCACTGCTACATCATTCAAGCAGGAGACCTCAAAGCTCCGTATTTGTGATGGTTTACATCTCACACATAGGATCCGTGATAAATAGGGACCTCTCACTGATCCTGTGAACTCCGTTTGCCCATTCCTTGTGGCTGCTATCTCCACCTAGTGCGGGGCTGTCTCTGTGTGAGCCACCATGATGGTTGTCACACGTACGGCACCCCTGTGGTCCTGTATCTACTCCGCCTTTGATGCTCTTCTTCAGTCACTTGTCTGTATAGTAGAAAAAACTTAACGAAAATGTTTTGTTCTTTTTTTATTTTTTTTTCCTTAAAGAACCATCGTCCCCTGGAAAATTTTCCGGCACGCCCTGCACGATGTCCACCCTATTTCTTCTGGTCTGGAAGCCATGGCCCTAAAATCCACCATTGACCTCACGTGCAACGATTACATCTCCGTTTTTGAGTTTGACATCTTCACTCGGCTCTTTCAGGTAAAGCGTTTTCCTCTCAACTACATGTTAAAGGGAATGTGGCCTATTGGTTAAATCGGTTTTACGTTAAACATGTTTTGTTTTCTTTTACAAATTATTTTTTTTATTAATTGTCAATGCGATTTGTCCATATTAAAAAAAAAAAAAAAAAAAAAAAAATATTCTGCAGTTTTCGCACAGGCCACTAGGTCTAACATATGTTAGAGGACCTCTCATGGGATTGGTATGCTTAGCAGATAGGGCGGCCCCTACAGACGGCAGCACTTTTTTTTTTTTTTTTTTTTTCTAAAATACCCCTCCATTCCGTTTCGAACACATAAACCCATGAAGGGTCCTCTAAGACTTTTTTTTGTCTTCTGAGAGCACGGTCCATAGACACAATGGTCGGGAGAGGACCTCATTGACTTCTGTGAGAGAGTTTTCTAGGCATGCTCTGTGACCTGTGCAGTAGATAAGCTGTGAGATCACCTATTGTGAATGGCGGATCCTGTGTTATCTACAATAGAGGTGTTACTTGTCATTGTAATCCTGCCTGTGGTGATAATGAGATGACTACTGAAAAGTTACCTGTAGAGAACAGGAAATCATGACCTGTTATTAGACCTAGTGGCCAGTGTGAAAATTGCAGGATTATATACATTTATTATTATTATTTTATTATTTTTATTTTATTTTGATTTTATTATTTTATTTTTATTTTTATAATTTTATTTTATTTTATTTTTTATTATTATTAGATTTTTTTTTTATAGGGACATGGAAAAAAAATGTATGTGTGTAACACAAAACATGATTTTAGCAATATGATGAATCATTCCCTTTAAAGGGAACCAGTGTGGAGAGTCATCCTGTCCTAACTGTGGGCACTATGAAATACCGTGTGGCTTCCTCTTTACAGAGAACTAGATTTTATTCTGAAATGCTGCGGCTTTTCAAAGAAAACATTGGTCCCACAAATATGATTGTGTATAAAATGTGGAGTAAAATCTGCCAAAATGTCTGGTGAAATGGGTTTCCGATATTGATGGCCAATCCTCAGGATAAGTTATTGACATCCAATTGGTGGGAGTCTGATGCCCTGGACCGCCACCGATCAGCTGTCCTGCAGGCACTGGAACTAGCGCTGTGAATGGGACAGGAAGCACAGCTCCGTTCAAAGTATAGTGGCCGTTGCTGGGTACTGCAGCTCAACTCCCATTCACTTTAATAGGAGCTGAGGTGCAGCAGCCCAGTGCGACCACTACACTTTAAATGGAGTGAAAGTGCAAGTTCCAATGCCAGAGGCTGCATTAAACAGCTGATTGGTGGGGGTGCAGATGTCAGACCCTTACCAGGCAGATATGAATGACCTCTCCTGAGGACAGGCCATCAATTTCAGAAGCCTGGAAAACGCCTTTAATTTCAGACCTATTTATTTTGCAAAAAAAAAAAACTAATCCACTTCAACTCTGTTAAAAGGGTTTTCAGAGACTTTTTCTACTGATGACTTATCCTCAGGATAGGTCATCTGTATCTGATCGGTGGAGGTCCGACACTTGAAACCCCCGCCGATCAGCTGTTTGAGAAGGCATCGGCGCTCCTGAAGTCCATTGCCTTCTCTCAGCTCACCAAGCACAGCACCGTACATTGTATAGTGGTCGTGCTTGGTATCGCGCTCAGCCCCATTCAGTTCTCTAGCTGCGCCTAGGCCATGTGACCGTTGAACGTTTCGGTCACTGGCCTAAGGAAAGCTAAGAGAAAGCTGCGGTGCTACTGCGAGCGTGGCTGCCTTCTCAGCTGATCGACGGGTGTCTGACCTCCCACCAATCAGATACTGATAACCTATACTTAGGATAGGTCTCCTTTAATTAGGGGTGACTTGAGGTAAGTGGCTTAAAGAGGACCTTTCACCACTCCTGACATGCATGTTTTTAATAACTTCACGCATTCCCCATGTAATAACAATTCTGGAACATCTATTCTTATGTTTCTATGTTGTGCCGTTCCTCTATTATTTATACTAGAAGTTATGAATGAATTACTAGCAGTCTGCAGTAAGGGTACAGAGGGGAGGTGACCAGTTGGGGGGGGGGTACCTGCACAGACTCAACATGATAGCACTGATTGGCTAGAGTCAGACTGTGCAGGTACACGCCCCCAACTGGTTACCTCCCCTCTGTACCCTTACTGCAGACTGCTAGCAATTCATTTATAACTTCTAGTATAAAGAATAGAGGAATGGCACAACATACAGACATAAGAATAGAGGCTCCAGAATTGTTATTACATGGGGAATGTATGAAGCTATTAAACCAGGCATGTCAGGAGCGGTGAAAGGTGCTCTTGAAGTATATTTTTTTAACTGGCTTATCCTGTCATAAATTCCCCCGTATTCATTTTTAATAAAGAGGGAGCCTGTCAGTATTTCACAATGTATGTGATTACCGCAGCATGAAACTGCTGACAGCTTCCTTTTCGGTATCTTATTTCCTCCAGCGTGCTGCTTGATTTGGGGGGATTCTGCTCCTAGCGATTGTCCCTGATTTCGTGTCAGCGCGTTCGTTGGCTCGTACAATGGTCCCACTCAGTCACGCTTCCTTTTTCTTCTTCTTCCCACAGCCATGGTCTTCCCTCCTCAGGAACTGGAACAGCCTGGCCGTGACTCATCCGGGTTACATGGCTTTCCTGACTTACGACGAGGTTAAAGCGCGACTTCAGAAATTTATTCACAAACCTGGGAGGTGAGTACATTGACGCCGCACGGAGGACGTGTTATGGCTTGAAGATGTCAGCGCATATGTGTAAGAAAGAAGACGTAACCAGTGTTCTCAAGAGACCTCGGGTTTACTGCAGTTTCCTTTAAACCTCTTGTACCTTTTAATCTTTCTCCACAAGGTGCAGGATCGGGTCCTGTTCTCATGATGCAGATATTTCCAAAGGAAAAATCCACAGCAAATGCGCAACAAAATCCACTGCATAAGTTTGACCCTTTGTGATGCTATGCATGTAATCTGCAGATTTGAAAATTCGCAATAAGTTCTTTTGTGTGAACATGTAGTGTTAACAGGGGTTGTCTCACTTCAGCAAATAATATTTATTATGTAGAGGAAGTGAATACAAGGCATTTACTAATGTATTATTATTATTATCCATTTTGCCTCCTCTGCTGGCTGGATTCATTTTTCCATCACATTATACACTGCTCGTTTCCATGGTTACGACCATCCTACAATCCATCAGTGGTGGTCGTGCTTGCACACTATAGGAAAAAGCATCAGCCTCTCTGGTGGCCAGGACCATGGGAGCGCACATGGGCTGGAGCTTTTTTTTTTTATAGTGTACAAGCACGACCACCACTGATGGATTGCAGGTGGTCATAACCATGGAAACGAGCAGTGTATAATGTGATGGAAAAATGAATCCAGCCAGCAAAGGAAGCAATATGGATAATAACAATACATTAGTAAGTGCCTTGTATTAACTTCCTCTACATAATACATGCTATTTGGTGAAGTGAGACAACCCCTTTAAGTGACAACCCTTTTCCATATTATGTGTCGGGGCACATGAAGTGGTGTCGCCTGCTCGAGCTCCGACTGTACAAGCGGCTTTTGTTCCAACAGACCTGAGCCTTTCTGTATGATCACCTTGTAGTAATACATTTACCTGGTTGCCCGCGGCTTCCTCTGGGGAAAAACACCATTTTACCGGGCTTGGGCTCAATCACTTGAGCTTCGTTCTGGAAGAGCTTGTCTCTGATAAGAGAACCTCTTTGAGAAGAGGCCTTCATTATTTCATATCATGAACCACTTGGTGCTGGCCACTGTGGGGTGCTTCTTGATAGATGATTGTGGTCATGGGAAACCGTACTACTAGTCTACTGAGACTAGGAAGACTTAAAGAACTCCCGCAAAAAATTTTATTCTCTGACCTGTTAGAAAGGTGCATGATATAATCTGTAGTGATTGTCATTTTCTTATCAGTGACTGTTTCTGTGAGTAAAAACCTCTCTTCTTATTGTAGCTGGGTCATGTGACCAACTCCCTGACCTCCAACTGACCCAGGACAGAAAGCCAGTAACTGCTCTATTCATTCCTATGGGAGCCTCACTTTCAGTCTCATAGGAATACATAGAGAATTAGACTTCCTGTCCACACATAAGTCTCTGTGTGAGTTGGTGGGTCTAATTGCTGGTCACATGACAAAGATAAGAAACTTCAGGATGATAGAAGTCAAAAATTCAGACACTGGTAAGGAAATGACATTCACTACAGATTATATCATGTACATTTCTAGCAGGACATGGAATACAATTTTTGTCGGGAGTTCTTCTTTAAAGGGAACCTGTCATCTCCGAAACACCCCCTGAACTAGAGTAAGCGGTGTATAGTGTAAGTGATGCTGAATCCGAATATGTAAGTTTTATCTTCATACTCACTTCCATTCCAACTCTGTGCTCACACAAACCTGCAGTAAAATACATTGAGAGGACTCTTCTTTGAGTCCTCTCCATTATGTGAGTGAGCACCGGAGTCCACTGAGTGCATTTTACTGCAGGTTTGTGGGAGCACAGCGTCAGAATGGAAGTGAGTAGAAGATAAAACTTACATATTCAGATTCAGCATCACTTACACTATACAACGCTTACTCTAGTTCAGGGGGTGTTTCGGAGATGACAGGTTCACGTTAAAGGGGTTGTATCAGCTAGGACTTTGATGGCATGTGGCTAGGATATGCAACCAATGTCAGATAGCTGCAGGTCTCACCTCTGAGACCTGCACCTTTCTCTAAATCTGGCCCCTGAAAGTGAAGGGGAGTGCACAGTGCTCTTCATTAATTCGTATGGGGAATTCAGAAAATAGCCGAGCCAGAGCTTTTGACTATTTTTGGAAGTCCCATAGAAATGAATGGAATTTGTGGCCCCCGCTCCATTCACTTCCATGAAATTGCAGCGCTCATCTCTTTTCGGAACTCCCATTGAAATCAATGGAAGGTGGCTGCGTATGCGTGGCTGCTCTTTGCTCATATCTGGGGTCCAATTCTGGAGTGCAACCCATACCTATCTGATCCTAGCGATATGTGAGCAATGTCTCAGATGGGACAACCCCTTTAAAGGGGTATTCCCATTATAGACAGTGGGGGGTATCGCTAGGATATGCCCCCATTGTGTCATAGGTGTGGGTCCCACCTCTGGAACCCGCACCTACAACGTTAATGGAGCTGGGAGAAATGTGGCTGGAGGACCCTGGATTTCCTGGGGTCCGTCCACCACCAACCGCTGCTCCCATAGAAGTGAGTGGGAGCGCACCGCGCATGCGTGGCCCCTGCTCCTATTCATTTCTATGGGGCAGACGGAAATAGCCAAGCTGGCTCAGCTACTTTCGGCGGCCCCATTGGAATGAATGGAGGGCGGCTGCAAATGCTCAGTGCAGCCTCCTCAACTTTCCCTGCTCCGTTCTTCGGAGGTGTGAACGGCACCTATCAGACAATGGGGGCATATCCTAGCAATATACCCCCATTGTCCTTGATGGGACAACCCCTTTAAGTGGAAAGTAGTTGTACTTCACTATTTTAGGGTTATTCTGGGCTCCTGATATTGTCGCTTTCCTCAGGACAGCTCATCAATATCTGATCAGTGGTTGTCCGGCTCCCAGCACCCCCACCCCTCGGCCACTGGCTCAGGAGCTAGCACGGCTCCATTCATAGTGTAGTGGCCACGCTGGGGTACTGCAGCTCAGCTCCCATTCATTTGAATAGAGGACAGCTCATCAATGTCAAGAGCCCAGGAAACCCCTTGAAGTCCTAAAATGCCAAAAATGTCCTAAAAGTCCGTCCAATTTTTCTGCCACTATTCTCGGTCTGGAGAGCAGTTGGCGTAGCTTGCAGGTCGCACGTTTCCACTTGCCATACTCAGCTTGTCTTCTTTTCTCTTGCAGTTACATTTTTCGTCTGAGCTGTACAAGACTTGGTCAGTGGGCGATCGGATATGTTACAGGGGACGGTAACATTTTGCAGACCATTCCTCACAACAAACCTCTGTTCCAGGCTCTGATTGACGGATTCCGGGAAGGATTGTAAGAGCAATGTTTTTATGCTTCATCATATGTCGTCTGCCATTAGACCTCAGAGACAAGTAGTTCTTGATTTTAGGCCTAAGGAGGTTTTCCTTCTGACTCTTTCATGGGTCCCCTGTGATACCCAATGTAAAGATTCTCCTGGTTCAGCCTGGTTATTAGCTGGGAGAGTATGTGGCACCCACGCCTGCTCATATCTAATCCAGAGCGTGGAAAAGGACAGAAGCAGCAGAAAGCATGGAAAATGTCTGTGATGGTGACTTTTATAGTGCAGATGAAAAAGTAATGTAAAAAAAAAATGATATATCATCATATACCTGCGGTTTTCCCTTAGGCTACTTTCACACTAGCATTTTCTATTTTCCAGTATTGAGATCCGTCATAGGGTCTCATTACCGGGAAAAAAAAAAAAAAACGCTTCCATTTTGTCCCCATTCATTGTCAGTTCATTTTGGGGAGTTCTCCAAAATGTATTCAGTTTTCGTACCGGAGAGCAGCACGCTGCGGTTTGCTTTCTGTCGTGGGATGCGGAGCAAGACAGACCTGGCATGACACGCAATGCAAGTCAATGGGGAAGAATCCGACACAATAGAAAAACATGGCTATGTTAAAGATAATACAACCGGATCTGTTCATAACGGATGCAGATGGTTGTATTATCAGTAACAGAAGCGTTTTTGCCGGACCCAGCAAAAAAGCTAGTGTGAAAGTAGCCTTAGCTGATAGCCTAGCTCCACAAGAAGCAGATCTTCTAGGCTGGGGTCGTAAATTCTGTTGCAGATTTCATCCTATGCTTTGGAAAGGGTGAAAATACACAGCTTTTCTGCAACATAAGGCCCCTTTCACACGAGCGTCACAGATTCAGTCCGGATGCGTTCCGGAAAATCCGCACCAATCCGCATGCAATCGCAGTCAGTTTTCACTACGATTGCGTACGTTCGTTCCGTTTTTTTTTTCCAAGCAGGTGCAATGCGTTTTGATGCGTTTTTCACGCGCGTGATAAAAAAACTGAATGTTTACAAACAACATCTCTTAGCGACCATCAGTGAATCACGCAGACCCATTCACTTCAATGGGGCCAGGGCTGCGTTAAAAACGCAGAATATAGAACATGCTGCGATTTTCACGCAACGGCGAACTGATGCGTGAAAAACATCGCTCATTTGAAAAGATCCATTGAAATGAATGGGTGAGGATTCAGTACGGGTGCAATGTGTTCGCATCACGCATTGCACCCGCTCTGAAATCTCGCCCATGTGAAAGGGGCCTAAGAGCGTGTTGTGGACTTGAAAATCTGCGGGATGTGGTAATGTAAGTTGTGGTAGGACTGTAACCCAAATCCACCGCAAATCTGCCATGTCTGGACCTCGTGGTTGTACACTTTACTGATTTTAAATTTTTTTTTATTTTTTTTGCAGTTACCTCTTTCCTGATGGGCGAAATCAGAATCCAGATTTAACAGGCCTATGTGAACCCACCCCTCAGGACCACATTAAAGTTACTCAGGTAAGCTGTTGCCTAGTCACTTTTTTTTTTTTTTTTTTTGGTTAAAGGGAATTGGTCACTGGTGATGTCTCAGTCAAACAGTTTGTATAGCTATGGTACATCTGATTAAAACGCTTTGCTTTTGTTGATCTGAGGCTCTATTATGGAGTGATGATGCTTTTTCTGAATTTGCAGTTTAGGCCTTTGGTGCAATGAGGGCGTCACCAGTGCTCTTGTTGCACCCAAGCTCTACTCATTTGTTGCCAGCCCCTCCCTTGCAGCTTTGCCACTGCTTAGCCTTGTCAATCAAAGCAGTGAGGGAGGGGCTGAAGCTTGGGTGCAACATGAACAGTGGTGATGCCCTCATTGCACCAAAGGACTGAGCTACATATTAAAATGTATCATAACTTGGGAATGGAGACTCGGATCAGCAAAATTAAAACTGCGTTTTAATCGGGTAAACCACAGTTGTGTCCATGGATTGGGAGGTCGCTGGTGACAGATTCCCTTTAAAGAGGACCTTTCACAGTTCCTGACATTACTGTTTTAATAGCTTCATGCATTTCATGGGGAATGTATGGAGCTATTAAAATAGGCATGTCAGGAGCGGTGAAAGGTCCTCTTTAACCTTAGACATCGGGGCTGGTCCCAGTACTGCCTCTCAGCCCAACCCACTCCCTTCTTCTCCCCCATGATTCCTATCCCAACTCATAAACCATTCTATAGCATCCACCATTTGTTTTCAATCTTTTTGCTACTTGCCCTTATCAGTTCTGCTCAGTGTCTCGGCAGCCTGCAGTGCCCATAGTCCTCCTTTGCCACCCACAGTTCTCCTGCTCTCCCCGGCGCTATTCACATCTATGGAGAAACTGCCGCCAATGTGCTGGTATACAGCACCAGTGAGGCGCCTATAGACGGCGTGCGCATGCTTGTCCTGACAGGAGGATGTAACCCTAAGTAACATAACAAGATAAGATATGATAAGAGGTAGTCGACAGGTTTATTGGATAAGTCCCCCTTTTGTTTAATAGATATTGGAGAAATCGGCCGTGCGTCTTTTACAATAGCTAGGATCCTAACCTTCCTTTGCTTTCGTCTCCAGGAGCAGTACGAGCTGTATTGTGAAATGGGCTCCACCTTCCAGCTCTGCAAGATATGCGCCGAAAACGATAAAGACGTAAAGATTGAACCTTGCGGGCATCTAATGTGCACGCTGTGCCTCACTTCCTGGCAGGTGAGAATTTTGCCTCGTTTTGCCCCGTTATTATTTTCCATAAGGAATTTGTTCTGACATTTGTGTTTTTTTTTTTTCTTCTATTAGGAGTCAGAAGGTCAAGGGTGTCCTTTCTGCCGCTGTGAAATAAAAGGAACAGAGCCGATTGTAGTGGACCCTTTCGACCCCAGAGGTGGTGGCATGGCGGAAATGTTACGCCACTGTCTGGATGGAGCGCCTTCACCGTGTTATGAAGATGACGACGACGACGGTGGAAACGATTCTCTCTTCATGTTAGCTGGAGCCAAGGTTTGCCTTTACTTTTCTTTATATCTGCTTGGATGGGAGATAACCGCCAATTCTGACCATTTAACCCATCAGGTGCCAGTCAAAAGTGCTCACGGCATCTGAGTGTTTAGAAAGACGGAAGGGAGCGTCGTCTGCAGTGTGATTGCAGGAGGCAGCTGGGAACCTAAGGAAGGTCCGCAAGGCTGCGGTTTTTGTACTCCTATTGGTTCCTGCCAGAGGCAGGGCCTTCATGGAGTGCATATCATCATTATGCTGACAGGCACAATACACTGTAAGGGCTTATGCACACGGCCGTATGTGTTTTGCGATCTGCAAAAAATATGGATGACGTCCATGTGAGTTCCGTATTTTGCAGAACAGCTGGCCCTTAATAGAACAGTCCCATCCTTGTCCATAATGCAGACACTAACAGGACATGTTCTATTTTTTGTGGAATGGAAATACTGACTTACGGAAACGGAACGCACATGGACCCATTGAAATAAATGGTTCCGCATATACTGTCCGCAAAAAAAAAAAAAACGGACGCTGAAAGAAAATGCATTCGTGTGCATGAGCCCTAAAGCAGAAAAATTGCAGTGTATTAAATCGGTGTTCAAGATCAAAGTCACAGCTCCTTAAAAAGTAATTGTGAAATCCAATTTTAAAATAATAAAACAAAAAAAATTATTTTTTTTCATTGTAAAATAATTTTTCTAAAGGAAGCTGCACATGTGTACTTACTGAAAGTGGCCTAAAATGCATGTAAAAAAAATTGAAATTGTTTTTTTTTTTTTACATTTCCTCCCAAAAATTTAATAAAAAGTGGACAATAAGTCCTTTGTACCTGAAAATCGTACAAAGAAAAAAAAAAAAAAACCTACAGCCCCCTGACAAAACAAGCCTTCAAACTGCTCTCAGAATATGGTGGCACAAAACGTATGATTTTTAGCGTGCAAAAAAGTAATGCAACATAGAAAAACTATGGGGCGCATTCATTTTAAACACCGGTCTTAAAGGGTTATTCCCATCTTGGACAATGGGGGCATATCGCTAGGATATGCCCCCATTGTCCTATAGGTGCGGGTCCCACCGCTGGGACCTGCATCTATATCGAGAACGGGGCCCTGAAAGTGAAGGAGGGCGCACCGCGCATGCGCGGCCACCCTGCATTCATTTGTATGGGGCCACCGAAAATAGCGTTCGGCTATTTCCTTAGGCACTATACAAATGAATAGGAGCTGGGCCGCGCATGCGCTCCCATTCATTTCTATGGAGCCAACGGAAATAGCCGAGCCAGCGCTCGGCTATTTTCGGCGGCCCCATACAAATGAATGCAGGGTGGCCGCGCATGCGCGGTGCGCCCTCCTTCACTTTCGGGGCCCCGTTCTCGATATAAGTGTGGGACCCGCACCTATAGGACAATGGGGGCATATCTTAGCGATATGCTCCCATTGTCCAAGAAGGGAATAACTCTTTAATAAGCCCCTGCGCTGGATCGGCAAAGTTATGTAGAGGTGTCAGCCTTTAAATAACTTTGGCGGATCCACCGCTGCTTCTAAATGTGAAACTGCTTTGTGGCTCTCTTACATTTAGACCATTTTCTACACCTAAACCAGGCTTAGAAAATGATGAATGAGACAACCTGATGGCCCATCCCCTTCTCTACCAACGCCACGGCCATTTTTTCAGACCTGGCGTGAGCAGGGAAGAAGTCACAGATTCTGCCACAACATGGCCTGTGACAGAATCTGCGCCAGATATACAACCACAAAAGTGGCGTCTATCTGTTCGTAAATGACTCCTTATCAATTTGCTATTGTTGTAATCGTGCAGAAGCACAGAATACGATTTAAAGGGTCTGTCCCATCTCCCCTTCACCTTCTTTCCACTGCAGCTGCTCGTGGCTTCCTGTCTTTTCTGGGGCTGGCTGGCTGCTTGCGCTCAGCATTACTACTGCGCATGCCCACGAGTTGTTCCAGTCTACGTGGCTGCACATTATATTGAAATGCTAGATTTTTCTTCTAGGTTGAAAGACCTCCATCTCCACTTTCACTCGCTCCCCCGACAGCCTTGCCACCAGTACCCCCTCGTTTAGACTTGCTGCAGCAGAGGGCTTCAAATCCGTCAGGGGCTTGTAGTCCTGCAACCAGCTCTAAGGTAAAGCATCCGTCTCCGTACTTTGACTTGTGCTCCTTTCTTTAGCTTGCTTCTTAATCCATTTATGTCTGTATGTAATCGTTTAGGCTTCTACTAGTTCACATCACAAAGACAAACCGCTGCCTGTCCCCCCAACACTTCGAGACCTCCCTCCTCCTCCACCCCCAGACAGACCCCATTCAATGGTGGCTGACAACAGACCTCAGAGGAGACCTCTTCCCTCCACCCCTGCCGAAAAGCCACTTCCTCTTCCCTCAAGTCGTCCAGACCCTTGGAACATGCGTTCTGTTCCCAAAGCTCCGGCACCCAGCTTAAATCCGAGTGACCCGTGGACTGGGGGCAAAGAGCTTACCAACCGCCACTCTCTGCCATTTACGTTGCCTTCACATGTTGATGATAAAAGGGTAGACCGTCACGGTAGCACGCAGAGCTTGGACAACGCCGGTACGGTAAGTAGAGTGCTGGAGCTGAGGATTGAGAAGGTCCTGTAAATGAGTTGTGATGGTTCTAATGACTGGGGGAGATATTGAATATGCTGGATGCTTCTGATGAGATGTAAAATTCATCTTCTGATCCTCAAGGTAACCTTACCTAAATACTTGAATGCTGGGACCCGCACCTATATCGAGAACGGAGCTCCAAACGTGAAGGGGGCGCACTGCGTATGCTCAGCCGCCCTCCATTCATTTGTATGGGGCCGCTGAAAATAGCTGAACGCTGGCTCGGCTATTTCCGTCGGCTACATAGAAATGAATGGGAGCGGTGGCCGCGCTTGTGTGGTGGGCTCCCATTCATTTCTATGGGAGCAGTGGGGAGCTGCGCCTGGTGGTGGCCGGACCCCGGGCAGCCCGACCCGCACCTATCAGACAATGGGGGGCATATCCTAGCGATATGCCCCCATTGTCTAAGATTGTAATACCCCTTTAACTCACATGATTGTTTTCCCTCTTGTTCACAGAGTGGATGTGCGGAGCTACTGGCAGGCCTCGATATCGATGATCCCAAGGTGAAGCCATCATCTTCTGCCAATGCCATCTACTCCTTGGCCTCCAGGTAACCTAATTCGACCTTAGTCCTCATTCACACGTCCATCACTGTTTCGTGGGCGCAAATAACATGCTGCATCTGCCTATTGCTTCTGCAAAGGTCCGAGGGCATATCTGTGTTTTTATTCACCATAGTTACTCCATTTTTATGCTGAAATTTACCTTTTGTACATACTGAATGAAAACAGATGGCATGCACATTTTGCCCATGGGTTCACAGACCCGTAGACTTCTATGAGCATGTTTCAAATAGTGCATGTCTCCCTTGTTTTTTCACTTATCCACGCTGAGCGGGAAAACAAGGGTATGCGAAAAAAGCGCACTAAAATAAGTGGATACGTGCACTGTCCGTGGAGGACACAGGCAGCACTTGTTTGTAACTCACTGATTTTAGAGTAAACACACCCGAATCGATGCATATGTGTACCTTTCGTTGTGAAAATGGACAGCACACATCCGTGATGTTTGAATAAGCCCCTTAACGAAGGCCGGCACCTCTACATAAATTCAGCACATTCACCACCAGCTAAAGGGGTATTATAACTGGTGTCTAAAATGCCGATCTTAAAAAATATGTAATAACAGTTCTGGAACATCTATTCTTATGGCTCTATGTTGTGCCATTCCTTTATTATTTGCACTAGAAGTTATGCATGAATTGCTAGCAGTCTGCAGTAAGGGTACAGAGGGAGGTAACCAGTTGGGGGGGTGTACCTGCACAGTCTGACTCTATCCAATCAGTACTGCCATTGTCAGTCTGTGCAGGGACACACCCCCCAGCTGGTTACCTCCCCTCTGTAACCTTACTGCAGACTGCTAGCAATTCATTCATAACTTCTAGTAGAAATAATAAAGGAATGGCAAAACGTACAGACATAAGAATAGATGTTCCAGACTTGTTATTACATGGGGAATGCATGAAGATATTAAAACAGCCATATCAGGAGTGGTGAAAGGTCCTCTTTAAGGGGCATATTTATTAAGATCGGCATTTTAGACACCAGTTATAATACCCCTTTAGCTGGTGGTGAATGTGCTGAATTTATGTAGCGGTGCCAGCCTTCGGCCAGTATCTAAAATTTAATACGTGATACATTCCTTTTAATTTAAGGCAAGGCTGCATTGTGCCCTGTTCATTACTTGAAGGTCCTGTGGTCATTGCTTTCTGTTCTCCTTTCTTAGTTTTATGTCCTTGCATCACAATACATTGCTAAGAAGTTCTCTGACTCAGCTGTAATGCAGGAAATGTCTCTGGAGGAAATTAAATTAAGATTACAGCTGAGCGTGGCAGAAGCCTGGAGGTTATAAAGGCGGAAAAGCAGATTCTTGCTTCATCACTTTTCCTACTTCTAGGGGAAATTCATAGCCTGTCCACAGAATAAGTGTCTGGTGGGTGCCCGACTGCCAGGAACTTCCCCCATCATAAGATCTATGCGCCCCATTTGAATTGAGTTGCAGTTTAGCATATGTGCTGATGTTCCATTCAGTGTCTATTAGACGGTTATCTCCAGCAGTCCCATAGTGATTCAGTGGAGCAATGGATTATTTAATTAGTTAATGGGAGCGGCCGTAATTTTTTTAATTTTCAGTGTTCATTAGGAAGTGTGTCGGCGGCACCTCTACAGGAGAGGTAAGTATTTCACTGGGACTGATGGCACAGGGGGGTGAACCGACGGCGCAGGGGGGTGAACCCCATGGCTTTTTATGAAAGGAAAACTTTTTAATCTGTTTTTTTCTTATTAGAGTACTTGATTAATCGCTGGATTGATCGATAGTATACGTTATTACTAGAGATGAGCGAGCAGTGCTCGTTACGAGCACTGTAACGCTCGGGTCCCATGTGAAATGCCCGCAGGCATTGCGGATCTGTCCTCATCTGCATGTAAGTCAATGAGGACGGATCGTTTGGTATGACACTCCTACCAAACGGTTCCGTCCCCACTGACTTTAAGACGGGTGAGGACGGAACGGTTTGGTAGGAGTGTCATACCAAACGATCCGTCCTCATTGACTTGCATGCAGATGAGGACGGGACCCGAGCGCTACAGTGCTCGTAACGAGCACTGCTCGCTCATCTCTAGTAATAACGTATACTATCGATCAATCCAACGATTAATCGAGTACTCTAATAAGAAAAAAACAGATTAAAAAGTTTTCCTTTCATAAAAAGCCATGGGGTTCACCCCCCTGCGCCGTCGGGTTCACCCCCCCGTGCCATCAGTCCCAGTGAAATACTTACCTCTCCTGTAGAGGTGCCGCCGACACACTTCCTAATGAACACTGAAAATTTAAAAAATTACGGCCGCACCCATTAACTATTTAAAAAGAAGTTTTGATCACTGCCGAGAACCCCATTTATTACTAAAACAATGGGGCAGCAACTCTCATCCGAGCACTGTGCTCCTTCATCTGAGCAGCTCAGAGTCACAGTGCACGCTTACATGTACTGTGTCCTGACGACGCGTCTGAATCCAGTGCAGCGCTGTACAGGCCGGTGGGTGACCATGGAGCGGTGAGTAATAGCAAGCGCCTCACTCACACTCCGTGGTCACGCATCAAGGATTTTTCTATGTCGAGTTACTCGATTTACTAAAGTACTTGTTGCAGCCCTAGTCGTGAGGTCCCACCAATTGCTAAAACGATGAAGCTGGAGCCCTGAGCGGAGCACTTTGCCCCCTTTGTTTCAGCTCGGCTCTGCTCGCTTCTCCTTGGCAGTCGGTGTACAGACTCATGTACTCTCTATGGATCCATGTGTCGTTCCTTCGGCTCTTAGGACGACCGAACAGAGCTGCTCAGATGGAGCACAGTGCTTAGCTGAGAGCTGCTGCCCCATTGTTTTAGTAAATAGTGGAGGTCATCAGCGATCAAAACTTCTGACAAGTTGTGTTTTTTTTGTTTATTTTTAATTTTTAAATCGTTTTTTTATTTTTAAATAATCGTTAATAGGAGCTGCCGTAATTTTTTTAATTTTCAGTGTCCATTAGTGTATTGAGTGAGGTGGAGAATTGTGTACGGTGAATACACCCTTCGGATTGATTCTTCTGCGGTCTCTGCTGTTTCTCAAGAACATTTTTTTTTCCCGTCAATCCTCTTACATTATAGGCCATTCCCAGTGCCAAAACCTCCATTAGGAGATCATTCAGAAAGTGCTGACGATTCGGAGTATATGTGCCCATCCTCTCGGCCGGTAAATCCCCCTGTGGTACCGAAATGTGAGACGAAGAGGCCAGTGGAAGTGTTGGCTCCTGGGATGAGGTGAGCAGATATTGCCGCTTTTTCATCCGGCAGACATTTAATGCCTGGAGTGCCGTGACCATTTTTGCTTTCTTTTATTCATTCTTTAGCAGGCCTGGCGAACAGCTGACTGAAAGAGATTCCTATGAAACCATGTACAACATCCAGTGCCAAGCTGCACCAGTGGCTATGGAGCCAGGGAGAGAAGCGGGTAAGGCTTGTAGACATCAAATTTCTATAACTTTTCAGGGCGTAGTACAGACCCATTGGCTTCAATGGGTCTGCGATCCGCAAGATGCAGCCATAGATAGGACATGTGGCTTCCGCGCGCTTCCAGATCACTGCGGACGTGCCGCAAAAGATAGGACATATGGCTTCCGTGTGCCTTCAGGTCCTTGCGGTCGAACTGCAAAAGATGCACATGGCCATTGTCCGTGTTCGGCAGATCTGCGGTTTTTGGAGATGGTCGTGTGAATGGACCTTTTAAAGGGTTTGTCCCATCATAGACAATGGGGGCCTATAACTATGTTATGTCCCATTGTCTGAACGGAGCGGGTAAAGTTGAGGAGGGAGCACTGCGCATGCGCAGCCGCCCTCCATTCATTTCTATGGGACCACCGAAAATAGCCGAGCGCTGGCTCGGCTATTTCCATCAGCTTCATAGAAATGAATGGGAGCAGTGGCTGCGATGTGCGGTGGGCTCCCATTCATTTCTGTGGGAGCAGCCGGGAGCTGCGCCTGGTGGTGGTCGGGGTCCTCCAGGCACAGCGCTCCCGCTCTGTTCTCGATATAGGTGCGGGTCCCAGCACCTATCAGACAATGGGGGCGTATCCTAGTGATATTCCCCTATTGTCTATGATGGGAATACCCCTTTAAGGGCTTTGCAAACAATGTTAGAAATCTCTCTATAAGCTCCTGGGTAGACCTCTGCGTGCCAGTTTGATGCAGCTGCTGATCTTGCGTGGGTTGATCCTGTGGTTGTGTTCTGCACCCCCTGCTTCATCCTGTCAAAGGCATCTGTGGTCAGAGGATGTCCCTTTCACATGCAACATTTATTCCTGAGGAGGGGATGTTTTTGCAGAAGTCGCTGCTTACATAGCTGTTCCAGCGTGGAATTAGTATGTACATGAGCTAGAACAAATCTGGTCTGGGATGATCCACCTCCCACAGCAGACTGCTATGTTTCCCCACTGCATAGGAGAACCCTGGCAGACATTGCCCATAGAAACTCATGGCAAAGGATATGGTTATGTTTTGTTTTTTTTTTTTTGTTTTTTTATTCTGCATAGGACAGTGTAGCAGACTATACATTAATATAGAGTGGTGGCATGGCTACATCAGAGGTACGAATCAGGGACTACCCCAAACATCTACCTCCACCATGTAGAAATAAAAGGGGTGAACAGCGCCTTACCAGACGTGTCAGAAAGGCAAATCTAAAAAGCAATACAGAAATCATTCTACAGGACAGCAAGAGCTAGTTATCAGGAAAATGATCAGATTTGAAGTGATCTGGAAAAAAATGTGACATAGTAGGGAGTAAGGGCCCATTCATACGACCGCGTGGATGGGTCTGCATCTATTCCACAATATTGCGGAATAGATGCGGCCCCATTCACTTGTATTAGAGCTGGTCGCTCCGCAACCTCGGACAAGAATAGGCATTTTGAACGGGGCGCGTGTTCCGCAAATTACCGGGCAGAATCCGTGGTATTGCGCATCCTCAAAAATGCGGCTGTCTGAACGGCCCGTAAGGCTACTTTCACACTAGCGTTTTATAATTCTGGTATTGAGTTCCGTCATAGGTGCTCAATACCGGAATAAAACGCTTCAGTTTTGTCCCCATTCATTGTCAATGGGGACAAAACTGAACTGAAGACAACGGAATGCTCCTGAAAGCATTCCGTTCCGTCTTCCGACCGGAGATCAAACTGCAGCATGCTGTGGTTTGCTCTCCGGTCCGGGCATCCGCACCAAGATGGATCCGGAATGACCCCCAATGCAAGTCAATGGGGACGGATCCGTTTGGTGTGACTTTCAATGGAGTTCATGAAGGATCCGTCACTTGCACACATTCAGACATACACATAAACATACACAGACACATACTTACATGCTCCCGGCAGGTCTCCAAAGCGCCGGAGGAGCAGGACGGTGCGCACATAGGACGATTCCCCACAGCGCCCTCTGCTGGTCGCCGGGTGGAATCGTCCTGCTCCTCCTGCGCTGTGGAGACCTGCCGGGAGCATGTAAGTATGTATGTGTATTTGTATATGTCTGTGTATGTATGTGTGTATGTATGTGTATATGTCTGTGTGTGTGTCTGTACTGTGTGACGTGTGGGGCCGGAGCGCGGTTCTGGCCGCACACATGTCCCTGTGGCAGCACGGATCCAGCGGCACCCTTCACCTGCCGGATCCGTGCTGCCGCTAATGTGAAAGAGGCCTAAGGAGTTCACACTTTAGTTATTTGATCGGTTATTTCCATCAGATATTGTGAGCCAAAACCAGGAGTGAAAACTAAACAGAGATGAGGTGTAATGATTTGATTTGCACCTATTCTGTGTTTTTGACCCGCACTTGGTTTTGGCTCACAATAACTGATCAAGATAACTGTAGTGTGAACTCAGCCTTATATGAATATAGTAGTAGCACAGTGTGATAACATAATTTGCTTTTGCCTCTTAATGCAGAAGAATGCTGTGCCGTGTCCAGCAATGGGCCGGAGGATGATGAAGACGATGGCTATGATATCCCAAAGCCCCACTTGCCAATGGCTCCAGCCCGTCGCACGCTTTCTGATATCTCTAATGCCGTACCTGCCTTTAGTTCCATGCCCCCTGGCAGAGACCCTGGAGCAGGTATGTGGTGATTTAAAAAAGTTTTTTTTTTTTTTAAAATATTTGCACATAAGACTTAGGACTGATATGAGCAGTCTTAATTCATGTGAACTAACCTGGGTCCCTTGTGGTTCTCATTGTCTGCCTAAGTTCATGGCCTAGGCTTAGGGTACGTTCAGGCAAGACAGTAAAATAATTTTAAAAAAAGTCAGTAAAAATGGATACAAGTTTTTCATGGCCATTTTGCATCAGTGTGTGCATTTTTTTTCTGGCCATCCATTTATTTGTTAATGGCCGTTTTGCCAAAATGGATACATATCATTTTAGGGGGTGCTGTAGCAGAAATCTTGCAAATTTTGTCAGCTCTCCCTCCGTTGCAGTGTAAAGCTGACGGCTGTAGCAAAATGTACATTTTTCTTCTGGGTTTCCTCCACAGTTTGTGAATCCAGCCTTAAAGGGGTTTTCCGGGATTTAACTACTTTCAGGATAGGTCATCAGTATCTGATCGCTGGGGGTCCGACACCCGGGACCACTGCCGATCAGCTGTTTGAGAAGGCACTGGTGCTCCTGTGAGTGCCGCTACCTTCTCTTCACTCACCAAGCACAGCGCCGTACATTGTACACCGGCTGTGCTTGGTATCGCACTCAGCCCCATTCACTTGAATGGGGTTGAGCTGCTCCTAGGCCACATGACCGATGAATGTGACGTCACTGTCCTAGGAAAAGCTGAGAGAAGGCGCTCACGGGAGCGGCGGTGCCTTCTCAAACAGCTGATCGGCAGGGATCCTGGGTGTCCGGCCACCACCACCGATCAGATACTGATGACCTATCCTAAGGATATGTCATCAGTAGTAAAATCCCAGAAAACCCCTTTAAAATGATGGTCCTATGGTGGTAAATGCTGCTTAGTCCTCCCTATGGATTGGGGTGGGCTGGCTGATTCAACTCCCAACATTTCTCAGAATGAACAAGCTACAGCACTGATGCTACTTAAAGGGCATCTGTCAGCAGTTCTGTACCTATGACACTGGCTGACCGGTTACATGTGCACTTGGCAGCTGAAGACATCTGTGTTGGTCCCATGTTCATATGTGTCCGCATTGCAGAGTAAAAATAAAGATTTAATATATGCAAATGAGCCTCTAGGAGCAATGGGGGCGTTACCGTTACACCTAGATGATCTGCTCTCTCTGCAACTGCCACAAACTTAGTGCAAAGGGTGAGGTGGTTGCAGAGAGAGCAGAGCCTCTAGGTGAAAGGTAACGCCCCCATTGCTCCTAGAGGCTCATTTGCATATAGTAAAAACCCTAATTTTTCTCAGCAATCTGGGCACATATGAACATGGAACCAACACACTGAAAAAAAATAAATATGTAATTTATAGATTATCGTATTATGCACCCATACATTTTCTGAAAGTGGACACATTGCACATATATTAGCCAGCTCTTTACACTAACGGACGGTCCTTAACAGAGCCTGAGATGCACAACAACTCTTAATAGTACATTTGCACCCAAAAAACCGCACGTGCCTTACACCACAGTTAGTATGTATTAAGTGGTACCTTGGAATCGAACCAGAGTTCGGGAAATGTTTTTTTTACAGTAGAAATGAAGTTATTAGGCGAAGTCTCGCAAGACTTTGCGAAGTAATAACTTTGGCTCCTCAGAGACAATACATTCTAATACAGTATGAAGCTCCAGCTCCGTACAGTATTAGAGGTTTTATGCAAATCGACTTCGGATGTTTCCAGGGCTGTGGAGTCGGAGTCGGTATAAAATGGACCGACTCCGACTCCTAAAATATATAATAAATTGGTACGTTTAGTTCAATGCAGTATGTGCTGAATATATTTTCATAAGAATTTGGGAACATGATGAAATGTCCTAGAAATGTCTGTTCTATTCCTGAACTAAGGATCTAGGCTTTCAGTTGAGATGAATGTGTGCTGCCCTTCATGTAGATGCTCAGAAGTGAAACTCCTCCGCTACAGATCAGAGGAAAAAGCCACTGGGAAGAAATGGCTGTACTAATCTCAGATCTGCTGGAGAAAACAGGATTAAAGGGGTTTTCTCACTAGTTACAAAGATTAGCTTTCATCATAAAGGGACAATTAAAAGAAGACCTTTTCTAAATACAGTGGTCAGTAGATTTTACTTTAGTCATGAACTATAGACAGTTCAGCAGGTCTCTTACTGTACACAGGTTTCTATGGTAACCTGCAGACCAGAAAGACTTATCTGACTGGCTGAGAGCAGGGGTGACCTCAGTAAGCAAAATGTGTTGAGGACTGAAAAGGATGGCTTTACCTGTAATTGTGTTAGAGATCACAACCTCCTGCTCTGTCAGAGTAAGTTAATATATGCTAATAACTGCTGAAGACCCCCCCCCCCCCACAGCCTGAGGAGACATAGTAAGAGCAAACTGTCTGTCAGCCAGTGAATCAATGTGCTGAGAAAACCCCTTTAAGGCAAGTACTTCTTAGTATATCTAAACTTTCAATAAACTGTGCATAAATCACTTGTCCAGTGCATGTTCTCTCTGCTTTGTTTTAGTTTGCTTTTCCTCTGATGTAAAACACCTCGGGCCTTATGTATGAAAACTGTCTAGGTCTAGAAGTTTCTTTGTTGGCCATAGAAAGAAATTAGAGATCCTCTTTCATTTCATATAGTACTCTGGAGAAATGAAAGGGGAGCTCTGATTGGTTGCTATGGGCAACAAAGAAAGTCTTAGACCTAGACAGTTTTCATACATCAGGCCCTTAGTGATCTGTACCCAGAGAAGCCTGATACTGAAAGTTCAGAGTAAAGATATCTAGTAAAACATAAATTACAAACTCTTTTTGTCTTGACATATCTTTACTATCGATTTATGCAAAGTTTGTTTAAAGTTATCACTTAAACATGCTCCATGTATGAGGGAGTCTGAGTTGGAGTCGGGAGTCAGGGGAAATTGAGGAGTAGGAATTGGAGTCGGGGCTTTGGCTTACCGACTCCACAGCCCTGGATGTTTCATCCAAAGTCGATTTGCTCGTCCCTAGTCATGGCTTATGATGCAAAAGTTAGATTTAAAAAAAAAAGTTTAAAGACTTCTATAAAGTTTTTAGAAAAATGAAAAAAAAAACACATCTGTAGTGATCAATCTGTAAAACTGATACAGTATTTTTCCTTTACACAGAATGTAGTTAAAGGGGTTCTGTAGTTTTTTCAAACTGATGATCTATCCTCTGGATAGGTCATCAGCATCTGATCGGCGGGGGTCCGACACCCGGGACCCCTGCCGATCAGCTGTTTGAGAAGGCAGTGGCGCTGCAGGAGCGCCGCGGCCTTCTCTGTGTTTACCGCAGGCCCAGTGACGTCACGACTAGTATCACTGGCCTGGGCGGGGCTAAGCTCCGTTCACATGAATGGCCAGTGATAGTAGTCGTGACGTCACTGGCCTGCGGTAAACACAGAGAAGGCCACGGCGCTCCTGCAGCGCCACTGCCTTCTCAAACAGCTGATCGGCGGGGGTCCGACACCCGGGACCCCTGCCGATCAGATGCTGATGATCTATCCAGAGGATAGATCATCAGTTTGAAAAAACTACAGAACCCCTTTAAAAAAACAACCTAAAAAAACAGTTGATGTTTTCATTCATCCCACCTCCCAAAAAAATAGAATAAAAGTTATCAAAAAGGTTGATTGCTCCATAAAAATGCTTGTGCAAAAGTAATAAAACATAACAAACTTAATACGCTTGGTATCGCTGTAATCGTATTGAAGCAGAAAATATAGTACACGTAAAAGGCAAACAATTTCCGAATTGCTGGCAGAGAACTGCTTCTGTTTCTGACTCCTCTCCCTTCTTTCAGTGTTAGAGATAGCAGCAGGGCGAGAGGGGAGGTTGTACATGACAGATCAGAGTTTGGACAGGGATGAAAGCATCTATGGAGGGCTGCTCACACAGGGTGTAGACAGGGAGGAAACGCGCACACAAGGCAGTTTGCAGGGGAAGACAGCAGCATCCTGGGCACACAGATCCAGCATGTATTACTGTCTGAAACTAGGACCGGGTTACAAAATAAATCAGGGGGCTGAAAATAAATGAAGAAATAAACATTGCAGGAACTTTATTTCTTTTTTTACTTAAAGGGGTTGTCCAAGTTATTTTTTTGTTCTTTGTATGTTACTAACTTGTCAGGTATAACAACTTTCCCATATACTTTGTGCTTCTAAAGCTGCTTGTTTTGTCAGAGTTCACTGAGGGTCACATGACCTGTGATGTCAGCTTATCTCCCTGCTCTGTGATGTTTCCTGCACAAGCCTCAGAGATCAGATAACAGTCTGTACACCAGATGTCACTGGCCACGCCCCCCCCCCCCCCGCACTGCCGGGCTGCTATCTGCTCTCTCCCTGGATTCCTTCAGATAAAACATTAACCCCTTGAGCCAGAACACACTGAGGGTTCAAGGTTTTACAACAGGATTTACACTGCAGACAGTGAGGAGACAAATGCTGGGCACAGGAGCTATAGAGGAATTGTGTTGCACAAGAACAGGTAGGGGGAAGTTCCTGTGTCATTGTACAGCTGGGACTTGTAGTCCTACACATACAACATGCTGCTGAGTATTCCAGCAGACAGACATGTCACTCAGGGCAGCACTTATATTCACTCCCTTTGCAGAGCAGGAAGGGGGAGGGGCAGAGATTGTTATTACTGCAGGAAAACAATGACCAGAAGAGAACCAGGGAAATTAGGAAATGTAGATTTTTTTTTTTTTTTTTTTTTTTTTTTTTTTTTGCCTAAAACTTGCTTAACTTAGTTATATATTGCTGCCCATCAGATTTACAGTGCGATGTTTTTTTTTATTTTTTTATTTTTTCATAACTCGGACAACCCCTTTAAGGTAACCGCTATTTTTCAAATCTATTTTACCATGTCTACGCCGTCCATTGCCTTTGTGATATTGATGCAGATCCTGATTCTGGATGTTGCTAGGATACCATAAAACCTGACCTTATTGAATTGTTTCCTCTGTGCAGGGGCCTTCGAGTCTTCAGCTGTTCCAGAGCGTCCACCAAAACCCTTCCCAAGGAGGATGAACTCTGAGCGCCGGCCTGCGCCCGCTGGGGATACGGGGTCTGCTCCGCTCTCCAGTGAGATTGAGAGTTTGTTGAACCAGGGCTATTCTCAACAGGATGTGAATAAAGCCTTGCTCATCGCTCACAACAACATAGAAATGGCCCGGAACATCCTTCGCGAGTTCGTGGCCATACCCTCTCCTCCACATGTGGCTACATAGCAGTCGGATCCATGAAAAAAACCCTCCCACACACCGTGTCACGTGAAGAGTCAAGAGTGCACCTCTGATCCTTAAGCTCATGGTCAGCAGGGAGCAGCTTATGGGACCAGTGGGGGTTAACTGTGTGGGTACACGGATAACAGGAGGAAATTGTCCGTACTCCGCCCCTAACTGGAAGCATACAGGGTACGGGCACACGCCTGCCCACTGATAAGCATTACAAATCAGGTGATTCCTAACCAATCAGAACGCACTGTTCAAGAAAGCTCCGTTTCCCCCCTCCGTTTCCTTCTTGTCATTGGAAAGAAAGCCTTTCTGACGATGCGAATGTGGGAAGCTCTGATTGGCTCGGGCGATTATCATGGATACACTGAACCCACTTTCTCCACCCTCGACCCTTTTATATATATATATTTTTTTTTTATTTAACAATAGGCCCTACGAGTTTGTTTTTTTTTTTTTTTTTTTTTTTAAGTTCCGCTCTGAAGGCGAGAATTGACTTTTTCGCCAAATTTTTTTATTTTTTTTTTAACAATTCAGTGTTATTTAATATACTTCACCGGCATCTTGTATGGATGCAGAATGGGGGACCTCACCGATATTTTTAAATCATGTTGCCTTGGAATAAAATTCACGACGGCCCTTTTAAAACGGTTGGCATTTACTGGTTATCCCAATACCGCTAGGCCCCGGGTTTCTGTTACCTGCTGTGTATTTTATTTTATTATTTCTTTTTTTTTTTTTTTTTTTTTTTTTTTTTATTGAATCCTGTGACTGAAGGCAATAACGCATTCCGGAAGGTGGGTTCTCCCAACTTTTAGGAGTGAACTAATGCCGCCTAACTCAGGGTGAATGATGGGGGGGGGGGAGGGGAAGATCTTGTATAGGGAGGAAGGAGAGAAGGGGTGAAGATAGAGCTCCGCTGATGGGCTCCTCATCATTCATGATTCACTGGTCCCAGATTACACGCATCACCAAGTATACCGATGATTGTGCGACTCTGTAATTCTCTGTATACATATGTAACATATACAGTATATTTATGTGTATATACACACGTATGTAAAAGGTACGTACAGATTTATCTATTGTAGCCATTCTTACTCTGAGCAGTATAGTTACGGGAGGATCTATCTATGTGAAAATCTACGCTGTACTTACCTTTCATATATATCCAGATGGCCCAGTGATCCAGCGCGAGGCCTCTTTCACACGTCAGTGAAACACGGACATGTTCTATTCATGGTCTCCATGGACTGCACATGACTTTAACGTGTGCATTCACACTTCAGTGGTTTTCCGCGGACGCACGCGTTATTTTTGTCCGTGATTACGGATCCCTCATGCACATTATAGTCCAGGCATGGCTGACCTGCGGCACTCCAATGGTTGTAAAACTACAGCTCCCAGCATGCCCAGACTACCTACGGCTATCAGCCTACAACAGGGCATGCTGGGAATTGTAGTTTTGCAAGAGCTGGAGAGCCGCAGGTTGCCCATCCCTGTTATAGTCCACGGGGTCCGTGAAAAAAACGGATACCCTCTGTGTTTTGGTTTTCACGGATCATTGCAACAAGATGCTCTGGAAATGAATTGTCAGCCTAAGGGTCCATTAACACGTCCGCATGTGTTTTGCGGATACGTACCATGTGTCGGCACTATAGCAATGCCTAATCTTGGATGTGGCTGCGGACAATAATAGGACATGTTCTATTTTTTTGCCGGAAGTGCGGATGCCGACGGCACACCGTGGGCTGTCCGCATCTTTTGCGGCCCTGTTGAAAATGAGTGGGTCCGCCCCCGTTCCGCAAAATAGCGGAACCATTATGCGGGCGTGTGAATGGACCCTAAGAGTGTCCGGCAAAACATGGACATGTGGACCAAACACGGGTCCTTCTCGGATAAACCACTGACATCTTGTCACGTATATCATCATGGACACTGCTGTGTGACAGAGGCCTAATGCTCCTCATAACCACTTTACTGGTCCATACTGGTTCCTTCACATGTATTTAGACATAAGCTGGACATTACATTTTGGAAGCTGTCGGCCTAACACTTGTATGGCTGACAGCGATTCTTCCCTACAACGTACACACAGGAATGTGTTCTCAGTAGCAAGATGGAAGAAAACCGCGGTCAGGCATCTCAGGTGGCCTCTTATCTCCCTTGAGAACAAAGGACCAGGCCTGTTAAAATCCACCATGCCTTGACATCTCGTGTCATAGGATTCAGTACTCCCTCATGGACATTAGTCGGCCAATCCTGCTGGAACCGGCGAGTCAGCCGACCTTCTCCTAGTCTGTATGGATACCCGTAGTTTTATCTTTTTATTTTTCTACAAGGTAAAGTAAAATCATAGCCTAGAGAAGCACGAAGTAAAGCTGAGGCCTCATGCACACAACCGTATGTATTTTCTGGTCTGCAAATTGAGGGTCCACAAAAATACAGATCCCGTCCTTGTTGCATCCGCATTTTATTGAGGACCCTTTGGCTTCAGTGGGTCCGTGGTCTGCATTTTGCTGCCAAGTATAGGACATGTTCTGTCTTTTTGCGGAACTGACCGTCTGTGTGCTTTCTGCTTGTCTGTTCCGCAAAAAGATAGAACGACGGTGGAGACTTATTAAGACAGCTGCTTTATGCGCTGGTCTTGATATCCCCTGCGCACGCCGAAGGATGCCCTTAATTTACGAAGAGGCGCATGTCTCGTCATAAATTGGACGCATCCTCCTGCAGTCTGTGCCCCTAAACGGAAATCTACGACAGATCAGCGACGCCGTAGATTTCTGGCTTCATTTGCACCAGAAAACTGGCGTAAATGAAAATAAATTTGTGGGTGCTGCTGCCCATGCCCTCTTCCTGCCTTTGTCACGCCCCCTTTAGGAGGTGTGGCGAGGGTGTCGTAAAATCCGAGAGATGTGACAGTTTTTTTTTTTAAAAAGTTGCAAACAGGATGTGACTTTTTAACACGACTTATCGTGGTTGCCGAAGATGAATCTCCCCCCAATGTCCATAAAATGGGAACTACAGATCCATTGAAATTTTATGCGTCTGCAAAAAAAAAAAAATGTGGATGCAACCCAGACCACGTCAGTATTTTGTGGATCCACGATTTTCTTGGCTAGGAGATAGAGGATGGTGCCAGCCTGGATGAAAGGTCCAGTAAATTGGTTTCCTTATCCCTGCACAACATGTTTTGCCTGCTTTTAGGTTTGTTTTACATTAGAGTGCTCATCTTTTCCTTTGAACTCTGCTTTGTGCCGTTCCTCTGTTACTCCTTCTGGAAGTGTATGAACAAATTGACATCTAGGTGTTACCAGTTGGGGGATATGTCCCTGCACAGTCTGTCCAATCTGTACTGAATGGATTGGACTGTGGAGTGACCACCCCCACCCAACTGGTAACGCCCATCTGTCAATATTTTCACACATTTCTTGGAGGAATAATAGCAGTACGTCACAGCACAAGAGTCATGAGAAAAGATGCTTCAGAACGGTTATATAATGAGGAAGGAGAGATGACTGGTCCTCTTTGAGCAGTGTGTTCCCACCGCCCTTCCTCCTTTTGTGTCTGTTACCATTTTATTTTTATACAGTTTTTGTTTTTCCCTTGAACTTTTCATGTGACCAGTATCAGGATTTTTGTTGTAGCATACATGGAATGCTCCAAGCAAAACATTTTAGAGGGTCAAAATTAATTTCCATCTAAAGGGCAGGGTATGTACTTTCACTCGTTACTTCGTGCTGTGGGGTTTTTGTTCTCCTTTCTTGCAGAGTCCTGTTACATTTTTAGGCCTTTTATGGCCACGAGACCTTCGACCATAGACCTTTGAGATGTCGGCGTTATCTGCTGTCACTGGTGATGCATTTATTTGCAGTGGTTTATAAAACCGGTAAGAGGAAGTATAGAGGGTTTGCAGCATAGGCACCAACTTTCCCCCCCCCCCTAAAAATCCAGAGAAACAGTATTTTTTAAGGGTGTTGTTTTTTGCAAAAAAAAATCCAAAAATGCCTGACTTGAGTTGTGTTTTATAGTTTTTGTGGTGTTTTTGGCCAAATAGCATATGAACACATGTATCTTTTATGGCATTTTTTGCAATCTAGGGGGGATATTTATTATTTAGCTTGTGCCTGAAAAGTGGCGTTAAAAAGTTGCAAACTGTGTAAGGTTTAAAAAAAAATCAGTTGCAAATAGCTTTTTTTTTTTTTTTTTTTTTTTAATGCCACCTTCGCCACGTTTCTGAAAGCTCCCCTAATAAGTTTTTCTTTTATGCCAGTTTTCTGGGACAATTGAAGCCAGAAATCTTCGGCTACTCAGAGCCGCTGTAGATTTCTGTTTGGGCAAGTGGGCTGTCGGAGGATGCACCTAATTTATTACTCATCATAAATTAGGTGCAACCTCTGGCAGTGACCGGTGCAGAAAGTGGCGGTCTTGATAAATCTCCCCTTTTGTGTTTTGGCGGGAAAGTATAGACCCCTTCCTCTGGTGTCACTTTTTCTGTAGATCAGTATGAAAAAACACCATGCAAGAAATGCAACACAAATTGCCATTATTGCGCAGCATTGCATTATTTTAAGCAGGGCCAAAAAATAAAAATAAAAAAAAGTCTTTGGGGCAGAAACTCCAGACCCAGAGCATTAACAATTTGGAAAAAAAAAAACAAAGCCATTGAAAAAACATGTTTGTTCCATTTTTAATATTTTCCTTAGACTTCATCCAACATCTGGGCCTGGTGTTTTTATGCACCCAAAAAAAAAAAGTGACGCCACTCTTAAAGGGGTTCCTCACTGATTTCAATTTAAAAAAAAAATCCTCTATCAATCCGCTTCCAAACTTCTGCCACTTCAGACGCTGATCGCAATTTAGTGGCAGAAAAAAAACACGACCGTGTGCACATGGTAACTTTTTTTTTTTTTTTTTTTCCATTGAAGTCAAGGTGGATTTCAGGCAAAAACTTCAACGTGCTGCATTCAAAAAAAAATAAAGACCCAATATATACCACCACTAGCAGAAAACTGCTTGTGTCCCCTGCTTTTCATATTTCCCATAGATATTCCGCTAACATCTGGTGCTTTTGTTGTGGGGAAAAAAAAGAAAAACACCAAAAACCACATTGCGAAAAAAAAATGCCACAAAAACAGCAAATGTGCACAAAAACACCATTAAAAATCTATAAGCCACTCTACCCTAATTAAGACAGTTTCCAGCCAAATTTTTGGTCCCTTGGTGTTTTGTTTAACCATGGGGGGGGGGGGAGTCTGGGAAAAAAAAAACCCACAAGATGTTGAGATAAAAAAAAAAAAAAACTACCCTCCTCAAAAAAAAGCACCTTTAAAGATAACTTGGCAGCTGCTGGTGTTCAGTGACCAGCGTGCGATGCAGTTTGTTGCCCCCCAGGTGTTCGCAGTGTTACAAGCTTGAATGTTTCATGACCAGAAGCCTCTGTTTTTTGTTTTTTTTTTGTTTTTTTATCAAGACCCCAAAGGTAAATATTCTTGCATATGAGGGGCCCCCGTGAATTCCCTCATCCTGTTATGTTTGTATTTTATGCCTGTGTTCTTTTAACGATTGTAGATTATACTAAAAAAAAAAAAGAAAAAAGTACAGCTTATTTATTTAATGACTTTCTTCTGTTAACTAAAGAGCTTTTCTTATTTTATTTTCAGTTTTGTTTTTTGTTGTTTTTTTTCTGTACAAGTTGTTGGGGAGAAAATTATTTTTAAAATAAATTTTTTTTTGTCTGGTTAATTGCCATGGACTTTGTCTCTATGTGTGCGCTTTCTGTTTGTGTGTACGGTGTCTTAGGCCTCATGCACACGACAGTATGTACTTTGCAGTCTGCAAAACACAGATAACGGCCGTGTTGCGTCCACTTTTTTTTTTGTGTGGACCTATTGACTTTAATGGGTCTGTGGACCGCATTTTGTGGCCATCAATAGGACATGTTCTGTGTTGTAGCAGAACGGACGTACGGATGCGAAAATGCACAGATGATCCGTGCACTTTCTGCATTCGTATTTGTCCATTCCACGAAGGGACCAATTGATGGTCGAAAAATGCCGTCCACGAACCCATTAAAGTCAATAGGTCTGCAAAAAAAAATGGATGCAACATGGACGTCCTCTGTTTTGCGGACAGCAAAATACATACGGTTCTGTGCAAGAGGCCTTAATAATTTTATTTTACTCACTTATATAGCGCTGACATATTCCGCAGCGCTTTACATATATTATCGTCACACTGTCCCCAATGGGGCTCACAATCTAAGTACCCTATCACTATGTCTTTGGAGTGTGGGAGGAAACCCACGCAAACACAGGGAGAACATACAAAGTCCTTGCAGATGTTGTCCTTGGTGGGATTCAAACCCAGAACCCCAGTGCTGCAAGGCTCCAGTGCTAACCACTGAGCCACCGTGTTTGTATACTTCCATTGTTTGAGTGTTTCCTCAATAAGAGGATCTATAGATTCTCAGGGTACCTGCACACGGCAGTGGTTTATACAGATTTTCTGCACTTTGACAGGACCAGGCAGGATTGATGATGTTTTCACTGCTTGGTCCTCTCAAAATGGAGAGGGTGCGGCAGTTGCAGAGAGAGCAGAACCTCTAAGTGTAATGGTAACGCCCCCGTTGCTCCTAGAGGCTCATGTGCATATAATAAAACTTCATTTTTCTCAGCAAATTTTTTTTTATTTTTTTTTTAATACTTTACATGTATTTCAAAATGGTGGCATTGAAACATAAACTTGTCTCTCAGAAAAAAAAAAAACCTATGGCTATGTAGACCTAAAAATGTAAAATAAAAATTATATATATATAGCTCTTGAAACAAGGGGATGCAAATAAAAAAAAAAAAACTTTGTTACTTTAATGACCAAGGTAGATGCGTCCTTAAGGGGTTAAATGTAATTATTTGAATGAGATCAAATAGACCATAAATTTACCTAATTTTAAGATCTAAAACAAATCATTGTGACAAACGCCTTCACTGTCAGCAGACTGTATTTAAAGGGTACATGCACGTGCTGCATATTAAACCTGGAATTTCCATGTGAATTTTCGTGCTGAAGATCACTACCAGCTAAGCAGATGTTTTTCAAAATGTACTGCCTGATGATTTTCAGTGCAGATTTTAGCCATTGCAATGAAAAGACTGAGGTCTGGGACAAATCTGCCAGATGTGGATTGTGCTAAACATGTCTACCACTAGATGGCACTGTAGAATACTGTTGCACATAGAGAAGCTATAGAAAAGCAATATAAAATGAATCTATCGCTGTGCCGTTACTTTTTTCTCTGTATTGTAGCTTATTTAAAGGGGTTTATCCCATGATTAATGTGAAAAATTAAAAATCTCTTCTCAGCAAAGCTGGTACCAACCTGTATTCTGATCCAGATACTATTATTTTATATGTGACAGTTTCTGAGTGAAAAAGCAAAAAAAAAAGGCTGGTCCCAGAACAACATCCTAAATAGATGTCTCTTTAGGGAGAAGTGCAACTTCCCAAAGGACAATTCCCAAAATGTATTGCAAACCGCAATAGACCTATACAATAGTCACATGAAGAATTAGTAATGTTATATTCTTAAAAATCCCTTTTAATATACTTTCACGGCAAATAAAAAAAAAAAAAATAGCGCATCCAGATAGAAATGTCGGATTGCTACAAAACTCAGCATGCGGATATGTCTTGGGCAGATCTGTAAATGATTACAGGTGTGATTTGATTAGACACTGGTTCTTGCCTCCAGAGGGCATTAAAATGCATCCCACATTGCCCTATAAAAAAAAGTCTCAGAGGCTACTTTTGGGTAGTGTACCTCTTTGTGAGACATCATTGACTGCTATACATGCCTCTACAACTTTCAAAGTCTATCAAATGGGCAAAATGTCTTTGAGTGCGTCTTAGAGGCCGGTTCTGACCGAGCTGTTAGGAGGTGTTGGGAGCAGTGGTTACATGAGGGCACGTAGGCATGGCGAAAAGGCTCTGGACAGCCCAGACAGATCACCACAAGCGGCTCCCACAGTTTTATTGTTCACCATCCAAACACAGGTGGCTCCTTCATTACACCCCCTGTCTCTGCCCCAACCATTTCCAAGTGCTTAGCAGAAGGACATTTGGTGTCATGGTTCCCATTACATGTCCTGCTATTGAAAGCCAGCTACCACCTGTATGCCTCCATGCCCAACCGTATCTCATCTTGTATGCCTCCATGCCCAACCGTATCTCATCTTGTATGCAGGCTAGAGGCCGTATCTCATCTTGTATCTAGGCTAGAGGCCGTATCTCATCTTGTATCTAGGCTAGAGGCTGTATCTCATCTTGTTTCTAGGCTAGAGGTTGTATCTCATCTTGTATCCAGGCTAGAGGCTGTATCTCATCTTGTTTCTAGGCTAGAGGCTGTATCTCATCTTGCATCCAGGCTAGAGGCCGTATCTCATCTTGCATCCAGGCTAGAGGCCGTATCTCATCTTGCATCCAGGCTAGAGGCCGTATCTCATCTTGCATCCAGGCTAGAGGCCGTATCTCATCTTGCATCCAGGCTAGAGGCCGTATCTCATCTTGCATCCAGGCTAGAGGCCGTATCTCATCTTGTATGCAGGCTAGAGGCCGTATCTCATCTTGTATGCAGGCTAGAGGCCGTATCTCATCTTGTATGCAGGCTAGAGGCCGTATCTCATTTTGTATGCAGGCTAGAGGCCGTATCTCATCTTGTATCTAGGCTAGAGGCCGTATCTCATCTTGTATCTAGGCTAGAGGCTGTATCTCATCTTGTTTCTAGGCTAGAGGTTGGTATCTCATCTTGTATCCAGGCTAGAGGCTGTATCTCATCTTGTTTCTAGGCTAGAGGCTGTATCTCATCTTGCATCCAGGCTAGAGGCCGTATCTCATCTTGCATCCAGGCTAGAGGCCGTATCTCATCTTGCATCCAGGCTAGAGGCCGTATCTCATCTTGCATCCAGGCCTAGAGGCCGTATCTCATCTTGCATCCAGGCTAGAGGCCGTATCTCATCTTGCATCCAGGCTAGAGGCCGTATCTCATCTTGCATCCAGGCTAGAGGCCGTATCTCATCTTGCATCCAGGCTAGAGGCCGTATCTCATCTTGCATCCAGGCTAGAGGCCGTATCTCATCTTGCATCCAGGCTAGAGGCCATATGTCATCTTGTATCCAGGCTAGAGGCCGTATCTCATCTTGTATGCAGGCTAGAGCCCGTATCTCATCTTGTATCCAGGCTAGAGGCCGTATCTGATCTTGTATCCAGGCTAGAGGTGCACAACAGGGTCCTAGAGCCTCCTTTCAATTGTAAAGTTTTCCCCAATAAACCTTTTTACAAAAGTTTTTATTTTTTACAAACGTAGTCAAACAATGAAAACAATATATATATTTGGTATCTCTGCAATTGTACTGACTCACAGAATAAGCAGTTCATGTCATTTTTAGCATAAAGTGAATTCTATAAATACAAAACCCAAAAAACTATGGTGTAAATGTTTTTTTGTTTTGTTTTTTAATTCCCCCAACAAATTTTTTTTCCCCCATTTTGAGTACAAGGTATAGTGAATTAGAAGGTGCCATTAAAAGAAATACAATTTGTCTCACAAAAAAATAAGCCCGCATACAGCTGTGAGAATGGAAAAGTAAAAAACTTTGCGTCTTGGAAAACTGGAATGCAAAAAAAAACAAAATGCTATGATGAAGATTGGACTGGTCTTTAAGGATCCCCTAAGGACTGTTGGGGATCTTAACTCTGGGACCTCCACCGATCACGAGAAACCTGTATCTTGTGGAGGCCCCCTGAAATGGATGGATCGGCGGGTCGGAAATGCATGACACTGCTTCATTTATTTCAGTGGGAGCCCCAGAGATGGCCGAGCGTACATTTCTGACTAGCTACTCCATCCATTTCAGGAGAGCTCCACTGGGTACAGGGCCCCATTGTTAAGACCACAGGATAGGGGATAACTTGTTATAAACGGAATACCCCTTTAAGGGCTTACCAAACAGTTTGTTATGGCCGGCCTGGATGCCTCCACAGTAACCAATCAGAACCGTACAATTTTGCCACTGGGGCTCTGATTGGAGGAGAGAGGTAGCCAGGGGCAGATTGGCCATAGACCTTACAGGGAAATTTCCCAGTAGGCCGATGCCCAGGGGGTCACCCAGCCTTCCTCTCTGCCTCTGGCTGGGTTCATAATGAGCTCTCAGCAATAATTAAAGCTGTGAGAATCAGGTACTCATGTACCCGGCCGGTGACAACAAATGCCTTCCTGAATTCAACTGCTGTGGCCGAACCTCACCTCCTAAGCCCCCTGCTCCATATCCTAGTCAGAGACAACTGGAGGAGGACGACAGGAACTGGCAGCTATTGAAGGCCAACACAGAGGGACAGTTTTTGGGGCAGAATATTGTGCGGCACTGTGGGATGTGGTTCTGATGGGATGGGATTTTGTGCTATGAAATTGCTCGCTCCGCCTACCTGTGTTGTCCCGCCTTCTGTCAATTTGGATCTGTCTACAACATGGGGCCACTTTTAGTTTTTTTCCAGGGTCACTTTAAGTTATGGAGGTAGCCATACAAGTTAGGGGTTGTTCACATATCAGTTATTTGGTCAGTTATTTCCATCAGTTATTGTCAGCCAAAACCAGAGATCAGATATAATGAAAAGATTTGCACCTGTCTGGTGTTTTTGACCCCCACCTGGTTTTGGCTCACAATAACTGATGGAAATAACTGATCAAATAACTGATATGTGAACAACCCCTTATCGGGTTTTTGCTGTAAAACTGTGATTGCAGTGCTGTTACACCACAGGTGCACTGGCGGGTCCTCTCCGTAATCCAATTGGCACAGGCTACACTGGAGCATAGACTAAGAAATTATGGGGGTCATTTATTATACTGAAATATGCCTATATTAGGCGTATTTCAGGCACACATGGCACCACCATCTGTGTCTTTTCCCTGCTTACAACATATCTAAGATTGTGGGTGTGGAGGGGAAGGGGACGGGAGACGTAGAAAAAGATCTAAATGAAGCAAGGAAGCTGTCTTACATTTAGAAGCAGCTATGGATCCGCTGAAGTTATGTAGAAGCCGGTGCCTCTTCATAACTCCAGCAGATTTGCCGATCTTTATAAACATGCCCCTTTGGGTTCTTCACCCTATCTGCATATTTTTTGCAGATCACACACACGGGCCCGTTCATTTCTATAGGTCCAGAAAACAGACAGCACATGGATGGACCGCAAAACAGTCAGGTGCAGGAGGCCTTATAAAGAGACCTTGGTTTGAACAGTATTAGAAATTAAATTAAAGAGAACCTGTCATCAATTTTATGCTGAACTCACCGAGGACAGTATAAATTAGTGACAGAAATACTGATGTCAGCGGTGTGTCACTCATGAGATAAAAGTAAGTGGTTGCTTAGAACCAGCATCATAATGATTGCAGCCTGGGCCTTGAAAAGAGTCAAATCTACCTGAGAAGAGTCATGGTTATTCTCAATCTCCTGCTCTCCTCACCCATCTACTGATGATTGACAGTTCTATCCTAGGAAGAAAAGTAAGGAGAAGACTGTCAATCATCAGCAAATGGGTGGGGAGAGCAGGAGATTATGAATAACCCAGACTCTTCTCAGGTAGATTTGACTCTTTTCCAGGCCTGGTCTGCAATGATTATGATGCTGTTTCTCGGCAACCACTTACTTTTAGCTCATGAGTGACGCACTTCTGAAATCAGCGCGTCTGTCACTACTTTATACTGTCCTCGGTGAGTTCAGCATAAAGTTGATGACAGGTTCCCTTTAAGTGGCTCTATAAGGAAAAAAAAAAAGTTCAGTCAGAGGTAAGAAGCCTTCAAATGAAGTAAGCCATTGAAGCATGAATTTACCGCGCCCACCTGAACAAGGTGCTGCCTTGTAATAGAATCACAAGGAAAGGGCACATACAGAAGTGGATAGGGCTAAAGCTAACATACATTACAGAATTCATTTCTAGCCAATTTTTTTTATTTTTTTAAATAAAATGCTGCCCCCAACTTTTCTCCAGGACATTAAATTCCACTTCAAAACAAGTGTCTACTTGATCACTTTCAGCCTGCTGCAGTACAGCCCCGTACATGAGCTTTATATTTACTGCCAAAAACAGAATGGGCACTACAGCGGGGAAAAACTTTCCGAAAGAAAACCTTTATGCCATATTTCCCTGCTTTGTCATGAAGGGACCTGATCTTATCCTTGGTGGAACCATATACACTGTTCCTGTATTCCATGTATTCCAATATATTATCAATAAATGTAGCCTTACATGCCAAAGTACCTTCCATGGAGGCAGACCACGTGACTGCTATAAGGGCTTGGTGGAAAGCAGGGGTCCAGCGCTGAACTTCCTCTCTTCCCTACATGAAAATCCTGTATTTTTATGCAGCTGCCACTAGGGGGAGCTTGGTGCAAAGAGATTATAACAGTAACTGTATAATTTCATATGCACTGATCTCCCCCTAGTGGTGGCTACAAGCATATTGTTATGTGAAGGGGAGCATTGATTTGGAGCCGTGTATGCTCATGTACACTGACGAGCAAAAGGGTAACAATTAGTGTTGAGCGAAGAGAGCTTTGGATGCATCATCCGAAGTCTCTTCGTTCAAAAGTTCGGAATAATACTGTATTAGTATTGGAATGTATGGGCTCCGAATAATAAAAAGATTTTGAAAAGACAAAAAAAAAAGAATGTATGGGCTCTGATGAGCTGAAGTAAGTTATTCGCGAAGTTGCGCGTAACTTCGTTGAATAACTCCGGTAGTTCCGACGAGGTACTAGTCGGAACCAAAGCCAAGTTTAGTTTCAAGTTTTGAAGTGGTTTTCCACTTTAAAAATCAACTACTGAAGTTATTCAACAAAGTTTTGCGCAACTTTGCGAATAAGTTACTTTGGCTCATTGGAGCCCATACAAGACGGATCTCCGTACAGTATTATTCCGAAGTTTTGAACAAAGCGACTTCAGATGAAGCATCCGAAGCTCGCTTCGCTCAACACTAGTAACAATGTTTTGCACTTTTGACTTTCAGGCTCCATATCTCACCATCCACTACAGCATCGAGTGTGAGAGGGCCATCATTTTATAGACAATCATCTTGGCTATCTCATACGCAAATTGACTTTCAACTATTTAGCATATCATTAGTTATGTAGATTCTTGTCATGTAACTGCATTGTTTCTATTGGGCTCCTGGTGGTGGATGATAAATCTACCTCCCCCCACATTGATTAGTATCAGCACTTGGTGGCCCAATGAGTTTGCATGGTCTAAGCTTCGTAGGTGGGTTGGTATTTCAAAATGCTTAAATTTAACAATTATAGCATGCAAAGAGATGTCTCCTAAGGAAAGAGAACCAGCTCATCGGCACCAACTTGTGGAAGTGGCTCCCTATGAGTCCAAATCTGACTATTTATCAAGCCTTGGAACGTGACAAGGGAAAATAGCCAAGCCAAATATCAATCTATAGACAGCTGTTTTGGGGTGCTTGGCCCTCATCGGTCTGGAGTAAGAGCTTAGGCAGGGTGCTGAATCTCCTTGAAGAGACAAGTCCTGTATGGAGACTTACCAGAAGTCCTCCATGGTATGGAGACTTATTGACAATGCTCCAAAAGTCAGATTTTAACTCATAGTGAGCCACTTCCAAAAGATGGCACCAGCGAGATGGCTCTCTTTCCTTTGCATATTGTTCTCCCGTGGAGCATTGCCAATAAGTTTCCATACCATGGACTGCACTTCCAGTAAGCCTCCACATAGGGCTGGTCTCTTTATGGAAAGCCAGAACCCTACCTAAGCTACAATTATAGCACAAACAGTCAACCAGGACACATCTAGCAGAAATTTGGACTGACGTCACCTTGCTGTGGTGGGTGGGCACAAATATTTTTTGATCAAAATACATGTACTAAGGACCTCATATTTATCATACCAAATGTGGTATTAGTTTACATAGAGATTTTGCATTTAGTGCCTTGAGAGTGCTGTTTTTGTATTGTTTTTTTTCTATGTTTAGAATAAGGTTGCATTCTGACGAACGTGTTTCTGGGTCCGCATCCGTTCTGTTATTTTGCAGAACGGGTACAGACCCATTCATTTCAATGGGGATGCAGACAACACACCGTATAGTGTCCACATCTGTAGTTCCCTGGCCCCACCCACAAAAAAAAAGCATCTCCTATTATTATCATAGGGCCGGCCATGTGTGTTCCGTAAAATGCGGAACTCACATGACCGGTATCTGTGTTTTGGGGATCCGCAATTTGCGGACCGCAAAACACATACAGTTGTGTTAATGTAGCCATACAGCACAGATCTTCAATATGGCCCAGAGAGGATGAGACTAACTAGGTCTGGGCCCCTTCTCTTCAAGGGCCCCAGAGCAACAACACGGTCAGCGTTCATATGACCTTGAATACAAGGCTCACTGATGCTTGTGAGGAGTGAAGGATAGCCTGTTCATTCTGTTCTTACACAAGACTCACAGTAGCATAAATTTCTGAAAAGTTCATGCTGGCTTTAAAGGGGTATTCCCAGCCGCCACCAAGAACTCTCCCAATAGAAATAAATGGGAGCGAACCACGGGATGACCACCCGGGAACTGCGATTCTGGATACAACAACATCATAGGACATCAGAGCAACATCCAGGTTGGGTACAAGGGACACTGAGAAAAACGCCAAATTAAAACCTATTCCAAAGCATTTTCAGGAGAAGCACCTAAGAGATGGCAAGATCTGAAAATTCCAGGCATTGATAAAGTAACACTGGGGTCCCATGGAGGGGACCTCGATTGAAAATTGGAGCAAGTTGAATGTAAATGGATTGTCAAACTGCAGGTGCATACATCACAGGAGCAAAAACAAACACAATGCAGCAGCACTCTGCAAACACAAATAAAGTAAATACAATAGTGCTATACTCACTACAGAAAATATTCTAATGCTACATTATAATGTGAGATTCTAGGCAAATACATTTTGTACGAAATTATTTGTGCCTGTCCGCCAACGACAAGGCGATCTCTTTAGGACAGGAACCTAATACTACCTCCACTGGTGCTGTACTGGCCTCCATTAAACTCAGGGAATGCAGGAGGTGTGGCTGACCCCATGGGTCGTGCACTCCTAACTAAACTGTCTGCCCCATAGGCTGATTTTAATTATCGGAAGTATAAAGCTGCTCTCCCTGAATTTAACCCTTTCATGACCGTGTCTAAAAAAAGGCAAAAATTAATTGTTGCAATGGGTTCCCTATTTTGAGACGATTGTTTTGATATATAACATGTATTGTTTTGAGGTTTGAGTGAACGAGGCGACCATGGCGACGGTTTCCGTTAGTGACAGCATTCAAAAATTTAAATGGTTTTTATTTGCATTTTTTATTTTTTTACTTATATATATATATATATATATATTTATTTTTTGGCACATAATATGTCCCCCAAGAGGTACTTAAAAGACCTCTGGAGGACACTGACTTTTTTTCTTTGCTTGCACTGTTTCCAGTGTAGTTGCCCTGATTGTTACCAGTGTTGATTACTGGGTTGCCACCCTGCTGGATCCCCACTACAAGGACAATGTGACGCCCTTACTTCCATATCGGAAGATGCATGAACACAAGCGCACGCTGGTAGACGCACTACTGATGACGTTCCCACCTGACAGCAGGGGCTCAGTGGAAGCACGAAGCGGAGTAAGAGTAGGAGGAAGTCACCAACGCAGCTGGGGCACCGCAAGCACCTCAGGAGGGAGGGTTAGCATGGCCGAAATGTTGAAAAGCTTTGTCAGCATGCCACAACAACCAGCACCATCAGCTGATACGTCTTAGCAGGAGGCAGCGTTTCAGTAACATGGTGTAAGAGTAGATGTGCAACAGATCTGCTGATGGGTCTGCCCCCATTTATGGGTCTCCAAATTGGGCACATGGCCTGAGCTCGCCCTTCACGCCTTGGAGGTGCTGGCCTGTTCTGCAGCAAGTGTATTGTCTGAATGTGTGTTTAGAACGGTGGGGGGGGGGGGGGGTAATCACAGACAAGCGCAGCCGCCTGTCCACAGCCAACGTGGACAAGCTCACGTTCATCAAAATCAACCAGGCATGGATCCCACAGGACTTGTCCATACCTTGTGCTGAGTAGACAAGTATACCGGCCGCACCCAGCCATTGTTATACTCCAGCGCAGTTTGTTCGTTCTCTTTGCTATTTCCCAATGTTTTGGGGCCTCTCCAAATAAAAAAAAAAATTAGAAAAAAAACAAACACAAAAACAGAGGTGGCTTCCTCTTCCACCTCCTCTGCCTCTTCCACCTACACTGCCACGTCCACCGCCTCCTCAACCTCCTACTCCATTTGGACCTCCACCTCCTGGTTCAAGATTATTTTTTATTGTTTTCTATTCTATGTTATTTTTAGTCATTTCCCTATCCACATTTGTTTGCAGGTCAATTGTCCTGCTCTTACCCCCATTTTGCTTCCCATTTTACTGCACCAAAGTTCAGGTCCCCCTTGACTTCTATAGGGTTCGGGGTCAAGTTCGGTTAACCCGAACCAAATTTTGAACTAAAGTTCGGTTGAACCTGAACATCCACGGGTCCTCTCATCCCTATTCTTGTTTTCTATTGGGATTCTAATGCTACCAACCACTTTCTGCTGGTTTTAATGGTTTTAATTAGGCTACATGCACATGACCGTATGTGTTTTGCGGTCTGCAAATTGCGGATCCTCAAAAAAAAAAAAACAGATGACGTCCGTATGGCATCCGTTTTTTATGCTGATTCAGGCCTCTTTCACACAACAGTATTTTTTGCGGGCTCCGATCCGCATTTTTCACGTGAAAAATGCGGACCCATTCATTTCTATGGGTCTGCAAAAAATACTGAGAACATACTGTGTGCTGTCCGCATCCGTTTGCCCGTTCCGTAGCCCCGCAAAAAAAATAGAACATGTCCTATTCTTGTCCGTTTTGCGGACAAGGATAGGCATTGCTACAATGGATCCGCAAAAAATACGGATGCCATACGGACAACATCCGTTTTTTTTGCGGATCCGCAATTTGCGGACCGCAAAACACAACGTTCATGTGAAAGAGGCCTCATTGTAAACATACCAATCCTTGTCCGCAAAATGGACACGAATAGGACATGTTCAATTTTTTACGGATGTGGATAGCATACGGTGTGATGTCCGCATTTTTTGCTGACCCTTTGAAATGAATGGGTATGCATCCTATTTGCAAAAAAAAAGGAACAGACACGGAAACAAAATACGTTCGTGTGCATGAGGCCTTATTGTGATGGCCATTTTTGTATATTAATTCTTATGTGTAACAAGAAAATTGTCTTCGATATATATTTTGCTGGTATTGTTGCTGTTGTTTGGAACTATATGTCATTGGTAGGGAGTATAGAGTTTCAATACTTACCATGTCTGAAAGCACGTACAATTGGCATGTAAGCATCATAATCAGACCATGGAGTAATGGAAGATGACCTGGTCTGTTAAATCACATTTTCTTTTACATCATATGGGTGTGTTTGCCTCATTTACCCTGGGGAGAGGGGGAAGGGGGAGAAGGGATGGCATTAGGGTGGACAATAGAAAGAAGTGAAGCGGACAAAGGCAGTGTGATGCTCTGGGCAATGTTCTGCTGGGACATCTTGGTTCCTCGTATTCATATTTGGCATGTACCATGTACCTAAATATTGTACAGACCAAGTACCTGCGTTCATGCCAGTGGTATTCCCTATACCAGCGCCCTCTTTCAGCAGAGTCCTGCCATACTGCAAGAGGTCAAGGTGTTGACTTTGCTCCAAATTCTGTAGATATCAATCCAATCGAGCATCTGTGAGCAGGGCCGTATTTAGAGCTTATGTTGCCCTAGGCACATTTAGAGCTCACACCGGGTGTGCTCGAAAAAACAAGTCCGATCCGTGGAGGCTGCACCTCAACACTTATAGGACTTAAAGGATCTGCTATTAACGTCTTGATGCCAGATACCACAGGGGACCTTCAGAGGTCTCCTGGAGTTCATGTCTTGGTGTGTGAGAGATGCTTTGGTGGCACCTAGAGGACCTAGACTATATTGAATGTTATGACTGATTGGTGTATAGTGATCCAGGTTGTTGTTTAAAGAACTCCCACAAAAAATGTTATTCTCTGACCTGTTAGAAAGGTGCATAATATAATCTGTAGTGAATGCAATCTTCTTATCAGAGAATGTAATTGTGAGTTATCCCCTCTCTTCTAATTGTAGCTGGGTCATGTGACCAACTTCCTGACCTCCAACTGACCCAGGACAGGAAGCCAGTCACTGCTCTATTCATTCCTATGAGACTGAAAGTGAGGCTCTCATAGGAATACATAGAGAATTAGACTTCCTGTCCACACATAAGTCTCTGTGTGAGTTGGTGAGTCTAATTCCTAGTCATATGATACAGATAAGAAACTTCAGGATGTAGAAGTAAAAAATACAGCCACTAGTAAGAAAATGACATTCACTACAGATTACATCATGTACATTTCTAGCAGGACATGGAATAAAATTTTTCGGGAGTTCTTCTTTAAAGGCAAGAACCAACTGTGTCCTAGATGGTTATTTTTAGAAGTCCAGTGTCAATAGATATATACTAGGGTAAGTTGCCTTACATTTGTCTTAGAGTGTCCTTTTTGCCTCTGTTGGGCAGATATACTAAAAAAATGGAATAGCATGGTAGATCAATACAGTGATTTACAGCATGGCCCTCTATGAGAAGGATCTCCATTTGCGGACTGGGAACTATGTGTAGGCGGGACCAAACTGACAAAAGGTGGGGCAACACAAGTAGACAGAGATAACACAAGTAGGCAAAGACAACACAAGTAGGCGGGTACTGCAAAACTTTAGGGCAGCACAAAATACCACCCCAGCAAAAGCAAATACTACAGTGCAGCACAAAATACTGCCACCTTCACTACAGTATTCAACTGTATCACTGTCCTGAGGTCTGTGATGCAGTTGAGCTCAGGAGGACACCTGAGGTCTTTGGCCAGGCACATAAGTGCCTGATGCTCCCAGCATTAATTGATGCTTAGAGCATCAGATCTTTATGTACCTGGCCGGCGGTCATGAGGAGGACTCAGGCAGTCCTCTGGGCATTGGCCCACCAGGAAATTTTCTTATAGGGTCTATGGCCAGTCGGCCCCTGAGTTGGGTTTTCCCAACATATACCTTACATGGAAGCTATTACCGTGATGTGAACATGGTCCTACTATGTTCTGCTGATATGAGAAGATGGGGCTTCAACAGAAATAGGATTCATCATTCAATCATTCCAGGATTTATTTCTTTATTTTCACATACATAAAAAACATAGGCAAAGCAATATTAGATTCCTCAAATGTACACACAAACCAATGCAAATATATAAGTATATATATAATATATTTATATATATATATATGTAGACTTTTTTCTGCATGATAAGAAGTAGTTTCGTCTGTAGAAGAGACCCTGTAATGTATAGTTGTGTGCTCTTCTAAGGCAGATTGAAAAGTGCCCCTTCTTGCCCTGAGGTTACGCATATAGAGTATATAACTTGTAGGGATGTACGTATATGGTCTATCAGTTCCAGCTAATACAGAAATGGTAATCTAGAAAAATGCTGAATGAGACGATGAAGTGACAGGTTGTCGGATTGTCAGTGCATGAGAGACATTACTAAAGCTGGGGCTACATGGTAAGTTTTGGCCGCGAGACGTAACATCACAATTAATGGCGGTCAATGTGGTCGAGCTGCATGCTACCATGACGGTTGGCGGGAATCCAAACCTGCTGGATTGCAGCTGGACCACAGTCACTGTCATCAGTTCCGATTTTTAGCAACGCAACATTGCCATATTATGTCGCCTGGCCACAAGTCCCCGCGTAGCCGTAACGCTGACGGAGCAATGTTTGGTTGTGCTGTCTATTTTGTGCTGAGCTGAGTCTTCATTTTACCAGTTCTAATAGTTCTGTATGAGGGGAAAGTCCATGTCTAATTCTGCTGAAAATATATTTATTCCTGTTCATTATAGAATATTCTCTGCTACATTCTGACCGGAAAAAAATAAACCATTGTTATACTTCTAAAACATTGTCAGTATGGTGTCCAAGGCCAAGGCCACCCTCATTTATTTACATCGTAGACACCATGGACAAGTTTTCCCTTTGTCATATCAATCCGCAGAAAAATCTGCGTTACGTCCGGAAAAAAAAACTCCCCAAGGCCATGTTCACTTGGCAGATTTTTTACAATTTCTCCATGTGGAATCCACTCTCTCTGTCCAACATTGTTTTCTTCCTTTCCAAATTTTCTTAATGAATTTTTAATAACTTCCAAACAGCATATTTCGTAAGACGGATTTTTTCACGTAGATTTTCCATGTGGAATCCACTTTCTCAATCCATAATTGTTTTCTTTCTTTCAAATTTTTTTAAAATCAAATAACTTTCAAAAACCATATATCGTAAAATTCAGTAGATTTCAGTTATGTGAGGAACCGGCCATTGTTGCCAACGGGAAACCTGCACTGAAGAATTTTTTTCAGTATGTATTTTGGTCATCCACATTACGGAAAAAAAACATGACATGTTCCATTCTTGGGCTTCTTTCACACAAGCGTATCTGGTCCAGGAAAAACAAGTTCCATGTCATGGCTGTATTTCCTGGTCTGAACACTGCTCCTCTGACCTGAACTCAGAGCCTCATAATGATTTATGATGCTGTTAGTTCCTGCTGGAGTGCAGGTGTAATATACTGTACTCCCTTAATGCCGTGAGTACAGTACAGTAGACCCATGGTCAGGCAGGAACTCACAGCATCATAAGTCATTATGATGCTGTGAGTTCTGGTGACAGAAGCAGTGTTTGCTCCAGGAACTGTGGCCATCACACGAAATGTGTTTCCCAGACTGAACATGCTAATGTGAAAGAGGCCTTGGTGTGGATTTCCACTGTAGTCAGTAGGAGACCTAAAGATGCATCAAAATCTGCATTGAAAACCACATAAAAAACAGCATGGCACACGCTTGGGACTTTGATGTGGATTCCACTCCAACATTTTCAACAAGCTAATACAACCATGTGAACATACTCTGAATCAGATATGCAGTTTTTGGATTTAAAAGAAATGTAAAATCTAACTTCTCCTTCCTGCTGGATCCATACCTGACTTTCGCTCAAAAACTGCATGTGTGATTTCAGCCAAGCATTGATCTTGTATTATCCACACCAAAAATTGGCCCAAAAATTGCTTTGCAGATTCTACATTCCATAAAATTGAGAAACTCCACTAAGTTGTCAATTTATATTGTCTAAAACAATTTCCACCAAAGTGAATCATTGAACGGGGAGCTTCACATCCTCTTCAGGAGTTAGAGCTTCAGTGGAGGCCTACATCATGTTGATACTGCTTGACTGGATCTTCAAAAAAACTAAAATTCTAAAAGGCAGAGTGGGGACCACAAGGGTCATGTCCAAGGAGAAGGTCCAGTTGAAGCAGAAGGTACAGGCAAAGATTTCATACTGTTCCGCCAGCTGTTACAACATGGCTGCATTAGTCAGGGAGTCTTTGGTGGATTGACTGTCTTCATAACATCCACATTTTCAGATAAACATGAAGACAGCAGAGATACGAGGGTAAAATCTCATAGGTTTAGGCAACTCAGTTTCTTAGGTCCATGTATCTTTCCTTTAAAGAGAAAAAACAAGATCATTGAATAGTCCCTTCAGGAGACTATAGAGTAGAAGCTTATAAGGTGGTCAGTGAAACACAACTGTCTGAACCACGCTCCCATCCATAAGATGGCTGCAGATGGAAGGGCATGTTATGAACAAGTCATTCAGCCTTCTCCATTGAAACACCATGGGACACATTTTCTAAAGTTGATATCAGTTGTGTGGTGTTAAAAATTACAAAATTTTGTGCAACATTTTTAAGATTTTAACAAAGGAATATGGGCAGGGTTCAGCGGAAGGAGCAAAGAGGTGTGTTATTAAGACTAATGTATGTACAGAACCATAACTTTAAAGGGGTATTCCCATCTGAACAATTATGGCATATTGATAGGATATGCTATAGATGTCCAATAGGTGAAGGTCTCACCTCTGGGGCCCGCTGCTATCTCAAGAATGGGGCATCGGTTATTTTTCAAATGTCCCATTGTGGTCACTTGCTCTCCATTCATTTCAGTTCACCATTCCTGAGATAGAGAGGTGGGACCCACACTTATCAATTTACCATAAATGTCCAAATGGGAATACCTCCTTTAAGCTCCTTGGCCCCAAAACGCAAAAATTGTAAAATGGCTTCCTCCTACTATGTGTCATTTATAATACTGGTGTTATGGCATAGGCTTTTGGGCCATTTAGCCTCCTAGGCCTAGGTGCAACTGCTGCATCTGTATCCCTTACAACTATGTCACTGACCCAGCATAAGAGTGCTCCTATGAGAACTGCTACACCACTGAACTCCATTAGATAAAATACCTTGTACTGCACATTACAGATTAAGGGGGAGATTTATCAAATCTGATGTAAAGTAGAACTGGCTTATTTGCCCACAGCAACCAATCAGATTCTACCTTTCATTTTCCAAAGGAGCTTTGCAAAATGAAAGTTGGAATCTTATTGGTTGCTATGGGCAACTAACTAAATGGACATCAGTTTTGATAAATCTCCTCCTGAGTCTGTAGAAGAGAAACGCCTCGTTGATGAAAACTGACAGAAAATCTGCCCTTGTTGCCTATAGCAACCAATTACAGAGCAGCTTTAATTTATTTTAGAGCTGTTTAAGAAATGAAAGCTGAGCTCTGATTGGTCGCTGTGGGCAACCAAGACTAAGCAGTTTTGATAAATGAGACCTAATTTATTTCAATGCTGTAGCCATTTTAAGGGGTGGTGCACTCAGGATAGGTCATCAATATGAGATCAGTGGGCTCTCCCATCAGTCAGCATCAGTATCAGTATCTATAGACTAATACAGTCATACAGTCTCCCAAAATAACCCCCCCCCCCCCCCCCCCCCGTAGGCCTAAATGTAATAATATCTTTCACTTAGCAATCTGATGCTTCATTCTGGACTAAAAGTTTTTATCCATATGCAAATAAGCACTTAAGTACATCAACCATGTCACTTTGTGCACCCTTGCTCCTCCTGCTTCCTCTGCCAGTCCCTCCTTCTCCTTCTTAATTGACAGGGCCAGGAGAGAAGACTCCATATTAAGGAACTTGGCCATGTCCATCAAGAAGGAAAGGCAGAAGCTGGTGGATGAAGCAGGACTTGTCATTGTGTGGGATATGACCTGTATTTATAGAATCCCTAGTTTTGGCGTTTAGCTTGTCTTCAGATTACCTGCTCTGCATGCTGCTTCTTTTCTTGTGCTCCTGGAAGAAGGACAGATTCTTCAGCTGGGGAGTCCGGCTTCATTTCTACAACAATTTGATCTTTTTCTCCTGGCTTTGTGCTGAAAATTAAAGAAAGATTGGGAACAAAATATAAGTATAAAACCTAAAACTTCCATTGAGGAGCCAAAGTATGGTAAGTAGGGGTAAAAATGACCATATAGTAGTAAGGCTGGGGTGACATGTTGACTTTGGCTAGGCTGCACAACCAAAGGTTGTTACATCACAACACAATGAAAGTGAATGTGGTCACATTGAAACCTTCAAGATAGAAGTTGCCAGAAATCCAGCCGGTTTGGATTTCTGATGGCTTATGTTTCATAGCTAAAAGCTGTTGGGCCCTGGTAGAAGAGTTCAGGTTGGGCCCCCCTTCCCTCAGTGCTTTGTGGCCAAGGGCAGGGAAGCACATAGCCTTTATGCAGCCTGAGGGAGGCAAAAATTGAAACGGCACCAAAACCCCCCCATTCCAAATTCTTGACCTAACCCCTTCCCTCCAACCAGAGGTTAATTTGACAGGTATAATTTTGCACTTTCTATAATGCCAGTGTCTTCTTATGTGGCACAAGGGTCTTTGGTCCCCCTCAGGCTCCTGGGCCCAGTAGCGACTACCTCTGCACCCCCTATAGCTTCACCCTTAATCTTTGGGTTGTGCAATATGATGCGCACTCTGTAGCTGTAACTTCATTAGATATTAGAGAAACATTCAAAGTTCTATCTTTTAACAATAGCAAGTACAGCCATATTGGCTTCCAGTAAAGCAGCGTGGTTTCTAGATATTGATGATCTCTTCTCAAGATAGGTCTTCCATTTCAGATCAACGAGGGGTGGGTCCAACGCCCAGCAACCCCACCAATGAGCTGTTTTCAGCAGGGTGTGACAACTCAGTGGATGGAACTAGAAGCAGAAGACTTTGTCCACCATGTAGTGGCCATGCCGGTGTACTGCAGCTCAAAGCTGACAGGTGTCAGACTATCTGACATTGATGACCTATCCTGAGGAAACCTCCTTTAAGAGCAGCAGATGATCCTGAGTCATATCAAAAGTTTAATTCACGAGAAAATGAAAACATGATGAGGGTGACTCATATCAGGCAGGAAGCGGCATTGCACAGATTGTCTTACGCTGATTGTCTTGGGGACAACGTCTGAAAACAAAGACAGTGATCTTACCCACAACATGTTGTTTTTATGTTCAAATTAGAAAATGAAAGCAGATATGAGATATTTCCCCTCTGCTGTCAAAGAAGTACATCTGGCAGATGTACTTTGAAAAATTATTCATACCCCTTGAACATTTCTATGTTTTTTTCAGGTTACATCCACAAACTTAAATGTATTTTATTGGGATTTTATGTCATAGACCAACGCAAAGTAGTAAGTATGTTTGAAGTGATACATGGTTTTCCAAATTTTTAATAAATAAAAATCTGAAAAGCGTGGCGTGCATTTGTATTCAGCCCCCTGTACTCTGATACCCCTAAATAAAATCCAGTGTGACCAACTGCCTTCAGAAGTCACCTTATTTATAATTTATTTTCAGTGTAACTACAGCTGTTCTGTGAAGGCCTCAGAGTATTGTTAGTGAACATTGGTGATCGAACAGCACCATGCAAACCGAGGAACACCCCAGACAGGTCAGGGATAAAGTTGTGGAGCAGTGAACAACACAAAATAGCAAGTATGTGTGAAGTGAGAAGAAAATCAAAATGTTTAATAAATAAAAATCTGGAAAGTGTGATGTGCATTTGTATTCAGCCCTCCTGGGGAAATACTTTGTAGGACCACCATCCACTGCAATTACAGCTGCAAGTCTTTTGGGGTATGTCTCTACCAGCTTTGCACATCTAGAGGCCAAATTTTTTCCAATTCTTCTTTGCAAAATACGTAGCTCAGTCAGACTGGATGGAGAGCGTCTGTGAACAGCAATTTTCAAGTCTTGCCACAGATTCTCAATGGGATTCAGGTCTGGACTTTGACTGGGCCATTCTAACACATGAATATGCTTTGATCTAAGCCATTCCATTGTAGCTCTGGCTGTACGTTTAGGGTCATTGTTCTGCTGTATGGTAAACCTCCTCCCCAGTCTCAAGTCTTTTGCAGCCTCTACCAGGTTTTACTCCAGGATTGCCCTGTATTTAGCTCCATCCATCTTCCCATCAACTCTGACCAGCTTCCCTGTCCCTGCTGAAGAAAAGCATCCCCACAGCATGATTCTGCCAACACCATGTTTCATGGTGGGGACGGTGTGTTCAGGGTGATTTGCAGTGTTAGTTTTCATCCACACATAGCATTTTACATTTAGGCCAAAAAGTTCAACTTTGGTCTCATCTGACCAGAGTGCCTTCTTCCACATGTTTGATGTGTTCCCTACATGGCTTGTGGGAAATTGCAAATGGGACTACTTGTGGCTTGCTTTCAAAAATGTCTTTCTTCTTGCCACTCTTCCATAAAGGCCAGATTTGTGGAGTACACGACTAATAGTTATCCTGTGACAGATTCTCCCACATGAGCTGTGGATCTCTGCAGCTCCTCCAGAGTGACCATGGGCCTCTTGGCTGCTTCTCTAATTAGTGCTCTCCTTCTATTGGTTGTCAGTTTGCAGTTGTGCAATACTCCTTCCATTTTGGATGATAGATTGAACAGTGCTCTGTGAGATGTTCAGAGCTTGGGATATTTTTTTATAACTTAACCCCACTTTACACTTCTCAACAACTTTATCCCTGACCTGTCTGGGGTGTTCCTTGGTTTGCATGGTGCTGTTCAATCATTAATGTTCACTAATAGAGATGAGCAAACGTGCTCGAAACGAGCACTGTACCGCTCGGCTCCCCTGCGCTCGCATGGACGCAGGCAGCCGCTTCCGTCCTCCTGAGGAGGACGGAAGCGGTTGCCTGCGCCCATGCAAGCGCAGGGGAGCCGAGCGGTACAGTGCTCATTTCGAGCACGTTCGCTCATCTCTATTCACTGACAATAATCTGAGGCCTTCACAGAACAGTTTTAGTTAAACAGAGAATAAATTACACACAGGTGGACTCTATCTACTAATGAAGTGACTCCTGAAGGCAATTGGCCACACTGGATTTTATTTAGGGGTATCAGAGTACAGGTGGCTGAACAGAAATGCATGCCACACTTTTCAGATTTTTATTTATTAAAAATTTTGAAAACCATGTTTTATCATTTTCTTTTCACTATACACATACTTGCTACTTTGTTTTGGTCTATTTATTTTTTATACTCACTTATATGTTGCTGTATATTCTGCAGCGCTTTACAGGCATAATCATCACGCTGTTCTCCATTGTATGTCTTTGGAGTGTGGGAGGAAACCGGAGTCCCCGTAGGAAACCCACAAAAACACAAGGAGAACATACAAACTCCATGCAGAAATCGAACCTAGAACCCCAGCGCTGCAAGGTAACAGTGCAAACCACTGAGCCACCATACTGCCCATTACATAAAATTCCAATAAAACTCAATTAAAGGGGTTATCCCACGAATAACGTAAAAAATGAAAATCAGACATCATATAGTACATGACAACCTCTTTTTAACAAAGCTAGAACCAGCCCTGTACCACACATGGATCCAGAGATCTCCCCATTCATTGCTCTGCTAGATTCATATCAAGCTGACAGCTCGGGGAGTGTCTTTTCTGCTGCAGCTAAGGGGGCGTGTCTCAGCGCTCCCTATCACAGCTCAGGAGACAGTTAAAATTTGAAACTGAGCATGTGCGGCCTGCTCAGTGACCAGGTCAAAGAAATAAGAAATCAAGTGCTCCTATACAGATACATTTTATTGAATAACTCAGTAGCTGTACAAAATATTTAATTACATGCAATTACAAAAGTATTAAGATCCAGATGCTGGTTTGAAAACTGTAGAATATTTTTCGTGGGACAACCCCTTTAAGTTTGTGGATGGAATGTGGAAAAATGTGGAAAAGTTCAAGGGGTATGAATACTTTTTCAGGGCATGGTATACGTACCAACCATCTAAATATTCCAACTAGAAATTAACAAATCTATTTGTCTCATAAGGAAGGCTTCACTTGTGAGGAGTTGTCCCTGCAGGTGAAGAAGCAATCACCTGCCACTAGGTTGACAGGACCAGGCATATAGCCAGGCCCTGACAATTTCCTTCCTGCACTGCTGCGCAAATTAGCTGTTCTGTGAGCTCCAGAGCTAAAAAGAAACATTGTGGGAAGTAAGGCAAAGGACGTCACAGCAGTACAGTGCTGTCAGAAACCACAGAAATGATATGTCCCCTGCTTCTGAGTGACATGCATCTAGCTGTGCAGCTGAAACAGGGTATAATGTTGCTTCAAATGACTTTAGGAAAGCCCCAAAAACTCAGGTACGCTTTAAGACTGCAGTGAGTCAGTAGAAATCATACTCACATATCTTTTTTGCCAGAGCGTCCACAAGGGATGCGTCCTTTCTTATACAGGAAATACAACACTGCTCCCAGAACGGCCAGCAGAAGAATGCAGACAATGACTGCCACAATCACCACGCCATAACTTTTCTGACTTCTGGACTCTGCAGACATAATTAACCAACATGCAATACAATATTATTAGGTTAAACGTGTTTGTAATGACATCTGTATCCTGGTATATTCTTGGTTTTGATGGTTGTTAAATTGTCTGCTATATCAGGATGTTAGGCCCATAATAACCCATTACAGCAGTCTAATTAAATGGATGGGGCTGAGCTGTGATCAGCCATCCCTCGAGAAAGGTTCTTGAAAAAAAACAAAAATAAGGGCCTGACAACAATTTATTATAATACAAATATTTAAAGGGAACCTGTCAGTAGGTTTGGGGGCGAAAAACATATGAACACATGACACATATGAACATGGGACCAACACAGATGTCTTCAGCTGCCAAGACCACATGTAACAGGTCAGCCAGTGTCATAGGTACAAAACTGCTGACAGATGTTCTTTTAAAATGAGAAATGTTGAGGGTGTGAAAAAATATGAAATGTGTCTAAATTTGACATATGCCAAAAGTTTGGCGTAAACACCATGTATGTGGCGCACTTAGCTTCGTAAATGTGGGCCTATGTTCATTGGAGTTATCAGGCTGGGTTGCTAGTGTGCACGCCACCAATTACTAAAAAAACACAGATTTTACAGCAAATTACCATGCAAAATGTGCTGCAAATTTAAAAACTGTACACAATGTATAGTTTTCATGTACAATAATTGTGAAATCAGCCTAAAAAAACGTCACGTGAGTATAATGAGTCCAGTTTTTCTATCTAAGGGCTCATGCACACGACAGTGAATAATGGCCGTGTGATGGCCGTTTAAGTAGCCGCCGTCACACGTCCATTTTTAGCACCAATGAAAGTCTATGGGGCTATTCACTGGCCATTCTTTTAACGACCAGTGAATAGCGTCCGTCCAAAAATAGGACATGTCCTATTTTTTGGCCGTTTTTACAATGGGACCATTTTTAACGGCCGATTGACAGGAGTGCTCCCGTCTAACGGCCGTTAAAAATGGGTACACTTTACCTATATGGCCATTTTAGGGGTTAAAAAAAAAAAACTCACCCCATCCACTTTCTCGCGCTGCGGCAGTCTCTTCTCTCTTCATTGAGCAGACCCTGCAGATGGACCTGCGATATGCGCGGTGATGTAACCACGTGGGAGCGTGCAGTGACGTCATCGCGCACATCGCAGGTCCTTCGGCAGGTCCTGTTCACTAAAGAGAGAAGAGACTGCTGCAGCGCGAGCAGTTGGATAAGGTGAGGGTTTTTAATAATCAAAAAGCAGCTGTGGGGGCATTTATTTAAACCATGGGGAAATTATTTAAGATGGGGGCCTACCTAGGACATTATTAAACCTGGGGACATTAAATCAAAATAAATACTACACCATGGGAGACATTATTTTAGCTGGGGCACTATAAAAAATTATTTACACCGTGGGGGACATTATTTCAGTTAAGGGCACTATGGAGGACATTATGGGCATCATGGGGGTCATGATTATAGTTGGGGGCAAGAAATAACTGTCAATCCAATTCATCCATTTTTCATGTCCGTTTTTAACAGACATTAAAAATGGATGCAAAACGGACATTAAAAATGGACACACGGCCAGAAAATGGATGCACACACTGATGCAAAATGGCCATGAAAAACTGACAATGTGTCCGTTTTTAACGGATGGTTTTTTTCACTGTCGTGTGCATGTAGCCTAAATCCTGAAAAACTGTTCTTGAAGTAGACCTGTGGTCAGACTAGGTTCTCTTACCTACGCTGGGGTCTTTTGTGGATTCAGATTCTGTAAGGAAAATTCAGAAATTGACTTCAATTAGGAGGTTCTTTATGACAACGTCAAATTAATATTTGGCCAAGTGTAAGACAAAATGTTTGCAAAGGAGGTTATAGAGGTATAATAGACATTTCCTGGTAATCCATTCCCTACTTTTTAGTCAAAGAGAAGCTCCCACTAAAGGAGCATGGGTGAGGAGAACGTACAGCTTCTTGGTATGGTGCCGAACAGCCTCCATGTGTTGCCATTAAAGCTCTGTCAGGTGTTGTGTGTCTACGGAGGTATGCCACAAATTTATTGTGAGGCAAAAAACTGCCATACAATGTGCAGTTTTGAAGTACGATAATTGTGAAATCAGCCTAACAAATTGTCACATGAATGTAATGAATTAACTTTTTCCATGTAAATCCCGAAAACCTGTTCTTGAAGTAGACCTGTGGTCAGACAAGGTTCTCTTACCTACGCTGGGGTCTTTTGTGGATTCAGATTCTGTAAGGAAAATTTAGAAATTGGCTACAATTAGGAGGTTCTTTATGACAACGTCAAAATTATTATTTGGCCAAGTGTAAGACAAAATGTTTGCAAAGGAGTATTATAAAGGTATAATAGACATTTCCTGGTAATCCATTCCCTACTTTTTAGGCAAAGAGAAGCTCCCACTAAGGGAGCATGGGTGAGGAGAACATACAGCTTCTTGGCATGGTGCCGAACAGCCTCCATGTGTTGCCATTAAAGCTCTGTCAGGTGCTGTCTGTACAGAGGTATGCCACAAATTTATTGTGATCCATAAGGATTTTTTCAGATTCATAAGAAATTAGGAGCATGGAGAGATACAGGACAAGCCTCACATACAACTGTGGCAGCCCAGCAGAACACAAAGCCATCATATGTTGTGTACATGAATGTTCTAGCTCAAGTAGCTCCATCTTGTCCAATCTGGGAGATCAAACTGGTCACTGACCCTAGCAATTCTCACCTTCCTTGGAGCCTGGGTCTTCTGTGGTTTCTGATCCTGTAAAAAAAAGTTGTACAATTTAGTTGTTTTCCAAATGTCTTTGTGAGCTACAGGGAAAACAATGATTTTACTAGGTCCTTATACTGTAAATACACTCCTCAACATTGACATTGCAACACCAAGAAGGACAAGCAGTAAGGTTATGCAAATCGAGGACGCTGTAGGTGTTAAGATCTGCAAATGATGACATTTTCAAGCACCTAGCTCCAATCTGTCACATGTGGGAGGGGCATAAAAACCAGATTGGAAGCAATGTTTTCTAGTCACATGAAACCCTTAAGAAACTGGGTCAAGTCGTGTGAGATGATTGTGTGATACCTCCTGTTCATGCATTGTAGAGTGCAATGCTTGGTATATATGCTTTTGCATATACAAACAGAATATGTTTTTTTGTTACACATTTGGTGGGAGCTACAGGCGCTGTTGTATGGCGACTCCATATGGCACCATAAACTGAGGTTTTTCCCGCTAAAAGCATTGCTTTTTGATCACATCTATTGGAGCATGTTCCAAGTTTGACCGATCCATATGGAATCAGTAAAAACTCGAGCATGCCTCGTTATGTAATCGGAGGGACATGGAGAGGTACAATATGGTAATACAACAACCAGCCGAACTAGTCTAAAGTGTTTTCTTATATGAATGTCATATTCATATTTCTAGGTTTGTATTATATGGTTTTAGTATCAATGTCAAAAAGTTAAAAAACTAATTTCAATAATTGTACAAAATGTGCCATTGATTGTAATCAGAATAAATTATTTTTTGTTTGTCTTATGTAACTAGATGTGGAAATCTAGTTCTTGTGTTTGCAGATAATGGATAGTCATCTCTTATCTAAGATTATCTTATGTTCCCATCCTGAATAATTGCAGTGGTAACATATCAATGATTATAAATCTATGGTAACAGAGCAATCAGATATGTCTAAAAAGAGTCCATGACACAAATAGGAAATACACTAGATAAAAACCAGTTGTTGGAATGAATCTTTCTATGTGTGACTGTAATGATGATATATGGAAGTGATTACAATGTTAGAGGGAAAGGCTAAGGTTATTGGGGAAACTGTACAATGGAGAGGAGGCTCTAGGACCCTGTTAGCCGGGATACAAGATGAAATATGGCCTCTAGCCTGGATACAAGATGAGATACGGCCTCCAGCCTGGGAACAAGATGAGATACAGACTCTAGCCTGAATGCAAGATGAGATACGGCCTCTAGCCTGGATACAAGATGAGATAAGGCCTCTAGCCTGAATACAAGATGAGATACGGCCTCTAGCCTGGATACAAGATGAGATACAGCCTCTAGCCTGGATACAAGATGAGATAAGGCCTCTAGCCTGAATACAAGATGAGATACGGCCTCTAGCCTGGATACAAGATGAGATACGGCCTCTAGCCTGGATACAAGATGAGATAATGCCTCTAGCCTGGATACAAGATGAGATATGGCCTCTAGCCTGGATACAAGATGAGATACGGCCTCTAGCCTGAATACAAGATGAGATACGGCCTCTAGCCTGGATACAAGATGAGATGCAGCCTCTAGCCTGGATACAAGATGAGATGCAGCCTCTACTCTGGATACAAGATGAGATGCAGCCTTGGATACAAGATGAGATGCGGCCTCTAGCCTGGATACAAGATGAGATGCAGCCTCTAGCCTGGATACAAGATGAGATGCGGCTCTAGCCTGGATACAAGATGAGATGCCGCCTCTAGCCAGGATACAAGATGAGATGCAGCCTCTAGCCTGGATACAAGATGAGATACAACCTCTAGCCTGGATACAAGATGAGATGCAGCCTCTAGCCTGGATACAAGATGAGATACAGCCTCTAGCCTGGATACAAGATGAGATGCAGCCTCTAGCCTGGATACAAGATGAGATGCCGCCTCTAGCCAGGATACAAGATGAGATGCAGCCTCTAGGCTGGATACAAGATGAGATACAGCCTCTAGGCTGGATACAAGATGAGATACAGCCTCTAGCCTGGATACAAGATGAGATGCAGCCTCTAGGCTGGATACAAGATGAGATGCAGCCTCTAGGCTGGATACAAGATGAGATACAGCCTCTAGCCTGGATACAAGATGAGATGCAGCCTCTAGGCTGGATACAAGATGAGATACAGCCTCTAGCCTGGATACAAGATGAGATGCAGCCTCTAGCCTGGATATAAGATGAGATGCAGCCTCTAGGCTGGATACAAGATGAGATACAGCCTCTAGCCTGGATACAAGATGAGATGCAGCCTCTAGCCTGCATACAAGATGAGGCCTCCATACACAAACCGACCATCACTGGATCCCAAACAGAGCCTGGATTTGTCAGTAAGGCTGCTTTCACATTAGTGCTTATTATTCTGTTCTGTTCCGTTATAGGAGAAAATAAATGGAAATGTCGGATTCTGATCATAATTGAAGCAAACAGAGCCTAGCAGACCCCATTGACTATAATGGGATCCATTAGGTTTCCGTTCAGAAGAACGTTTTTGTAGCAGAGAAAAAAGTCCTATATGCAGGACTGCAGTAACTGATCTTCCGACACAGATGAAAGTAGCCTAAAGATTCTATGGTTCCATTCTGTAGCAGTCTAGGTTCCTTGTTCATGACACAACTGCAAACGAAGATGTTGATGACTGGCTGTCAATGGCAAGACACCTAACGGGCCAAGTTTCCTTCTGCTAAGTGCCTGGAGATGGGGGTGTGTAATGAAGGATCCACCTGTGTCTGGACGTCGGACAACTAAACTGTGGGAGCTGCTTGTGCTTTTCAGTGGATCAAATAATGCCTCCCTACTGTGGTCTGTCTGGACCATCCAAAGCCTATTCTCCATGTGTGTCCTCACATAACCACTGCCTACTAACAGCTAGTTTAGAATGATTTTGGAGGTGGATTGTCAAAGTCTGCCATGTGAACGGACCTTATTGATAACAGCCGAAGGACAGCAAGCATGGTTGACCACCACTAAGATATTTTTATATATCATTACATGGCGTGAGTGCAAGTATCACTGTGCAAAAACTACATTTGTACTATTCATGTTTCTAACAGATTCAATGTTGTACCTACCTCTGTGGTCACCAGATACAGCTGTGGTTACGGGTCCTGCTTAAACATAAAAAACAAATTAGTTTAGATTTTTTATTCATATTTACTGTGTTTGCCATTTACTTGTGCATGAATCAGGAATGTGCAACAGACTCATAGACCCCCACACTGATGGAGGCCAAAAGAGTATTTTTCAACATCGGTGCCTATGTGTGTTTTTTTTTATCATGGGCACCTCTGGATGACAGATACCACCCCATTAAACGCATACACTCATCGTTAAAAGTGTGAAAAGAGCCATACATGGATTGCATAGTAAAATTTTATGGCTCATGTGAGTAGTGTTGGTCTTCTAGGCTCAAGTAAGCAGCAATCGTTGGGTGGAAGAAATTGAATAGTTTGGGCTCCATACATAACGACTGAAATCAGCTCCACTATGATTATATGTGCTGCATTTTGTGCTGTAAGCCTCGCCCTCTTTCACATGTCCATGATGACATCCGTGACAAGATGATTAGTGGTTCATCTGTGAAGCAGTCCCTGAAGGGTCAACGTTTGGTTTATGTGTCATCCGTATTCCACGGACACTGCTAGGCTGAAATTAGACCCATGGTCATTGCAACATCACGAATGTGTGAATAAACACATTAAGATCAATGAGTGGAGAACACGGACAGCACACGTTTGTGACTCAGTGACATGTGAAAGAGGCCTAACCTAGTGAAGAAGACCATAGCATGACCTTCAGCTTTCTAAGAATAGTGGAAGATGATCACCATCTGTAACTACTACAGGGCACTTTGATTTAGTGTAGACTTTATGGTATCCAGTGAGTCTGAGTGGGTGTCATGTGCACCAGGTCCAAACCAGGCCTGCTAGTTTGGAGGTAGGCTCCCCCTTGTCCCACCCAAGGTGTCAAAATTGCAAAAGAATCCAAGGTACCACCAGTAGATTTGGCTACAGCTTTATTGTGGAGCCAAAACAGTAACATTTTTCGACACACAGGTCTTTCTCAATCTATAAAAAGACCTGCGTGCTGAAATGCTGTTTATTGTTGATGTGATCCATGATAAAGCAGTAATCAAACCCATTGGTGTTGCCTTGGACTCTTTTGCAGTTCATCTGTTATAACATGTCTATGTTTATAGGCTGTACAGTTTCCAAAGATCTATATCTACATTCTAAAAAAGTGAGATTATTGTACACTACAAGTTCTGTATGCGCCCTCGAGGAGCCGCTGCAGTGGATGGGAGTGGTAGTGGCCCTCATGAGGTGTTGTGTTACAGTGTACTCCCTCAGGCCGTTGCTCACTGGGCGATCAGTGCAGTGGAAAGGTGGCTTGAAGAATCAGACCAGAAGTAACAGTGTAAAATTCTCTCTTCATCTGCAGAAGATAACTTTGTGGCACATCCAGTATTATGTACAAAGAGCAGTTTCTGGCACCGGATGAGAAGGTATGGCGGCTGGTTGGATGGCACTTGCAGGCACTTGTAGATATAGGTGTCCACTGTGTGATACAGGCCTGGTGGCCATACTATGGTACTACTACTATGGTAGTGGATATGACCCACTGCTAAAAATGTAAAATATCCATATAGAAAAAATCCACTGCAAACTGGATGCCAAAAAAACAACAAAAGCATAATTTATGAATTAAAAGGGTTATCCGGCAATTTATATCGATGACCTATTCTCTGGATAGGCATTCAATATCAGATTGGCAGGGATCCGATACCTGGGACCCCTGCCCATCAACTGTTAGAAGAGGCTGGTGCTCCATGAGCATTGCAGCCTCTTCCTAGGCCATGTGACGTCATCATAAATTGGTCACATGGCCTAGTTGAAGCTCATCCCCATTGAAGTCATTGGGGCTGAGCTGTGATAGGAAGCACACAGGTATGCAATGTACGGTGCTGTGCTTAAAAAGCTGCAGGAGATGGTTGCGCTCATTAGAGCGGCTCCCCAAAACAGCTGATCCTGAGGATAGGTCATCATTATCAATACCTGAATAACCCCTTTAATGGGGTAATGCAAAACACATTCACAAGATGTTCGATCACCTTGGGTATTGGACACCCGTCTCACAAGCACCTTGGTGCTAGATTTTCTTGGCACCACCTTAGTGGCACCATAGTGCCGTCGTTAGAGTGATATAATATATTTTCTGACTTACTTTCCTGTAGTTGGATATATTCCATGCTGCTGTTGATTTCATTCTCTGCCTTACACGATATTCGGCCATTCAGATGATTTTGAGTCACTAGGAAACTCAATTCACTTATAACTTCACTATCAGAAACATTAGAAACATCAGCATCTACCTGCACAATGAAAGGGAATGTGTCATTAGAAAATGACCTACTGTTTAAATTGTTTTCTTTTTTTTTTGTTTTTTGCTTCTTTCGTTTTCCATGTCACTATGTATATTTAAAGCGAGTCTTCAGCAGCGACATCATTATGAAGTCATTATACTGTAGATTAAAAAAAGGCACCATTATAATCTGGTGAGCAAAACCTTTGCCACCGGGCTTGGTTTCATAGTGATGTTGCTGCTGACAGACTCCCTTTTAATAAAATTCTGAAATCTTGCAGTTTTTACTGATAATATATTACTGATACCCCTGTTCTGGAGAGATCACTCTCCGTTAGTTAGTTAGGGATATTTGGTTTTTGGGTGAAATTTCAGGATGAACCTAAAATGTACTCTAACCTATACAGGTGAACTTAATGTGACCTTCTCTAATCTTCTAAATGCACATGTTCAACTGTTCAATGTTTCAGTACTTTTTGTACAACTTGCTGTTCTCTAAAAAGGAGCTTAGTGGCAAAATTCACAACAGGTGTTTGATCCATGAATCTCCCAATAAATTTCCTAGTTCAATTAGAATTGGTATTTAAACAGTCCTCCTCATCATGCTGTTCAAATTTTGACATCATGAGACCAAAACAACACCTAGCAACTGATCAACAGTACCTCGCCATTGCGAGGCTTCAAGCAGGATGTTCTCAGACGAAAGTGGTCACTGAGCTTAGAGTGTCACAGAGTGTCATCAGCAGTTTGTATCAGAGATACAGGGAGACTGGAAGAGTCACAGAAAGGCAGAGAAGTGGACGTCCTTTGGCCACATCCCACACTGATGACCACTTCATTGTAAACAATGCCCTGCGGAACCAGATGATGAATGCCACACAACTCCAGGCACATTTAAGGGAGGTGAGAGGCACCCAAGTGTCACGTCAGACCATTTAAAACTGTATACATCAGCGTGTCTGCGTGCTAGACGACCTGCAAGGTACCTGACCACACCAGCATGCACAGGCGTCATCATCTTGCATTGCCCGAGGAGCATCTACTCTGCATGAGGGACCAGTGGGCCTCAGTGCTGTTCACTAATGAAAGTCGATTCACGCTGAGCAGAAATGATGGCCGCCAAAGATGTTGGAGACGTCAAGAAGAGCGCTATGCATCAGTCACTGTTGTCATCAGACGAGCCTTTGGTGGTGGTGTTGTTACAGTGTGGACAGATGTGTCTAGTCAATACAGGACAGCCCTACACTGTGTGAATGGTACAGTGACAAGTCCATACTACTTGAAGAACATCATTAATCCAGTCATTGTGCCTCTGCATGAACAACACAGGAAGAGATGAGCGAATCTATTTGCCGCTTCGTAGATTTGATAAGAATCTTGGAAATTTTCCGATGCGAAGCGAATCCAGATTTTTTGAGATTTGCTCTGTTAGATTTGAACATGTTCTTAAAGCTTTCTACGCATTCGTTACGTACTTGTCCGATAAATTGTACGCTAATGCTACGTATAAGTTACTTTATACACTGATGCATACAAATTCAGTTAATTAGCAAACTTTTACGGTTAGTTCGTTATTTGTGTGGCAAAAGCCCAGGATGAAAGCGGTCACCTGACCTAGTGGCCAGGGCATTCTCTGATTAGCTCAGGCTCGGTAAGCCAGTGACGCATCAGTTGTGCTGTGACTGCTGAGACAAGCAGAAGTACTGTGTGTGAAGTTCTGAAAGACAGAGAACTTTTTTGCTAAAATTGGGGTGTAGTTGTTCTGGGAATCCATATTACACATATCAGGGATACTGCAGGGCAAGTGCAGGGCCAGTGCAGGGCTAGTCATTAATCAGACAGGGAGAGACAGGGAGAGAGACAAAGACCTTCTGCAGGGCCACAGTCAAGTGAAAATGTCTGGCATGGAAAAGCAAAAGGGTTCCAGCCAGACCTCGAGCTCCAAAAAAAAGGAGAAGGTGGCACAGGGCAGCAGTGCCAAAGGACATGTAGCCGGAGCTTCTACTTGTAGAATTCGCAATACTTGGCCAGTGTTCCATCAGGCTAACCCACCAAGGCGCAAAATTGTAGCGGAGGAGAAAGTGGATGAGGTAGTGGAGTGGATGGCTCACTCATCTCAATCACAGCCGGATGATCCGCTGTCATCTGCTGATACAGTATCATGTAGCCAGGGGTCAGACTCAGAGCGTTCCTCCTGCTCCACCATTCCGCTCCAGCAAAGCCTAGAGTCGTGCGTGCCTGCGTATTACGCAACTGCTAGACAATAATACGCTGAGGATTCGTACGCAATCTGTACGCTCATGCATACATGTTCACATAAGTTGCGTACCTTTAACAACTGTAGGTTCGTTATTAGTGCGCGAATATTTGCAAAACACCACATAATAACGTATGATTTGTACGCAGATTCGACCGAATAGATTTGTTAGAAGTATGAATCTTTTGAAAAATTCAACGAACATTTGGCGAAGTGAATTTTGGATGATTCGCTCATCTCTAAACACAGGCCTAATTTCATCTTCATGGATGACAATGCTCCTGCTCATCAAAGTCAGATCATTAGGGAACGACTGCTGGAGACTGGGGGACCTCAGATGGAGTGTCCTGCATTTTCTCCAGACCTGAACCTCATTGAAAACCTATGGGAGTCGCCATGTAGAGGCTCGTAACTCTGTGCCCCAGAACCTCAATGACCTGAGGGCCGCCCTTCAGGAAGAGTGGGATGCCATGCCTCAGCAGACAATAAGTTGACTTGTGAACAGCATGAGATGTCGTTGTCAAGCTGTAATTGATGCTCAAGGCCACATGACAAGTTATTGAGACACTGACAGTTTTGTGGCGGTATACCCAGCACTGGTGTTGTTGTTTTTTTCAATAGATAGTTTGAGATGAGGAAATCACCATCGCTGCTTCTACTTAAATCCCTGACTTTCATGATACAAAGTCTATTCAGTAGGACTATCAGCTGTGTATCCACCTGTCTTTTGCCCAACACAACTCATGGTCCCAACCCCATTTATAAGGCAAGAAATCCCACTTATTAAACCTGACAGGGCACACCTGTGAAGTGAAAACCATTTCAGGTGACTACCTCTTGAAGCTCATCAAGAGAATGCCAAGAGTGTGCAAAGCAGTAATCAAAGCAAAAGGTGGCTACTTTGAAGAACCTAAAATATAAGACATATTTTCAGTTGTTTCACACTTTTTTGTTAAGTATATAATTCCACATGTGTTAATTCATAGTTTTGATGCCTTCAGTGTGAATCTACAATTTTCATAGTCATGAAAATACAGAAAACTCTTTGAATGAGAAGGTGTGTCCAAACTTTTGGTCTGTACTGTATATATATATATAAAGTGCCTTGAAAAAGTATTCATATTTCATACTCCTTGACCTTTTCCACTTTTTCTCACATTGCACCCACAAACTTATGTTGGGATGACCACCACCAAAGAAAACTTTAACCAGTTATGGGGAAATTGCACTAGTAATCTCAGAACTTGTGTCCTGTGTCCTGGATGTGTCCTGCTAAAGGGATTTCCAGGAGTAGGATACGGATGACCTATCCTCAGGATAGGTCATGAATATCTTATTGGTGGTGCTCCAACACCCAGCACCCATGCCAATCACCTGTGGCGTTCTGGTGGGTGCTGTCGTTTCTCCATAGGCCAGTAACGTATCTCAGTCCAATTCAAGTCAAAGGACCTGGGCTGTAATACCAAGCACAACCACTACACAATATATGGTGCTATGCTTGCTATCCTGTGAGAAGGCCGCAGCACTCACCCAATGCAGCTTCTTCAAATAGCTGATCAATGTGGATGCCTTGTGTCAAAACCCACCATTCAGATATTGATGACTTATCCCTGAGGAAAGGTCATCAATATCATACTCCTAGAAATCTTCTTTAATGTCTGAAAAGAAGAATCTGTGCTATGGCATCTACATAATGAAAATGGCTCACTTACCTCCGTGCCATTGATATACCAGGTTATTTTAGGTGTGGGATTACCGACTGCTGTACACTTCACAGTCAGCATTTCGCCATTTTGTACTTCTACAAACTGTGGATTGACAGTCACTTGTGGTTTCCCTGCAATGAATAGACATGAGTGGATGCCACCATTTATGAACTCAGATGGTCCCTTTCTGAAACTCAAACCTCCATTACCTTTTAGGACCACTAGTAGCTCCTGGGTCTGTGTAAGTCCTGGTACACCAGTTACGCTTGCAACACAGGCGTACCGTCCTGCGTCAGTGTAACCCAGAAAACTGAGGCTCAACTCGGAACCAGTGGCTATGGTGCTGCCGTCCTAGAAATGCCCAAATTACACATGAGACATTGTAAATTAGTGATGCTGCATTATTTACTGCTTGAACCATTAAATACAATAGTGAATGAGAGGAAGACAGAAAATAAATCAATGTTTGGATGCAATTTTTCCTCCGTTACTAAGATATGAATGTTTGCTTCTGCAGATTTTTGGTGGGATCCATAATTAGAGGGGCATTTTCCTGTAGGAAATTTATGGCATATATATAAGATGCAATAGGTGCAGGTCCTATCTCAAGAATGAGGTCCCAAAGTGAAGTGACAGCTACTGTTCACGGTGGGCCCCGTTCTTGAGCTCGATGTAAGTCCTAGAGGTGGGACCCATGTCTATTGGATTTTCGGTGGGATCCTCAATTAGAAGGGTATTTCCCTCTATGACATTTACGGCATGTGTGCTATAAATGTGCAATAGGTGAGGGTCTTATCTCAAGAATGGGGTCTCAAAGCGAAGTGAGAGAAAGCTACTGTTCACGGTGGGCCCCGTTCTTGAGCTATATGCAAGTCCCAGAGGTGGGACCTACACCTAGCAGATTTTTGGTGGGATCCGCAATTAGAGGGGTATTTTCTTCTAGGAATTTATGGCATATTGATGTGCTATAAATATGCAATAAGTGTGGGTCATATCTCAAGAACGGGGTTCCAAAGCGAAGTGAGAGAAAGCTCTTGTTCACGATAGGCCCCGTTCTTGAGCAAGATGCAAGTCCTAGAGGTGGGACCCACACCTATCAGATTTTTGGTGGTATCCTCAATTAGAGGGGTATTTTCTCTAGGATATTTATGAAATCGTGATAGGATATGCCATAAATTCCCAATAGGTGAGGGTCTTATCACTAGAATCTCAAGAATGGGGTCCCAAAGCCAAGTGAGAGAAGGCTGCTGTTCACGATGGGCCCTGTTCTTGAGTTTGATGCAAGTCCTAGAGGTGGGACCCACACCTATCGGATTTTTGGTGGTATCCTCAATTAGAGGGGCATTTTCTCTAACGCGAAGTAAGAGAAAGCTGTTGTTCATGATGGGCCCTGTTCTTGAGCTAGACGGGAGTCCTAGAGGTGGGGTCCACATCTATAAGACATTTATAGCATATGCTATGGATATGCCATAAATGCCACAGATGGAATAAACCCTTTAAAAGTCTTTTTCTAGGCTCATGGAATTGAAGGTCTATCTTCAGGATAGGTCATCAATAGCACATTGGTGTAGTCCAACTCTCAACATCCCCACCGTTCGGCTGAAGTGAAGCAGTCTCTCCAGTGTTTACCTTAGTCCATAGACTTTGAACGGGGTGATAGTGTCGGCTTCATACCCCAGTTCTACTGATTGGTAGGGATTACAGTGATCGTACATATTTCATCAATCCTATGGGTATTTTTTTATCGTGAGATGAACCCTTTAATCATTTAAACCTCTTGTAAATTTACTAAGGCCGGGTTCATATCACCGTTTAGTTTTCTGTTCTTCTGGTTTGTCAGAAGAACAGAAAAAAAGGACTTTTTCTCCTGTCAAAGATAACATCTCTAAGAGGGAACTGACAAAAATGGATCCAAAATGAGCACAATGGATGCTCAAAATAAAGGATCCAATTTTTTATTTTATTTTCTGTTCTTCTGATGGATCACGGAAAACTGAATGGTAATGTGAACCTGGCTTAATCTAGTTTTTTAAGATAGATATGTTAGGGAAATATATAGTAAGAAAGCCCCCCCGTTTTTCTGCTACATAAGGAATAGTGATAATGCAAACACAGATGTTAAAAATGGTGACTTCTTCATGAAAGTTACCAGGTCACCACTCACCTGCGTCCAATGGATGTCTGTGTGAGCTGAGGCATTTGCATGGCAGGAAACACTACGAACACTTCCAAGCTCCACAATAAGAGGAGACTTTTCAGATAGTACAGGAGGATCCAGGTCTAGGAAAATAGAGAAGAAATTGAGATATCAGGCTTTTATTGCTGTACTGCGATAATTTAGCCAATAAAGGAGGCAGAGATCTGGTGGATCCATTATAAACCAATGAGGAAAAGAACAGCACAATGGATTTGAGGATTTGATACTGCAATAACAGCGATGGTGCCTATAACATAGTAAGAAATGACCCTAGTGTGATTGGACTGTCTGGACACGGGTGATAACATTATCCTCTATCCAAGGAACAAATAGTTGGAAGTCAGATGACATTATAGCAATTAGACGATTGCTTGTTTTTCTGTCTATCCATCCATGGTACATATACATAGTGCAAGATACACACATAGATTTTTCTTACATAATGTATTGTGCATTATGTGTTGCACTTTTTGATACTAGGTTATAATGTGCTATTGTGTTATATTGTTTTCTACACTGACAGAATATAAGCCTATGTATTGAATGCACACCTGCAATGTTACCTGCTACCACTAGATGTCACTGTAGCACCACAGACTAGATATAAAGGCTGCAAGCAGGAAATACGGGAGTGTGTGGCTGAGACCAAATGGAGTGCCTAGAAGTCTGTATAGCTAGACAGCCTACTGTAGGCACAGGGAATCAGCTTCTGATGCAGAAGAGACAGGGCTGCATAGAGACACGGCACGTTGGTAAAAACAAAATGTGGAGACTGGTTTGAGCATGGTGCTTCATCCATTATCAAACAGATAGTCAAGAAAGTGTCAACTGAGCTGTGCTACTGGTATGGGAGTGGGTCAAGTAAAAAAGCAGAGAGATTGTATCTGAATAGGGCAGCAGTGGGGCACTACTCCATGAAGCCAAGAGATACAACATGGGTTAAGAAGAGAGAAGACTTTCCCTGATAAGGAGAGAATGGGTGAGTGGCACAGCTCCAACTGTCCGTGGCCAGAGGAACTTGGCATGGATTCTGTTCCCCAAACTTAACTTAAGAATTAACAATACCCATGGGCATTTTATGCTACTGAAGAAAGTGGTAAAATGGACTTGTTGAACTGTTCCTTGAGAACTGCCAAACTTGTCTATGTCTCTTTTGAGGGTTCAGAGACTGTAACATTTTCCCCAAGTTAAGAGACTTCACAAATCATAACTTGATGAATTGCTTAATGATTATTGAGATGTGATTGTACTGTGTGAATCATACTTTTCCACCCTCCAGTGAAATAGTAAAGTTCTACTTTACAGATGTGTCTTGTGATTGTGTTCTGGTCATCACCCATTATAATGCAGTAACATCTATAGTAAAGAACCAACTTACAGTGGACGTGTAGTTCAGTCTCCGCTTCCATTTCATTAAAATCATCCAAACTAAGCCCTTTACAGATATATCCTCCAGAATCATCCCTTGAGACTGTCCAGGAATATGAAAAATCTTCTACAAGAGGTTCTTCCTCATCTTTCTGGGAAGAAGCAAAACACAGGTACATTATTAAAGAGGTTTTCTGGGATTGTCATATCAATGACCTATCTTCAGGATAGGTCATCGATACAAGATCTGCAGGGGTGTGACTCCTGGGAACAGAATGCAGTGCTCCGCAGCCTCATCGAAGTTCACCAAGCACAGCGCTGTCCATTTTATAGTGGCTGTGCTTAGTATTGCAGCTCTTGAATAGGACTGAGCTGTGCCTAGACCACGTGACCGATGAAAGTGACACCATATGGCCTAGGAAGAGGCCTAAGCACACATCAAGCGCCACCGCTTCCTTATACAGCTGATCAGTGGGGATAGGCCATCAATATGCAAATCCCATAAACCCCTTTAATAAAATCAAAGGTTTTGTATGTAATGTTATACCCTCCTTACCCAACACGTTGGGGCAAATGGGGCAAAAATACATCAACCATTTGAAAAGAAAATTTGATTCTTTATGTTTCCTAACACAAGTACATTTTATATTGAGTCCTTCCTTGGCCTCTTCCCACCTTTCTGATTGCTCATTTAGTCTACCATTTGCTGGCTCTACCTTTTCATGTCACCACCCCTGCAATACTACAAAACACCAGTGATTGTCCACTGTCTCTAACATCCTCCTCTATCTGATGTTAGACTCTCTCTAAAACCTATCTAGTGTTTCCACCATCTACTAACCTACCTAAACCTAATATTTTCATGACAGTACCTGGTACCACCATATCTCCTAAGCAGCACATCCACTATCTTGGGATTATGTTTGACTCAGATTTTTCCCACCCTATATTCAATCACTTGCACATGTCACCTAAACCTGAAAAACATTTCCAGAATCCACCCTTTTTTTTACTGTGGAGACAGTAAATACTCCTACATATTATTGTTTTGATGCCCACTTAAAAACCAAACTAAAGCAGAAACTACTATACTAAGTCCACTATGTCTGCCATCTCTGATACCTGCACTTGTCTACAGAACAGGCCCCCAAAACTGGAGGAGAGCACACACCACAAGCATGTTCACCCTTCATGCAATGCTATAGGAGTTCCGCAAATAGCCAAATGCTGGCTCGGCTATATCAGGCAGTCCCCTATTGGTGAATGTGAAGGTGGCGATGCATGCTCCGTGTGCCATTTTGGTGATAGGAGCGGGTTCTAGAGGTGGGACCCGCACCTACCTGACATTGATGGCATTTCCTAGGATATGCCATCAATGTCTAAGATAAAAATACCCCTTTAATGCAGTTTACGTATGCAATGTGAACCTGAATAAGGGATATATAGAAAATATCGCCCAGAAACGGAAGAGGAGATAAATATGGCGAGGATTACAACGTTCAGAAAAAGAAACAGAGCACAGAAGTTAAATGGCAAGCATTGTGGACTAGCAATATCCCATCATATCTGTCACGTGCAGGTGTGGGGGGGGGGGACCAAACCAAGCGTAGGAGGGAAAGGATATTAGGCCTAGAAACTAAGGAAGGAAGATGGACACCTCCTACAGGAAACCCTAGCTCAAATCCTGTCTATCTACCAGTATGAACAGGCCTCAAATGTAGGCAAGTTCATACACAGGAACCTAAACACCAAACTGACCCTATAGGACCCTGGAACTAATGACAGGAATGAGTCTAGCTGTTCCTCCAAAAGGAAGGACGAACAGGAGTCTCCCTAAGGCCTAATAACAAAACAACAGGAGGGAAAAGGAAACTTATCTTTCAATGAAGAAATGGAGGCTCCAGGAACTCAGCTGAAACCAAACTGCTGCACACCACCACAACACTGAAGCTATAAACCGCAAGGAATAGTGGGGGAAGAAGCACTAAATAGGGGAGGGACAATTACCACACCAGGAACACCTGAGGGAAAAGGGTGTGGTAAAAACCAACAACAAAAAGGGAAAACCTGTCAGATTACACCACATGTTGCCAATCTGACAGACCTCCTGTTATCTGTCATAGAAATGTCCCTGACAATATCTGAGATGGAAATGCTCCTTTAATTAAGTCACCACCCCTCACTTTTCCCTGGTCTGACAGAGAGTGTTGATACTTTCTGCTGTGTTAGTCCACACAGAGAGGAAGGCAAAGACTCTGGACAGGAACTTAGTATACATGGAGTGACTTCTAAAATTAATATCCAGAAAACCATCCGCCCACTTAATAGAATTATGACATATAGCTTGTCAAATATATGGTAAAAAATTGATGTAAGAGTCCCATTAAAGTGAGGCAATCCGTTAAGCTGAAAAATTCCAAACTTCAATGGATTAAAAGAATATTAATATATATATTTGAGAGCCACTAATTAAGAGTGAAAAGGCTGCGGTGGCTTACCCTGAAGATCGTAATCTGAGGTTGTGGGTTCCCATCTCCCATACATATCAGCTGTACTTTATCTCCTTCCTTTATCATCTCATGTTGGCTCTTCACAAATAGCTTTACTTCAGTGTTTGGGTCTGTGAAGAATCAAAGTTATAAGACAACCACGGAAACAAACACCATAAAAGCCGAATAATAAGTCAAAACTTCAGTGAGACTAAATAGAAATAAAGTCATAAGCAATGTATTATTACTTACAGTCTACAGTAATGTTTCTTCTATCCGATTCCTTCATAAAAGCCCCGTTTGAAAGGTGATAGGAAACTTCACAGTAAAAAGTAGAGTAAATATCGGTCTTATACACAGGGGACGAGAGGACGCTCTTGACTGTAATCAGACCATTGGACTTCACTATGACCTGAGTAGTGACCACCACACCTGGAGAAGAATGAGTGGAAACAAATGTATTAATACCAAAGGCAGGCTTGAGTTGTTCTCCTGAACATGGGTCAAACTGGCCATGCTCTTAAAAGTCAACTGAGCAGGTGTCCTCAATAGGGAGAGAAGTGGGTCCTTTTAGACGGGCTTGTCAGAAATGACATGAGGGATGAATGATCGTTATTACGATCATTCACCTCCATGCAGTTTACATTATGTCATCAGCACCTTGCCTGTTAAAGGGGTTATGCCATGATTGATGTAAAAAATTAAAATCAGACATCATATAGTACATGATAGCTCCTTTCTAACAAAGCTAGAACCAGCCCTGTACCTCACATGGATGCAGAGATCTCCACATTTATTGCTCAAATTGGTCTCCAGCCAGGCATCTCATGGGATGTGTCCTGCGCTGTGCTGCAGCGCTCTCCCTATAACTGCTACAGCTTGTAACAGAACACATGGCTGGTGGCAGTTGAAGATTTAAACTGAGCACGTTCGACCAGCTCAGTGAGATGGACAAAAAAAAAGAAGAAGAACAGCAGGTGGCGCTATACAGATAAATTTTATTGAAAAAAATAGTTCAGTCTATACAAAATTTTAAAATACTTGCAATTGCAAAAGTATTCAGATCCAGGTGCTGGTTTGAAAAATGTAGAATATGTTTTGTAACACAACCCTTTTAATACTGGAAGTTGTTCTGCCATTAAAAGAGTTGTTCAGGATTAGAAAAACATGGCTGCGTTCTTTCAGAAACAACACCCCTGTCTACAGGTTTGGTCTTTTATCAACTCCATTGGAGACAATAGGGCAGAGCTGCAATACCATACACAAACTGTGGAAAGGGGTGGTGTTGTTTTTATGAAGAACCTCAGGATAGGCCATCAATATCTGGTTGATGGGGGTATGACACCCCCCACCCACTCTGTTCCGTAAGTTGGCAATGGAACTACAGTCACAAACCAGATACTGATGGCCTAAAATCTTTAAAATCACAAGGGTGATGATTGGCCAAGGTATTTTGGACATCATCTTACAGTGGGTGTACTGTTTGATAGGTCCCTCAATGAAAGGCTGATCACTGAAAATGATGAACTATGTACTAAATATTACACTTATGTTCTCTATTTTTACTCTTGCATACCGTCCTTTCCAGTTTTCAGTTGAGTATCGTTCCTATACCACGTGATATTGGGCATGGGAAAACCGTTCTTCGTTTCACATTCTCCAATCTGCAACAAAAAAAATGTTTCCAAGTAAACTCCCATAAACCCATAATAAAATAAAAAGTCTCCTCCTCCATAGTGTCCACAACTTAAAGGGGTCCTCCAGGATTACTATTGTTTTTAATAGATATGTTCATATAGTTGCTTCCTCATCTACATCTTTTCTATATTTTTTTTTCTTTCAATTTGGACTCTCCTGACCTGTTTTCACCATGTAAACTAATCCCTCTGGTTTGTTTCCATCCTGTATGTAGCACTTCCTCTTCCTGTATCCAACCAAACCCATGATGCACTTCTTCTTTCTCTGCCACAGCTCCAGCCCCGTCCCTAACAACACCGAGCTAGTTTATAGCTCCTCCCATCAGCTAGTTACATAGGCACTCCGCTATCATTGACCCTAAAAAGGCCCGACTAGTTTATAGCTCCTCCCACCCAGCTAGTAGACACTCCCCAATCACTGCCCCTAACAACACCCAGCTAGTTTATAGCTCCTCCCACCAGGTAGTTACATAGCCACTCCCCTATCACCTCTAACAACACCCAGCTAGTTTATAGCTCCTCCCACCCAGCTAGTTACATAGATACTGCCTCTAACAATGCCCAGCTAGTTTATAGCTCCTCCCACAAGCTAGTTACAAAGACACTCCCCTATTATTGCCCGTAACAACACCCAGCTAGTTTATAGCTCCTCCCACAAGCTAGTTACAAAGACAATCCCCTATTACTGCCCGTAACAACATCTAGCTAGTTTATAGCTCCTCCCACCAGCTAGTTACATAGACATTCCCCTATCACTGCCCCTAACAACACCCAGCTAGTTTATAGCTCCTCCCACAAGCTAGTTACAAAGACACTCCCCTATAACTGCCCCTAACAACACCCAGCTAGTTTATTGCTCCTCCCACAAGCTAGTTACAAAGACCCTCCCCTATCACTGGACACAGCCATGGACATGACATCACAGGAAAGAGCCCAGAACAGAAGATATGTATATAATATATAAGTCTCAAAAATGTCTACAACAGGTCTGTCATATGTGAAGATGCTCTAAGGATGGCCATATATATGGGATAACTGTCAGCAAAACACTCGGGTGGCCTAAAGCTTTTTCCTCCATAAACATACACCCTTGTCTTGGCTACAGGTTTATTTTAATGAGAAGCAGGGAGTTCGAGGGTTATTCCCTTTTCAACATTTATGCCACAAATGTCTGATAGGTGCGGGAGCCACTTCTGGACATCTCAAGTATGAGGTCCTCTTGACTGCTGTGACTGAAGACTCGGCAGTGCATGCACGTCACTCTCTTCTCTCCATGCAAGCATGCACACCTGTTTTTAGAACTCCTACAGAAGTGAGTAGAGAGTTGATCATGCACTGCCACCCCTTGATTCGCAGAGGTCTTCAGATGGGGTTGGGAGCTGGCAATTCTGAAGATAGGCATGGGTCCTAAAGGTGTGAGTGACCGTCATCTATTGAACATACACCATAAATATCCAAAAGGGAGTGACCCTTTAAGAAGAGTCTGACAGCCGCTTATCCACTGGGCATGATGAAATCTAGCCCCCTATTTATATCACACAGAACTGTTCTTTTTCTCTGTTCTTCCCTCTGGATTTTGTATGTTTTTTGTATGAATTGCAGATTCACAAAAATCTGTATAAATGACTATGGGGATGTGTAACGTGCAGTGATGTTCACCAGTCGACAAGGCCTCCCTGCATCTCCAATTCACTCTGATGGAAACATGAGAAAGCTTGACTGAGGGGATAATGTCTGTAATTGAGTTAACAGCTGGCGAAGTGATATAAAACAGAGGGTGCTTATTTAAGCTCATTCTATGGGTTTTTACTCGCCAATATCAGCCAGGTATAGACATTTCTTTATATTTTACTACTTTTGCACCATAAAAACATTCTTTCATAGAAAAATATTTTTTCCCCTATTTAGCCATAAAAACACATAACTCACTGAATAGCTTTAATTTTTAGTGGGATAAATGGAAAAAACACATATTACATCATGTTTTATTACGAATATGTTGATAATATATATATATATATATATATATATATATATATATATATACTTCTTATGCTTCTTACCAACAACCTCAAAGGTTAAAAATGAAAATGTCCCAAAAGTCCACCAGATAGAACAGAGTTTCCAGTTAAGAACTGGTTTTATATTAAAAGGAAATGGTTCTTAGAAGACCCATGGAAACCTTCTTATTTTTTGAGCCAAAGACAGAAGTGATCCAGAAAGAAGGGGATGTTAAAGTCCTTCCTTTATATTTCCCATTCCCGTTGAATCCACTTCTGGCTTTGGCTGAAAAAAATACAGGAAAAAGTGTATGTGTGATACAAGGGGTTCTTCAGTTCCATAACACATTTTGGCATGAAGTTTACATGAAGAACTTCCTGTATTCCTCAGCTTCCTGCCACATTTTCTAACCAAACCCAACATGCTTTGCTCTGTAATGTTTCACTGCTTCGCTAAAATGCAGAAGGGAAGTGTAAGGGGTGTGACTGCTACAGATGGAACAGTGTGGTAGGAGGAGCAAGCCCCGAGAAACATTACAGAGCAAAGCATGCTGGGTATGGTTAGAAAACTGAACAGGAAACTGAGGAAAACAGGAAGTTCTGCATGTAAACATCCTGCCAGGATGCAGTGATGCAGAGAACAGGGGAAGGAAAGTGCCGACATGGAAAACATGTGGGGCAAAAATATGCAGTCTTTTGGGTGCTGTGAACAGACAAAAAATGAGAACCTCTTTAAGTGAATATCATTTTAACAATTAATGACATCTTCATTCAGTGTTCATACATCATACCTCACAGACCGGACATTTAGCGTCTCCCACTCTCACACCGCCTCCTCATCTCATTCCCTCTCTGTTGGTGTCCCACAAGGCGCTGTCCTAGGACTCCTACTCTTCTCTATTTACACCCTCTGCCTGGGACAGCTCTTAGAGTCCCATGGCTGTCAGTATCACTTTTATGCTGACAACACACAAATCTACCTCTCTGGTCTAGACATCAGCACCTTACTATCCAGAATCCCACAATGTCTATCTTCCATATCCTCTTTCTTCTCCTCCCGCTTTCTAAAACTTAACATAGATAAAACAGAACTTATCATCTTTCCCATCATCTTGCACAACCTCCCCAACAGACCTATCTATCATAATCAATGGCTGCACACTCTCCCCGGTCAACCAGGTCCGCTTCCTTGGAGTGACCTTGGATTCTACCCTCTCCTTCCGACCGCACATCCAAGCCCTTTCCACCACCTGCCGCCTCCAACTCAAAAATATCTCCTGTATCCGCGCATTCCTCAACCAGGAGTCTGCAAAAATGCTTGCACATGCCCCCAACATCATCCACCTAGACTATTATAACATTCTCTTCTGTGGTCTTCCATCTAGCACTCTCACCCCCCTCCAATCTAACCTCAACTCTGCTGCCTGTCCCCTCCATACATCTCAGAGCTACTTTCCTGATACATCCCCACACGTAATCTCCAATCTTCACAAGACCTCCTTCTCTACTCTCCTCTTATCACCTCTTCCCACAATCACCTCCAAGATTTCTCCCATGCATCCCCCATACTCTGGAATGCTTTACCCCAACATATCAAACTCTCACCTACAGTGGAAGAAACCTGAAAACCCACCTCTTCAGACAAGCCTACAACCTCCAGTGACCCTGCTGCCCCTATACAGCCATGACCAGCTTTTTCCTCCATACCTTGTAGATTGTAAGCCCTCGTGGGCAGGGCCCTCTCTCCTTCTGTACCAGTCTGTAACTTGTCTTGTTCATGCTTAGTGGAATTGTCTGTATTATGTATGTATACCCCTTATCATATGTACAGCGCCATGGAATGAATGGCGCTTCAATAATAAGTAATAATAATAATACATACAGATATTTATTAGTCTTTTACGTGTTTTCCATTTACCTGAACAGCCTCATCTGTTATTTGAATTCCACTTTCTTCCATTCTAATTTCTGGATCATCAGGAGCCTCTGTATGAGAAAGGAGAATGATCAGAATTTTCCTGGGAAGAACTATTCATCACACAGTAGAAACTGACACTACCCAACAAGTCCCTCTGTCTTAGGCCTAGTTTACACGGCAATGTTTTGACCAGCGTTTTCCAGCCAAAGCCAAGACTGGAGGCTAATGGTATAATGGAAAGATTTGCACTTGTTCCGTTTTTTTGACCTGAACCTGGTTTTGGTTGACCAAACACTGACATGTCAATTAGACCTTATAATGTAGTCTGTTGCGTTCTGTTAAGGTGCCCATTATTTTCATTTATATGTAATGTGGTGGAATCTCCAACAGTGGGTCCAAAAGAGGCCTCTGATTCAGATGTGAACACAGCCTCAGATACCTAGCTGGGGCAACAAACTGAATGTTTGCCCTGGATAAAGGCAAGTCTAGCTATGACTCTAGGGAATGGCACCACATCATAATTACATGATCACTGACATGATCCTTCTTGGCCAATTACCAACGCTGACACTGATGTCCTTGTTTAACCCCTTCCCTCCCCATGACCTGCAGTAATGACATGAGCAGGTGGACTTTCGTGCAAATTGATGTACATGTACAATACAGTAATGGCTCAGAAGCAGTACCATCCGGCCAACACTCTAATCCTGGCTGTTTAGCCACTTAGATGCCTCCGGCAATAGTGACTGCAGTATTTTTGCAGAGGGACTGTCTTCCTCATAGGCACCTCGCAAGAGTGTCAATGGGTAGTCTGGCACACAGGTCCTAAGGAAGCTAAGCAGGTCTGCCATGTTTATATGCCTATTAGGTTTAAAGAGGTTTTTCCATCTCAACATTTGTGGCATATTGCTAGGATATGCCACAAATGTCAGGTAGATGTGTGTCCCATCTCCTATCTCCAGAACGGGGCCCCCAAAGTAAAGGGAGAGCCTCCTTTTGCCTCTCTGGAAGTTCTGAAAATAGCCAAGCACTGGCTTGGCTATTTCCAGCAGTCCCAGAGTGGTGGCCACGCTTGCAAACTCTCCATTGACTGCACACCCTTTCAGCTATTTTCTTAATTTTCCCTGATCTTGGGTGACCTTTTGGGGCTTTGGAACCGATTACTCAACTTACAATGGTTTCAACATACAATAGTCGTCCTGGAACCAATTAATATAGCTTGAGGGACCACTGTACTATGAACTTTGGCAGGCTGTTCCTCTGCAGGAACAGCCTGTTGGATACTTTTAACGCTATTTTGAAACTGGTCTGGACCATAAGAATAATTTTAGAACTCACTATAAACTCTGAGATGCACATTGCTTTCCTTGACTTTGCCATTTTGGTCCTCAACCCGACAAGTAAATAGCTTTTCGTCCTCTACTTTTGTGTGTTCAATCACCAGCTGCATATGCTTATTCACATTGAAGCGACTTTTCATGTCCGATTCTTCTATGGTTGTTCCCGATGGCCCACTTGTATAAATGACAATGGGATTTCCATTCTTCTCCTATAGAGACAATAATATTAGTGTAAAATAATCATCATGACTTTTTTTAAATATGAAAAAAATCTTTTGGGTGCTGTGAACAGATAAAAAATGTCATTATGAAAATAGCATAGTTAACAAGAGAAATCTGTTAATAAAAGTTATTCATAACATTATATGTACTTCAAAATGGTGGCATTGAAAATTGCAACACGTTCTGTAAAAATCCATGGACAAATAAAAAAGTTATGGCTTTCAGAATGCTTTCAGGAAAAAACAGCCCAACAGGTTAATGATATTCAACCATTTTTCAATGGACGTATATGTAATACATAGTCATGTCTAGAAGTCTTTGCTTAAAGGGATTGTCCAAGTTTTTTTTTTTTATATCGATGGCCTATTCTCAGGATAGGCCATCAATATCTGATCTACAGAAGTCCCACATCCTGCATCCCTACTCTGGTACTGGAAGTAGGCGCCAGAACTACAAAGCTCGGTCCATTGTGCAGTGGACGGATCTCGTAACTTCAGTACTGCTCCTATTCACTTCAATAGAAGCAATGCTGATGTAACCACCTTTGTTCATTACACAATGGACAGAGCTGTGTAGCTCTGGTGCCTACTTCTGATGCTGAAGCCACTACGGTACAGCTGATCTGGTGTCAGAACCCTGTCCTGTCCTGAGGATGGCCATCAACATAAAAATCCTAGACAACTTCTTTGAGAGGGCAGCCTCTATGACCTCCATATGTTCTCATCTAAGAGTCTGGGTATGTAAGGTTATCATCTTCCCTCCATCCTGAAGGCCGCACTTAATGTTATGTGCATCCTAAAATGGGTTATCCAACTCTTTGTAATTGATGACCTGTCCTCTGGATAAGGCTACTTTCACACTAGTGTTTTTAAATTTTGGTATTGAGTTCCGTCATAGGGGCTCAATACCGGAAAAAAACGCTTCAGTTTTGTCCCCATTCATTGTCAATGGGGACAAAACTGAACTGAAGACAACGGAATGCTCCTGAAAGCATTCCGTTCCGTCTTCAGACCGGAGAACAAACCGCAGCATGCTGCGGTTTTCTTTCCGGTCCAGGCATCCACACCAAGCCGGATCCGGAATGACCCCCAATGCAAGTCAATGGGGACGGATCCGTTTGGTGTGACACACCAGTAATCAGTAATCAGAAATACATACAGACATACATACATACACATACATACTCACATACTCCAGGCAGGGACGCCGGCAGCATGTCTTCACGCGCCTCCTGCGCGCAGCTATGACGTTTCCCCACTGCGCCCAGCAGAGGGTGCTGTGGGGAATCGTCATCACTGCGCGCAGGAGGCGCGTGAAGACGTGCTGCCGGCGTCCCGGGCTGGAGTATGTAAGTATGTATGTATGTGTTTGTGTGTGTATGTCTGTATTTCTGTCCCACTGTCTGTCAACATGTGTGGGGCCGGAGCGCTGCTCCGGCTCCACACATGTATCAGCGTTAGCACGGATCCGTTGGCACCCTTTAGGTGCCGGATCTGTGCTAACGCTAGTGTGAAAGAGGCCTAAGTCATTAGATTCTGCTCAGTGGGGGTCCAACACCCATGACCTTGCTGATCAGCTGTTTGAGAAAGCCCCGGACTCCTGTAAGCTCCGCGGCCTTTGCACAGCTTACCCTAAGCCAGTGATGTCACAAACATCAGTCATGTGACCTGGGCGTAGCTCAGCCCCTTTCACAGTAGGGCTGGGGCTTTCTCAAACAGCTGGTCAGTGGGGATCCTGGTTGTTAGATGCTGATGACCCATCCAGTTACAAATAGTCAGACAACCCCTTTAAACAGAGACATCTAAGATGCCCATAAAGCACTGAACTAGTGGATGCTAAGAGCAGAGTTTTGCGGGCTGTATGACGTAGCAGGCATCTTGCCAAATTTCTTGAATGGGTTTGCAATCAGCCGTTTTGCAATCAACATTACTGAGTCCATTGAAGACATATCAACATTTGGGGAGGCCCCTGTCTCTTCATTGGTGCACCTTCAACAACCACAAAGATAGAACCAGGGGTCCTGCTCTCGTCAATTTGAAAGTTAAAAACACAAAATATCAGTTCACATATTTAAAACATGTAAAAAATATCTTGAGGAGTATTTACGGTTTTCAAAGTATAGATTCTTAGTCTATACAAAGAGAACTCTTGTTTGAAGCCACATCTCCTTTAGACATGCTATGACTTAGAACCCACTGCAGAGGTTTAAAACGCATCAGCACTCTACATGTTTATAGATATGTGAAATAAAAGTTCTTGTGGACCAGTGTTGGATCCCTGGCTCTGTCTTTTGCAAGTGTGAATTGACCACGGTCAACATGATGCTTCCACCTGCACTGTCAGTGTACCATATGTGGATGGAGGCTGGATGGAGAAAGTTCAGAGAAAAAAGAGAAAAACTCTTCTCTTTTGCACTTTGCAAAACTTCCATAGACACATCTTACTGACACATAGAAATTGCTGCAATATAGCACATTATTCCAGTTGACAGAATATTCATAGAGGTACTTAACACAGTATGGGGAACCCTTACTTTTTCTTAGAATAGTGTGAAACAAATATGATATGGTTACTTACATACAACCACTGCAGTGTGGGGGTGCTGGAATCATCATGGCTGTACACGTCACATGGAAGAGCTATTTTATGACCCAGCATGTTGTTCATTACTTTGGTGGAATGATCATGTTGCCCCTGTATCCCTGCAAAGAAACCAAGCAAAAACAATAAAAACATATAACTCACAAAAATGGAGAATATCAATAACATTAGGAAACAACTGGTAAGAAAGGAGTGGCGCAAAGGGGTGGAGAGTAGGAGGGAGCCCTTCCCAGGCTCTGTAGACTTGGACCTGAAGTTTGGCCGAACCTGGCGAACCCAAACTTCCACGGGTTCTCTCATCCCTAATTACAAGTTGTACTAAATCTTTGCCAACAAAACCATATATGTCTTGCTCAGCTCCTCCTCCTCTATAACATGCTACCTTCAGCTCATACATCATGTTCAACGTGACAGGTGCCCTTTAATGGGGAAGTTAATTTTTGCAATGGCTCTTGAATTATTTTGTATATTGAATAAAGACAGAAATTATAAAAAAAGAACATTCTTTTGTACTGTATTTAATTCACTTGTTTTTAGATAAAAAAAGATCTAGGCAAATACTTTTCCATAGTAATTTATTACTAAATAATGCAATATACTTTCTACATGTGAAAAAAGATGAATTTTTAGACCCGCAACCACACATCACACAACAAGCGATACATGCATGCTCGCTACATAAACGTAAAAACCTGGCCTACATCCATTCATACAGACAGGTCCTTGTATTCAGGATATATAAGGCTCTGTTCTTAAAGTCCATGGGGAGAAAGTGTAATCCAAGGCTCAGGAAAGCAGAGGAAGGAGCTGCTACAACAAACCTGAGATGATGTTTTCCTTGAAACGAGCCTTGGAGCTTTCAAGAGCCATTAAGACATGAGTTTTAACGTGCACTGTATTATTAAGAAGTCAGGCACGAGAAGAGCAAGTTGAGTTCTTATTTATTTCTTTACATAAATTGCATTTGCACTTCAAAGAGCCAATGGAGAAGTCACATCAATGGTATAGGTCGTGACAATCTCGATGGGATGTATCTTCACAACTATTAGATCAGTGGGGAGCATGGGCGGATTGGCCATAGACGTTACAGGGAAATTTCCCAGGGGGGCCATCTGGACCCTCCTATTGTCCAGCCAGTGGAAGTTTTTGAGGATGTATTTTGTGCTGCTGGCAGTATTTTGTGGTGGACTGTGGTATTTGGCTCTGTTGGGTGGTATAATGTGCCACAATATGGTATTGCTGGCCCTGCCTTCCATAAATTTGGACCCAACTACAAAACAGGGCCACTTTTAGTATTTTTTCCAGGGCCACTTCAAGTTCCCAGTCCGCCCCTGGTGGGGAGCGACTCCAGACAATCAGCTGTCTGAGCACGCTCTAGGCCGCTGTAGCCTCTTCAGTAGTTACCAAGCACAGTGCCACACATTCTGTAGTGGCACTGCAGCACTGCCTCATTCAAGTGAGGCCTTGTGCACATGGCCGTTGCTCGGCCATGGCCATATTGCGGCCTGCATACAGCGGGTCTGCAATACACGGGCACCGGCTGTGTGCACCCCGCACCACGGATGTGGACCCGTTCACTTGAATGGGTCCGCAATCCTGGAGATGTGGTGCGGAACGGAAGCACGGATCGGAAGAACACGAAAGCACAATGGAGTGCTTCCGTGGTGTTTCTGCTGAATGGGTCTTGTTCCTTCCCGGCCGCCGCATGGATGTTGCCCGTGTATTGGGGACCGCAAATTGTGGTCGCCAATGCACGGAACGGCCACACAACGGCTGTGTGCATGAGGCCTGAATGGGACTAAACTACATGTAGTACCAGGCACAGCCACTACAGGGTGTATGGCACTGTACCTGGCAATGGGGAAGCTGCAGCAGTCCCTGAACTCTGTGATCCCTTCACACAGCTGGTCCCCTACTGGTTTTATAAAGGGATATTCCAGGATTTAAACTCCCATTAATGGCTCTCTCATACAACAGAAAGTGGGGGCTTGGCTCTCACGTGAGAGCTTGGATTCTACTCTAGCAGCCGAAACAGCAAAATCGCTTAACACCTTAGATGCTACGGCCAATAACATCTAAGGGTGGGTTCTCACCAGTGTTAGGAGTTCAGTTATAACTGAATATAACAGGATTGTAGGACAGAGGCATTCCGTTTTGATCCATCCTAATACATGTCTATTGGCACATATAATGGTTCCGTTTTGTTCGTTATACGTGGGGATTTTTTGTGTACCTGGCTCGTTGGGCCCATAGAAGTGAATGGTAGTGGTGGCCATGAATGCGTGGTGCACTCCCATTCACTTCGATGGTGAGAGCACATGGTGGTGGACGGGAGTTCTCCAGGCCAGCCAGTGGATGTTTTTGGGGATGTATTTTGTGCTGCTGGCAGTATTTTGTGGTGGACTGTGGTATTTGGCTCTGTTGGGGTGGTATAATGTGCCACAATATGGAATTGCTGGCACTGCCTTCCATTAATTTGGAGCCGACCACAAAACTGGACCACTTTTAGTATATTTTCCAGGGCCACTTTAAGTTCTCAGTCCGCCCCTGGCTGTATGTGAGGTATCATTTTCTAAACTGGGAAGGAATGGGTTAACAAGAGCTAATCACAACACATCCTGCTAGATCCAGGTGCTTGATGAGCTGCTGCCCACCCACAAATTGGGAAGAAAGTCCTCTAAATATTTGAGTAAAAAAAGTTTTACATTTGTGGGATAACCCCTTTAATTAGTCTCCTGTATAATTTGTCATGCTTTAAATGTTGGACTGTATGGTGCCAGTCTGTCCCCAGAAAGGAGTTCACTTTTTAAATACCACTTAGTAAAACAATTTCTACTTTGCATTCTGGTCAGTGCCCTTATTCTCAGATTATTATCCATCTCATTTTTTAGACAAAAGATCAGTGTGTGCATTTGGTACTTACTTACTCAATAAAACTCTTGTCACACAGATTTTATATGATTTCCCAGTGGAATGTATAATGGACTCCATTGAGTAACTTACAACTATCCCTGGAAATCACTCGAACTTAAGGAGCTGCTTAACTTGTGTTTTCATTCTTTGGTATCCACATCTACATTTCATTTTTTAAGGGGAATGTGTCATCAGAAAAAGACCTATTGTTTAAAACATGTTTCTATGTTACACATTTTTTTTGAGGACTTTGGTTTTAATTTTCCATGTCATCATATTAAAAAAAAAATACAAAAAAATGTATCAGTTTCCACACTGGCCACTAGGCCTTATAATATGTTGAGACTGCCTGTTCTGCACAAGTAACCGTTAATGCAGTGAGTGTGAAACCATTGTGTTAAACCAATTTAGGGCTAATCCAAAGGGTGTTATCCTTGAAGTACCTTAGCATCACCCTTTAATGCCTATACAGGGATCTAGACTTCACTGCTGTGGACCCACCAGACCGCTACCTCCTGGAGTAGTCTCTGTGTGGTTAACAGTAGGGATGAATGAACTTTTGTTTTAAAAGTTCGCTTTTAGGATCCGGTTACCGCAGAATTGCGTTATGGATCCCGTGACCACGGGTCACGGGGTCCATAACGTAATTCTGTGCCAAACACGAAGTTCTAAAATATAAGTTGGCTCATCCCTAGTTAACAGATGAACCACGAGGGTGAGAGACATCAGTGCGAGGCTCTGAAGGGTCAGGCAAAATTGTAGTCAGGGATAGGCCGAGGTCAGGGCTGGCAGAGTATGTGCAAAAGGGTAACAGGTCTAAGGTCAAGTCAAGGTAGGCAGTGTACGTTTAATACGGGTTACAAGCATAGGTCAGGTCTGGCAGAGAGGCATCAAAAACAGGTAAACGGACAGTGGTCCGTATAGGAGCAGACAACAAGAGATATCACATCTAGCAGGAACAGGAAAGTGTATTCCGACAAACAAGATCATCCAGGGAAGGAGAGCTGGAGGTGGGTCTAGCTCGCTGGGTAAGTGCAAGGAAACAGTGGCAGCTCACAGCTCAGTAGCCATCACATTATCATCACAGCCAGGATTACAATGATAGCTATAATCTCTATATAGATATGGCTACATTCACACCTGCAGCGCAGGGCTCTGGCAGGCTGGTCCGGTGGGTGAACAGCCAGCCGGCTCCATGCTGCCGCAGGTGCACGTGTTCACGTGCACGAGCGCAGTTCTGGCCCCATTCACTTTAATGGGGGCGGGCCGCGGATCCGGCTGCAGCACGGCAACCCCTGCTAAACGAAACCCCTGCCGGAACGAAAATACAACATGTTGAGAGGCGGCCGGAACGAAAATACAACATGTTGTATTTTCCTTCCGGCCACCTCTCAGCATGGGTTGCCGTGCTGCGGCCAGATCCGCGGCCCGCCTCCATTACAGTGAATGGGGCCGGAGCGCAGTTCCAGCCCCACACATGCACCTGCGGCAGCATGGATTCAGCAGGCTGTTCACCCACCGGAACAGCCTGCCGGAGCCCCGTGCCGCAGGTGTGAAAGGGGCCTAACACAGGATGCACCATTTACAACAGGTGATATCACAGCTTATCTACTCCCTCCTGACCTTTGCACAGGTCACAGATCATGCCTAGAAAACTCTCCCATAGAAGTCAATAAGTCCTCCCCTAACATTGTGTCTATGGTCCATGTAGCTGCTCTCAAAAAACAGGACATCTTGACATATTTTAGGCCTAATGTCCAGTGTGAAATCTGCATAATTTTAGGATTTTTTTCAACTATACATCATGACATGGAAAATGAAAACAAAAATCACAAAAAATTCTAAAATGTTTAACATTTAAAGGGTTTCTGTCACCAGTTTTTTCGGTATGAATCAGGCTGACATTAGAGATGTGCTGTCACCTGATTCCAAATATATATCTGTTTTATTTACTGGTGCCCCCATTTTTATATAAAATGAACTTTTATTTTATGCTAATAAGGCCTCTAGGTGCAAGGGGCGTTACCCCTGCTCCTAGAGGCTCTGTTGATTGACAGGACCAGGCAGCGAAGAAACACTTCATTCACCATAGCTTGCAAGGACCTTCAATGATGTCATGACCATGTGATCAGTCAAATGGTTTAGGAGGAGACAGGCTGTTTGTGTGATCCTAACCATGTGACTGATCACATGGTCATGACATCATTGAAGGTCCTTGCACGCTATGGTGAATGGAGTGTTACTTCTCTGCCTGTCAATCAACAGAGCCTCTAGGAGAAGGGTTAACGCCCCTTGCACCTAGAGGCCTTATTAGCATAAAATAAAAGTTCATTTTATATAAAAATGGGGGCACCAGTAAATAAAACAGATATATATATGGAATCAGGTGACATTAGCACATCTCTAATGTTAGCCTGATTCATACCGAAAAAACTGGTGACAGAAACCCTTTAAACGTAACCATTATTTTAAAAAAGTCATTTTCTGATGACACATTTCCTTTATCTCTGTCTGAGCATTTTATTGTTTGTATCTTTCAGTCTTCTTTACTTTTATGACATCTCATGTCTCATTGATTCCGGTAACCCTGCCCCTCCTAGTACTCTTCATATAATACAAGTCCTGTATTCAGTCTCCTCTCTAGAATCCAGCTGGTGAGATGCTTGGTAACAAGATGTATTTTTCATTCATACAACAGCGCTTTCATGAAGCCTCGTACTTTTAATGTCTTGGAGTCAAAGGGAGGAGATTCTGAAAGAAACTCCAGAAAATATTGTATTTATTATTATTGTAAATGCAGGCTTTTAGAGGGGTTTTCTGGGAGTAGAATATTGATGACCTATCCGTAGGATAGGTCACTAAGATCTGATAGGTGGGGAGTCAATTTTAGCTCACCTACCTCTGTAGCTGATTGCCCTGAGATGGACCTCCGATGATCAGAAATTGATAAATTATCCTGAGGATAGGTAATCATTATTGCACTCCCAGAAAAACATTTTAACCTCTTGCTGACTGCTGCCGTTATGTACAGTGGAAGTCGGGTCTTTAAAGATGGGCCCGCTGCTATCGCAAGCTCATGGGTTTCTGCTGTTTTAAACAGTAAACACCCAGGGCTTATGTCTTCAACTGGAGATAGCGCCGATCACAGACATTTAAACCCTGATATGCCGTGGTCAATTGTGGCCATGGCATCTGAAGCAGCTTTCCCCGGAGTGCTACGTTCTCGGGGCTGCAACAGCTTCCCCATGCAGAGATATATAAAAGCCCTGGTGTCTCTTAAGAAACCAAGGCTTTTATGGCTACAGTTCCTATGTAGCCCTGCAGGTGGCAAGGCTCCATAAGAACATAGAGAATCGGCAGTGCATTGCAATAGTAATCCATTGGAATATACTGGAAAAGCAGTCTAATGATGGCTTGTTGTAGCCACCTGAGGAAACTTAAAAAAAAAAAGTAGTTTTTTTAATATATAAAAAATATAAACATATAAAAATTAAGAATTAATTAATAATTTAAATAAACAATAAAAAATATGCATCATAAGCATTGCCATGTCCAAAAACACTGTACTATTAACATATCTATGAATGATGTAGCGGATAAAGTCAAGATAGCCTATTCTCCATTTATTGTCACTTCAGCTCCAAAAAATGGAATAAACAGTGATCAAAAAGACATACACTTTTTGATTATTGATATATATTATCAATTAGCAGAAGGACCTGGCTTCGCACGGGTATATTTCATCTATTTCATTTTTATGTTTGTGTGTGTCGTTGCAGGGAGAAAGTCATCCTCACACCCATCCCAAGTCGGAGGTGCGGCTTAGCGAGACCTGGGGCGGGGGTTTTAAGTCCTTCTTTTGAGGGTGGCCTGAATTACAGGTCGATCCCATGATAATGTATGAGGAAACACAGTGGGTAGCAGTAGAAGAAAACATCTTTTATTATTACTGAGCGGTCTTAGTCTAAAATTAGTCTAAAACATAAGTTATATTTATGGTAACCGGAATACCCCTTTAACAGTGTCATCCACAGCGCTCTGCCCCTTTAAAGCAGTGAAGAGAAATGGCTGTGTTGTTATGGAAACCTGCACTAATCCTGTGTGTGTCTGTGTAGAGTATGGCAGTTGGCATTTGACGAGAAAGTCTCCCAGGCTAATATAGGCTAATGCAGGTCATATTTTGCTAATATCTCGGGAACAGTACGTCCTAGAGAGCTGAGACCTGGTCTAAAACCTTCCTGGACACCTGATGTACCTGTGTGCCAAATTTGACAGATGGAAACTCATTTTTATAATATAAGGAGATAAAAACTACAGATCACGCTGCAAAAATGAGCCTTCACACAGCTCCACAGATGTAACTCTAAAAAAGTTATGGAATTCAGAATATGGAGATGAAAAGAAAAAATTTATGTTTTTTTAAATATTATAACACAAGAACAACTATAAACATGTGGTACCTTTGTAATTGTACTGATCCGGAGAATGAAGGTAATACTGTATTTTTCGCTTTATAAGACGCACTTTTTTCCCCCCAAAAGTAGGGGGAAAATTGCGGTGCATCCTATAAAGCGAATACAAGTGAGCGCTTCCATTATGGAAACGCTCACTTGTATGTTTTAGCTGCGGCACCCCCATCAGACCTCAGATCAGCCCACCCAGCCCCATAACAGTAAAATAAAAACCTCTTTTACCTGTCCTGCGCCGCGGCTCCGCTCCGGGTCCGGCGCTCCTCTGGCTTCCCGGGCCGGCGCTGCACTGTCCTGACTGCGTACAGCGTCAGGATGTAGTGCGCGCACTATGACCTGACGCTGCACGCAGTCAGGTGACAGTGCAGTGCCGGCCTTAGAAGCCAGAGGAGCGCCGGACTCGGAGCAGAGCCGTGGCGCAGGACAGGTAAGAGAGTTTTTTTTTTATTGTTATGGGGCTGGGTGGGCTGATCTGAGGTCTGATGGGGGCACAATAGGCTGATCTGAGGTCTGATGGGGGCACAATGGGCTGATCTGAGGTCTGATAGGGGCACACTGGGCTGATCTGAGGTCTGATAGGGGCACAATAAGCTGATCTGAGGTCTGATGGGGGCACACTGGGCTGATCTGAGGTCTGATGGGGGCACAATGGGCTGATCTGAGGTCTGTTGGGGGCACAATGGGCTGATCTGAGGTCTGATGGGGCACACTGGGCTGATCTGGGGTCTGATGGGGGCACAATAAGCTGATCTGAGGTCTGATGGGGCACACTGGGCTGATCTGAGGTCTGATGGGGGCACAATAAGCTGATCTGAGGTCTGATGGGGGCTCACTGGGCTGATCTGAGGTCTGATGGGGCACAATGGGCTGATCTGAGGTCTGATGGGGGCACACTGGGCTGTTCTGAGGTCTGATGGGGGCACAATTGGCTGATCTGAGGTCTGATGGGGGCACACTGGGCTGATCTGAGGACTGATGGGGTACAATGGGCTGATCTGAGGTCTGATGGAGGCACACTGGGCTGATCTGAGGTCTGATGGGGGCACACTGGCCTGTTCTGAGGTCTGATGGGGACACACTAGGCTAATCTGAGGTCTGATGGGGGCACACTGGCTGATCTGAGGTCTGATAGGGGCACAATAAGCTGATCTGAGGTCTGATGGGGGCACACTGGGCTGATCTGAGGTCTGATGGGGGCACAATGGGCTGATCTGAGGTCTGTTGGGGGCACAATGGGCTGATCTGAGGTCTGATGGGGCACACTGGGCTGATCTGGGGTCTGATGGGGGCACAATAAGCTGATCTGAGGTCTGATGGGGCACACTGGGCTGATCTGAGGTCTGATGGGGGCACAATAAGCTGATCTGAGGTCTGATGGGGGCTCACTGGGCTGATCTGAGGTCTGATGGGGCACAATGGGCTGATCTGAGGTCTGATGGGGGCACACTGGGCTGTTCTGAGGTCTGATGGGGGCACAATTGGCTGATCTGAGGTCTGATGGGGGCACACTGGGCTGATCTGAGGACTGATGGGGTACAATGGGCTGATCTGAGGTCTGATGGAGGCACACTGGGCTGATCTGAGGTCTGATGGGGGCACACTGGCCTGTTCTGAGGTCTGATGGGGACACACTAGGCTAATCTGAGGTCTGATGGGGGCACACTGGCTGATCTGAGGTCTGATGGGGGTCTGATGTGATGTCCTGAAATTTATGGGGGGTCTGATATGAGGTCTGATGAAAAAAAAAAATTTCTTATTTTTCTACTCTAAAATCTGGGGTGCGTCTTATCTTCAGGTGCGTCTTATAAAGCGAAAAATACGGTAGGTCAATTTCACCACTTTGGGAACATCATAAAAACAAAACCTATAAAACAGTCCTGGGATTGCGTTTTTTTGCAACTCCACCCCATTAGCAATATTTTTCCAGCTTCTGACTACATTGAATGCAATATTAAATGTTGCCATTAGAAAGTACAACTTGTCTCACAAAAAACAAGCCCTAATAGGGATATGTGAATAGTAATAGTCATAACATTAACTTTTTAAATAATTTGTTGTACAACAGGTCTTTTGTGGCACTGGACCACAAGGGTAAGCCTTTGCTCCGCTGCATATCAGTGAGGGCCCCATAAGTCGATTATTTGGTAGGCACTAACTACTACATACTGTGAACACTCCAAAAGACTGTAGTTTTGGAGATGCTCTGACCAGGGGTGCAACTAAAGACTCTTGGGCCCTGGTGCAAGAGTTCAGCTTGGGCCCCCTTCCCTCAGTGCTTTGTGTCCAGGGGCAGGGGAGCACATAGTCTTCGTGCTGCCTGAGTCAAAAATGGAAACAGCACTCTCCCCCCCAATGCCAAATTCTTGAGCTAACCCCTTCCCTCCAGCCAGAGGTGTAACTTGACCAGCATTTCTATAAGACTGGTGTGTTATTATGTGGCACAAAGGTCTTTGGGCCCCCTCAGGCTCCTGGGCCCGGTAGCGACTGCTACCTCTGCACCCCCTATAGTTACACCCTTGGCTCTGACCAGTTGTCTTGTCATCACAGTTTGGCTCTTGCCAAAGCGGCTCAGATCCTTACACTTGCCCATTTATACTGCTTCCAACACATCAACTTAAAGAACTGAAAGTTCACCTACTGATTAATACTTCCCATTAACTTGCAGGCAAAAAGTTTTCTTTTGGCATTTTTTTTGCAGTTTTTTAACATAATTTTTCTGTGGCTAGATGTTATTTTAGTTGAATAATGCATTATGAATGTGCTGCAAACAAGGTGATGATTTCTTTTGCCATTTTTACATTGTGGCTAAGCATTTTTAGGGTTTTTTGTATATTTTTTTGAAAACACTAGATGCTCTAGGTATGGCATTTTTCCTGGCATTTTCCCATAGGTTTCTCTATAGGATTTGGAAAAAAAAACACCAGAAAGAAAATGTATGCTTAAAGGTTTCCAGGAAAAAATGGTAATTAAAGTCATTAAAAAATATTTTACAGTTTTCAAACCAACACTTGGATCTGAATACTTTTGTAATTACATGTAATTAAAAATTTAGCAAAGCCACTGAGATATCAGATAAAATGTATCTGTATAGCGCCACCTGCTGTTTGTTTTTTTCTTATTTCTTTGTCCTACTTACTGAGATGGCAACACATACTCAATTGTGATAGGGATAGCACTGACACGCCCCCTGAGCTGCAGCAGAGAAGACATTCCCCTTGAGCTGTCAGCTTGATATAAATCTAGCAGAGCAATGAATGTGGAGATCTCTGGATCCATGTGAGGTACAGGGCTGGTTCTAGTTTGATTAGAAAAAGACTTTCATGTACTATATATACTATATATTTTTTTACATTAGTCATGGGATAATCCCTTTAAAAATTCTGGGGGGAAGGGGAAACAAAAAAACAAAATCACTTGGCTTTTCTTACTAACAAGCAAAAAAAAAATAAAAATAAGCCGAACCTGTAACTGTGGTCTGAGAGTGTAAACTTAATACAGTAGATGATATTCATGATGCATCTGACTGGCATGAAGTCAGGAATGTGACATTTGAGGTTGACCACCTCATGGTTCATACCTTGTTCATAAATATGAGTTTACAAGGAGCCCATATGTAATCATCTAAGCCTAAGAAACCACACAACATCCATAGGAGGCTGTTGAATATTTCATTCCAAAACCACGAGTTGTCGGAGTTAATTTTAATACTTGTACGCATCATCCTGAACCCCTCTGTTCCGGCCCTGCCGCTCCATCCTTCCCACGAGACTTGACTTCCAGACTGCATTAGTGACATGCCCATGGACTGAGCATGATCACCGCAGCTATAAGCTTGCCTCAGTGGTCTCATGCCACATACTAAGCACAGTGATTGTCTGCAGTGGTCGTGTGTGGTATAGAGGTGCATTATCGTTGCAGCCAAAAACATGACATCATGGGGGCAGCAGCCGGCAGGATTGGAGCGGCAGGTGCTGGAACAGAGGGGGCAGTGACTGACTGAGTGGGACTTTTGTAGCATTTCCTGTCTGATGAGTCAGGACCAGGAAGTGGAGAACAGTAGGGTCTAATAAACGTTAGAATGACGTAAGAAGGGTTAGGGTGAGGTTTTTTTAAAATTTTTTTTGTTTTTAACTAGAGATCATCCAAAATTCGCTTCGCCGAATATTCGGCGAACTTTTCATAAGATTCGTATATTCTACGAATCTATTCGGCGAATCTGCATGCAAATCATACGTTATTATGTGATATTTTGCGAATATTCGCGCACTAATAACGAACGTTCAGTTATAAAAGGTACGCAACTTCTGTGAACACGTACACATGAGTGTACAAATTGCGTACGAAAATGACAGAATGGTGGAGCAGGAGGAAGGCTCTGAGTGTGACCCCTGGCTACATATGGATACTGTATCAGCAGATGACAGCAGATCATCCGGCACTACCTCATATCCACTTTCTCCTCCACTACAATTTTGCGCCTTGGTGGGTTAGCCCGGTGGAACACTGGCCAAGTATTGCGAATTCTACAAGTAGAAGCTCCGGCTACAGATCCTTTGGCACTGCTGCCCTGTGCCACCTTCTCCTTTTTTTTAGAACTCGAGGTCTGACTGGAACTGGACCCCTTTTGCTTATCCATTCCAGACATTTTTCACTTGACTGTGGCCCTGCAGCTGGTCTTTGTCTCTCTCCCAGTCTCTCTCCCTGTGTCTCTCCCTGCTTGATTAATTACTAGCCCTGCACTTGTTCTGCACTTCCCCTGCAGTATCTCTGATATGTGTAATATGGATTCCCAGAACAATTACACCCCAATTTTAACAAAACAGGTCTCAGTCTCTCAGGACTTCACACACAGTGCTTCTGCTCATCTCAGCCGTTGCAACACAACTGATGCGTCAATGGCTTACCGAGCCTGAGCCAATCAGAGCAAGCCCTGCATTCTTCCCGGGCTTTTGCCGAACGAATAATGAACTAACAGTAAAAGTTCGCTAATTAATTGAATTCGTACGCAACAGTGTATAGAGTAACATTTACGTAGCATTAGTGTCCAATTTATCGCACAAGTACGTAGCGAATGCGTAGAAAGCCTTAAGAACATTTTGTAATCTAACGGAGCGAATCTCAAAAAATTTGGATTCGCTTCGCAGCATAAAATTTCCAAGATTCGTATCGAATCTATGAAGCGGAGAATAGACTCGCTCATCTCTATTTTTAACCCACTGTGAACCATATATAAACAATAAAAATGATGAAAAATCCTTATAAATCTCACTTCTTATCAAATGTCCAGTACGGTTTCGCCCATCACCACTTCAGTATTTTTTTTTATTAACAGTGACCACACAGTTTTCATATGGCTCATGAATAATACCCTTTTTATGATTTTAGGTTTTATTAACAGATCCCTGATCTACAATTATTTCGAACAAGGGTCCTTAAAGGGGAGTTTTCCAGTTTGCACCAAAATCCATTACAATAATCATTAATGAAAGTAGCTGTAATTTTGTAATGTATTTTGTAATGTATTTCTTTATTGTTCCTATCCTCTGTTCTGGGATTGGTCACATAACCATGTCCATGCAGCTCTTCCTTATTTCTTATGATGTTATGTCCATAGGCGGGGCAGTGAGAGGGGAGTGTCTATGTAACTAGCTGGGTGGGAGGAGCTATAAACTAGCTGGGCCTTGTTAGCGTCAATGATAGGGGAGTGTCTATGTAACTAGCTAGTGGGAGGAGCTATAAACTAGCTGGGCCTTGTTAGGGTCAATGATAGGGAGTGTCTATGTAACTAGCTGGTGGGAGGTGCTATAGATTAGCTGGGTGTTGTTAGGGGCAGTGATAGGGGAGTGTCTATGTAACTAGCTGGGTGGGAGGAGCTAAAAACTAGCTGGGTGTTGTTAGGGGCAGTGATAGGGGAGTGTCTATGTAACTAGCTGGGTGGGAGGAGCTATAAACTAGCTGGAGGTTGTTAGGGGTAGTGATAGGGGAGTGTCTATGTAACTACCTGGTAGGAGGGGCTATAAACTCACCGGGTGTTGTTGGGGCAGTGATAGGGGAGTGTCTATGTAACTAGCTTGGTGGGAGGAGCTATAAACTAGCTGGGTGTTGTTAGGGGCAGTGATAGGGGAGTGGCTATTTAACTATCTGGGTGGAAGGAGCTATAAACTAGTTGGGCCTTGTTAGGGGCAGTGATAGGGGAGTGTCTACGTAACTAGCTAGTGGGAGGAGCTATAAACTAGTTGGGCCCTGTTAGGGTCAATGATAGGGGAGTGTCTATGTAACTATCTGGCTGGGAGGTGCTATAGATTAGCTGGGTGTTGTTAGGGGCAGTGATAGGGAAGTGTCTATGTAACTAGCTAGTAGGAGGGGCTATAAACTCGCCGGGTGTTGTTGGGGCAGTGATAGGGGAGTGTCTATGTAACTAGCTTGGTGGGAGGAGCTATAAACTAGCTGGGTGTTGTTAGGGGTAGTGATAGGGAAGTGTCTATGTAACTATCTGGGTGGAAGGAGCTATAAACTAGTTGGGCCTTGTTAGGGGCAGTGATAGGGGAGTGTCTATGTAACTAGCTGGTGGGAGGAGCTATAAACTAGTTGGGCCCTGTTAGGGTCAATGATAGGGGAGTGTCTATGTAACTATCTGGCTGGGAGGAGCTATGAACTAGCTGGGCATTATTAGAGGCGGTGCTGGAAGTGTGGCAAAGAAAGGAGAAGTGTATCATGGGTTTGGTTGGATACAGGACCAGGATGTGCTACATACAGGATGGAAACAAACTAGAGGGACTGGTTTATAAGGTGGAAATGGGTCAGAAGAGTCCAAATTGTTAAAGAAAGAGCATATGGAAGATGTACGTGAGGTAAGCAACTACACAAGCATATCTATTAAATACCATAGTAATCCCAGAGGACTTCTTTAATGAATATGACTTGAAGGGGGCAATGTTATTTCTGTCTACTGTCCTAGGTATAGATGTTCACAATGAAGAGTTCTGCCAAATATAACTGTGTAGAATATAATTCAATAAGGCACATGTGCAAACCTCTAAATAGATTACTGCTAATTTGCCTCCAGAGCAGAAGCGATGCTGTAAACGGGAAAGGTACAACGTCTTCTTGAACACATTCGATTCTGCGTGGACATTGGCCTCATATATTGACCCGAGGTCACACCATTTTATGTGTTCTTGAGCATGCTGTGATTTACACACACCTTTTTCTAGTCACGGCAATGCAGCCTTTCTAAAAATGAATGTCCATGGATTATCACGACAGGACATGCTGTGCTAGCATGAAGCTTGCATTAGGAGTACGTGCGGCCAGCATTTCCTGCCCTCATGCAGAGAATTGGTTGCTTACTATTTTCCCTTTTGTTTGTATAATTGATCACTTCCAGCTGTCTATTTCGAAGGGTGAGAATTGGATGGTGTACTTTAATGTGCAGTCATCTGGGGTGACAGGGACTATAAATACTTATATCCCTTGACAAACTGATCATCTGCAAGCACAGCGGAAATGTATATGCAGCTCTATGACATATATCTCACTCCAACCAAGGTCTACAATATCTACAGTAGACCTATGTCATGGTGCAGGGCTGCAGAACCATTCAATAGCTATAGGTGGTCACACACATTATATCGAAGGAGGTTGAAGAACCAATGGACCACCGATCTGAAGAACGATGGTCCAAACAGGTCTAGAGACAATGAAGATGAAGAATGAGCGATCTTTTTGGAAAGAGTCCCCATGATTGATCTTTTTCTAAGTGAAATATCTTTGATCCCAGTATCGATCAAAAGTTTCAACTACGACCAACTTCTTATCAGAAGATGATAGTCTGTGATCAGTTGCCTAAAATTATCATTTGTTGTTAAATTTACCTGATACGATTGTTTAGGGTTAAATTGTCCATTTTGATCAACTTAAAGGGGTTTTCCCAGGAAAAATATTCTACACTTTTGTAATTGCATGTAATTATAAAATTGGCAGAGCTAGTGTATCTGTATAGCGCCACCTGCTGTTTGTTATTTTTCTTATTTCTCTGTCCACCTCGCTGAGGGTGGACATACACAGGGATGGACTGGCCACACACCCTGCAGGGAATGCCAATAGGGCCACCCGGCACCTCCTCACTGCCGCTGGCTGGGCATATACCATTGGGGGAACTATAGGGGTCACTATTAGAGGAAGCCCAGGAAGTATCCTGAAGGTAGGGCTGGCTTGGTGTTGTGTCCCACATTTCACCTCCTAAGCCCCCTGCTCCATATCCATATTAGAGGAGCAGGTCAAAATGTGGCAGCTATTGATAGACACCACAGAGAGACAGCTTCTGGGGAAAAAATTGATGCAGATCACCCATTACTGCGGGGTCTTCAGAAATCAACGATGGGGGTTCATGGGCCGCTTACTGAGCGGAAGGCTGTACGTAACAAATCAAAAATATGTAAATGGTCCAACAGCACATACTAAAAATATTGAGCTCTTTATTTCTTCATGTTAAAAAGCATATTGGTATCACAGGTAGCTTACGTGTTTTGAGTCGGTTTGACTGTTCCTCATAGCTTAAGATGTGATGATGCTAAAGATATTTATAGGCATTGTCAGCTCGTGTTGCCAAATGTTTCTTGCCTATCGTATAACAATGTTTTTTAATGCGTTTAGCGATGATTAAGATGATCAAGGCCTGCACCCTGAACCGCAAATTGGGAACACTGAATCTTATCACTTTAGCACCGTCAATTGTAGCATCTCTGGCAACCGTACCAAATGTACTTATGCAGGAGGCCTGTGAGGATCCAGAGTGGAGAATGGGAATGGTAGTGGATCTGGTTGTCAGTCAATCAAGGTGGCTGTCCTCAAACCGTTGCTCCCAAGGGTGCACCCTTTCTTCCCTTGGGGCACACCCTAATTCTGAGGCTCCTGTCTGGCGGTAGCTGGAGGCAGGGAGTGCAAGGCAGGGAGTGTGGCGTGCAATGTTGAGTGTAATACATCCAACTATAGCAAAACACAGTGCCAATTGTATGGATTTAGGCAAGAATGGGAGTTACGACCATATTTCGTCTATATCTTTCTAAAGAATCTATGGCTGTACCTTGGCAATAATGGCTGTAATGTCCACTGTGGGATACAGGGTTTTGAAGGCATGTCTGGCCTGGATGTTTCCAGGTGTTAAGGGTGTCTCAATGGTGTCCCTCACTTGCAGCAAAGTCTGAATGGCTGTAGTAGCAGATTATCTTGCTCACTTCTATGTTTTTCCATGCAGATTCCAAGTTCTCCAATTCTCTCCTTTATCTTTCTCTCTTTCTATTTTGGTATATCTTGCAGAGATCTGTTAGTTGTAGCTTTTTTAGGCCTGAGAACAGGGAGCTTCCTTCTTCTCTGAACGCTCTCCTAAAACTCACTAACTGAGCTTGAGGTGGATCCTAGATCCCCACTCAACCTCCTGCCAGGATGATTAACCCTTGACTGTGCCAACCATACATGGCTATACTGGGTGTAATACATAACATTAAAAAACAAACCATTAGCAGATACCGGCTGCTCTGGGGTACTGCACTTACCACTGCTGGGGCCAACATGAACACCTCCCATAAACATGGCCGTTTTTACCCAGCTTCCAGTCTTGAATATCGTTTGACAATATTTTAAGACACAAATTGTGCATAAGCTGCCTGTGATGCCAACATGTTTTTAAATTGAAGAAATTACAATTTTCAGATTTGAACTTATAAAATGGAATAGCTACCTTACCATACTACCACGGACATTTGGAAACCACATGCCAGAGGAGTGAAGATGTCAGCAAATGTATGGTAACTACAAGCGTTCCGTCAGTGTAATGGAGTGGCTGATTGGTTGCTGAGGTTTTAGTGGAGATATGCATTTTTCACCAAGGTTAGTAAATAACATCTAAAGGAGCTTGAGTGACTGCAAAATACATTATTTAGATAGCCGATAGCTTTTATGTTCCGACCCTTCTGACACTAATGATTCAATTGATTTTTAACTCCTTTATGCATTTTACATGGACATTTTATGGTAAAAATGGAGAACAGAGCAGTGATACATTTATTCATATATAACTATCCCTTACCTACACAAAATTCTAAAATGTACTAAATTTCAATGTACTAAAGTAAAAGCAAAATATATGGATGGTATGGGCCTAATGATGAAATATAAAGCCCCTGGGCTAAAGGAGACTATAATATATTAGACCTTGAAGAGGTAGAGGGATGGGGGGGACACTTACCGTGGTACCTATGGTATTGTTTCATTGATTATTGCTCTAGATGCTTTGTACATGTTGATATCATACTGTACAAGAGCTTTAACGGTGATTTTTATTGGTCTTTATTACATTTTTTTTTCAATAGTACTTCCTCTACAGCTTTCAGTTTCAGTGAATCTACAGTCTATTGCCTATCACCTTCTGCTTTGCACTTAATCCATCAGAGAGATGCTCTGTCCGCAAGACACTTATTTTCACGTGCAATTTTTTTTTGCAACCAAAAATCTGAAAATTTCTGCTGCAGTTGAAGAGGGTTATGGAAGCATGGGATGTGGACTGTCGAAACCCACACCAAATCTGACACATGTGAACAGGGTATAAAGCTAAGTCAAGGATCTGCTTGGATTTCTGTGAAGAGTCTGTAGTGAAATCTGCATCAAATTCGTACTCAAACCTGACTCCTGTGTAAAGGGATGGGGTTTCCACAACCTTGTTTGAAATTATGGTCAGCTCGTGGATTTGACTTGAATGTATGGGCTCCTAGGAGAGTCTTCAGCATCCTAAGAAGCCGTGTCCACTGTCCACACAACATAACCCTGGAAAACTCACACATGGGACTGCGCAGAACTCCTTAAAATGGACCCACAGCCCCTAAAACATAGCATTTTCCTAATCACTACTTTTCACCATTCACAGACTGAGGATGCGGCCACGCGGTCAGGTTTCTTGATGCAGTTTTGGATTCCAAAATCAGGGATGAATTCAAAAAAGAGAAGTCATATCTACTGATTATACTTTCTCTCCTTTTATGAATCACTATTTGGCTTTCAAAACTGCATCAGAAAACCTGACCGTGTCTCCTTACTGTCACATGGCCTCTCCACTTGACCTTGTGATGTCATATCTTCCAGGAGCTCATAGCTAGGCTTTACCATCAGTCCACTTGGCCCTGCTCACCCATAACACCCAGTTGTCTCTCCATTATCTCACACGATCGCCCATACAGGGTACACGACATTCAAAGCCGGCCTTATAACCTTTCCCACAACCAGCAGCAACCACTTCCCTGAGACGACTTCAGATGATGTTTATAGTGTATATAGAAGCCTGGTAGATGAAGTGTTCTAGATAAGAAACACCTGGCTCCAATTATTTTCTCCTTGAGGCAGAAGAAGGACATAATTACGCTTTCACACACGGCTTCTTCATAAATCAGTAATGAAGTCATTAAAGTAACGTAAAATCTACTGTGCCTTTTACAGCTCTAATATTTTTTTTTACTTAGGAGGATTAGATGAATATAGAGCATTAGTGCCATCATTAATATTTCCTAAAATTAAATTGTATTTATCATTCATTAGAATGCTACTGTTCTTAAAGTATTTATCAAGTTTGGACAACTACCATTGTTACCTCAAATAGCTCTAATAATACCTCAATAGCTCTGGTTAAACCTCTAGCACTAACATATCTAGGGGTGCATCTAGCCCTTCTGCTGCCTGAGGCAAAGACTGAAACGGCGCCCCCAATGCCAATTTCTTAACCTAACCCCTTTGCCACAATTAAAGCGCTCATTGCCCATGGCCCTTCTGCTGCCCCCCTCTTGCCCCTTCCTGGTGCTGCCTGAGGCGATCGCCTCACCTAGCCTCATTGGTGGTGCATACCTGCCTGGGACCCCGCCTATCAGTTGTTTGAGAAGGCAGCAGTGCTTGCAGTAGCGTCGCGGCCCTCTCTCAGCTTTCCCTAAGCCAGTGACAACACGCTTATCAGTCACATGACCTAGACGCAGCTCATCCCATAGAAGTAAATGGGGCTGAGTGCTATACCAATCACAGCCACAGTGTTTTTTGGCTCATCAAGACTAGTTTAAGCCCTAGGACTCAACCCGGTTAATGCAGAATATATTGAGGTGTTACTTAAAGGGGTTGTCCCACAAAGAGTATTCCACATTTTTCAAACCAGGATGGGAATCATTTTGTGATTGCATGTAATAAAAAAATGAGTATAACCACTGAGTTATTCAATAAAATGTATTCTTCTTTTAATTTCTCTGTCCACCTTGCTGAGGTGGTCACAAATGCTCAATTCCATCCTTCAACTGTCAACAGCCATAGCTACACTGAAAAGCTGTGTGTCAGATTCTGATGTAATTTACCACTAGTGGCTGCTATTTCACTCACCCTGAACTTTTGTGTTGCACTTCCACCCTTCACCACTGGAGGCTGATGTTTGTCCTAGGATTTTCCCTTAACAAAGATGGCCGATGTGTGCTGACTGAAAGCCATTTTGTTTCCTGTTTGGGCCTACTTATACCCATGAGGCAATGCAATCATTGCTCGAGTATTATGACTTGCTCCAGTCTACTGTCCTCAGAACCGTCTTTCCCAGACTGTTTCTACTCTTCGCTGAATTATCACCTTGCAATCTACTCTTCAAGCTGCACTACGGACTGCAACTCTACAGTTCCATCTGGCTACTGGATTCCAGTATCAAAAAAGAATACTCGAGCAATGATTGAATTGCCTCATGGGTATAAGTAGGCCCAAACAGGAAACAAGATGGTTTCCAGGGAAAATCCTAGGATAAACACAGCAGCCTCCAGTGGTGAAGGGTGGAAGTGCAACACAAAAGTTTGAAGTAAGTAAAACAGCAGCCACTAGTGGTAAATTAGAAACATACATCAGACTCTGACACTGTGACAGTTATGGGGAGAGGGCTGCAGCAGAAAGGACACCCCCTCTGAGCTGCTATAGGGAGATCTGCCGCAGAAAGGACATGCTCGCTGAACTGTGATACGTGGAGATCTGCAGAGGAAAGCACACATTACCTGAGCTGCCAGTCTGAAATAATTATATCAGAACAATTGAAACAATGAATGTGGAGATCTCTGGATCCATGTGAGGTTTATGCCAAAACTCCTTTAAGCCTTTTTAAGTCTCTGCTTTCAGCCTCTGAGATGGAACCTTGATTCCAGCTCCCTTGGCCTGCTGAAGGTACAAAGGAACTTTACATCATCAAATACAATTCCACAAGCCTTCAGAAATCTCTTTTCTATGATAACATCTTCTCTCTCTCAACTGGACAACAGTGAGTGGGAACACTGCAACACATTTTTGGAACCTCCATTAAGTGGTTGATGCCATTTCTTTAGTGAAGAATGAAGAAAAAAAGTCTAAACCACTAATATTAGCTTCCACACATTTAGGCTCCATTCACACATCCGCAGAATGTGCCCGCATCCGTTCCGCAAAATTGCGGAACGGGTGCGGACCCATTAATTTTCAATGGGGCTGCAAAAGATGCGGACGGCACACAGTGTGCCGTCCGCATCCGCACTTCCGGTCAGCAGCCCCGTAAAAATATAGAACATGTCCTATTCTTGTCCGGAGCCACGGACAAGAAAAGGCATCTCTATAATAGAGCCGGCCATGTGCGGTCCGCAAATGCGGAACGCACATGGCCGGTGTCCGTGTTTTGCGGATCCGCAATTTGCGGACCGCAAAACACACACGGACGTGTGAATGTACCCTTACCTGAAGTTTTCTGGATTTCCCACGGGAAATCTATAAATAAGGTGGAGTCTGCCACATGCTGAAGTAAAGTGTTAGCACCAATGCTCTTCACGACTGAGATCACCAACCTACTGAGCCTAATTTAGCTATTGGCTGCATCAAAAAAAAACAAGCACAAGGATTACTCAGATACTCCAAGATTAGAAAAGAACCAATCAGACTTTGAGAAGTTCCTGAGGAAGAAACTGTCTACATCACTTGCAAACAAGTCTAAGATGGCAATGGCAGAAGAGCTGGCTTCAGTCAGAGAGGATGACTCTGATGGGGAAAGTGTTAGTGCATGTTCAGGCGCAACAGCTGGGGAACAGGACTCTTCTTCAAACACAAGCTCTCTCCCTGGTTCTAAAGATGTTTGCAGATATTAAAACAGACATAAAACAAATTGGCCATGTATGGAATCATTGGAGCAGAAAAAGGCGGATATGATTCTACAGTGATGCGATGCAAATTACAATGCTTGTTAAACCGCAACATCTCTTTAACACCTAACTGATGTTAGAAGGTCAAGAAAATTGCAGCAGGTTGAAAAATGTTTGTATAAGAGGTTTACCAGAAGCTCTACTCTCAGTAACCACTCAAGTGTTCTCCTCTTTGATAGTTGAAGAATGTGTGCACAAAGCATTAATCGAGTACATCCACAGAGTCTTCCGGCCCAAACCAGTATCTAATGAACCTCCCAGGAACATGATGTGTGGTCTACTCAACCACAATTTTACTCAACAAATTAATTTTAATAGCCACTAAAGAAATCACCCATCGAGGTGTAAAAGTACAACTATACCAGCTTTTATTAAGAATGATGGCCTATCTTCAAGAAAGGCCACCACTAGCTGATCGCCAGGGGTCCAACTATCCTCCGCCCCAACTGATCAGCTGTTAGGGTGTAGCTCTGTCACGGGAAGCAGGCACCGGAACAACATAGCCACGCCAGCCATGTGTTGGACAGACCTTGCCACTGCAGAGCTGATCTCATCGACTTCAAGGTTGATGGTACTGTGTTGTTCAGGTGTTGAGTTCCAGTGACACAGCTACACCCAAATAGCTAATCGGCAGCGGTGCAGGATGCGCAGCTTCGCTTGTTATTGCAGCCCAGGCCCATTCACTTGAATGGGATTGATCTGCTCCTAAGCCATGTAACTTCAAGCAGCTGATTGGTGAGGGTGCTAGGAGTCAAAACTTCACTGATGGATGATGACCTATCCTGAGGACAGGTCATCCAAATTCTACTCTTGGAAAACCCCTTTCAATTTTCAAAGGAAGACCAGTTCAACTGTGATAATAAACTGTGGAAAACAATTTGCAAAGTACAATATCTGCTACAGGACCTCAGTTAGCATTTATAGTACATTATTTTAGGGAACAGCCTCGAGTCAACAGCAAATTTTCTAAAGTGGGAAATTTGCACCGTAGTGGCGAAAATCCACATAGGCAAAATCTTTACTAAATTGTGTTGATTTTGCTATGAATTTCGGTGCCTACCATAAATTTTTGCAACAGAGTTCACCCTTTGCGTTGTGGATGAGATTCTTTTAAAATCTCATCCACTTTGCTGCTAAAGTAAACTCCGTGGATGTCCTGCACTCAGTCTCACAGCAGAAAATCTGCAAAGTCTAAGCCATGTGTTCCCTGAATATTTAGTTTGCTTTGAAAGTGCCAAAAATAGAAAAGCCTGTGGTGATAGAATAGCAGCAGGAGATGGGTGTCCTGATCTTGTAGGAGACAGTGACCTCTGCTGGGGTCCCGTCCTAATGTAAGTAAGCTGTAAGGAAAGTGCAATGCATGTGAATCAACAGTGGAGCATAAGGCCTCATGCACATGGCCATATTAGGTTTTCATACCACCACTGTCATAATTTGCCCACAGACGTGTATAGTAGATACTGGTTGTTATTTTTTTTAAGAGATACAAATACTTCCATGTTCTAAAAGTTCACCTTATTATAGAGATAGATGGAGATATTCATAGCAAAATGCCAGAGCGCCTCAGTACATGACTCTGTGGAGGTGGTATGTAAAAAATCTAAGAATCTACATCTAATATTATATAAACCAATAAGTAAGCTCCACTAAGAAACCACATCACCAAAAAGAGAAAGGTACAAGGCACAATAAAAAATAGCAGCTCGGGTCTGGTACCTTTCTTTTTGGTGATGGACATCTAATACCAGTACATCTAAAGTGGAAAGAACCATACATATAATAACTATATCAAACTAAGTTCAATTAAGTTACGTAATTCTCACACTTTTCCGAACCAAATGTAATGTGACCTCAAGATAAAAAAATATCTTCTTGGATGAGCGTCATTAAAGGGGTTTTTTATGGGATTTAAATATTGATGACCTATCCTTAGGACCTCATAATAGGTTCTCGATACCAAATCGTTGAACCCCCACCGATCACCCCCAGAACCCCCATCGATCAGCTGGCTTAAGTGTGCGCTGAGGGTCTCTTCCTCGGCCAATGACATCACGTTCATCGGTCACTTGACCTTTCACGTGAATGAGATTAAGGTGCAATACCAACCTCAGCCACTACACAATATACTGTATTGTGCTGTGAGGAGGCCGCAGTGTGCACCCAAGTTGGCAATTGGCGTTGTTTTTTTTTTTTAGTCTGGTCTCCACTGATCTCCTGTTTTTGAACTATTGAACTATCCTTATATTTACTACAGTTCTCAGTTCCTGGAAACCCCTTTCTCAAATATACAGTAGAGTTGGTTCCACAGAAGAAACAGGTTGAGTTCCACCAATATTTTTGGATCACGTACAGTGATGTCATCAGCAATATATGCTGCCAAAATTTGATATCTCATTGCAATGCAGAGCCCTACTTTTCTTTGATCTGTAAGTAGGATGTTTGGTGCATTTCCTTGTAAGTCAATGAAGTCACTTTTAATGTCTTGGTTTAAAAAAAAAATCTTGCCAACCTATTGTCCTAGGGTTGATGACTCTTGAATGAGGCAATCCAGAAATCCACATCATCCATAATCTAGTGACTCAATCAGTTTAGAATGGCACAAGCCTTTATTAGATGACTAAAATAGACAATACCAGACATAAGCGAAACATTTGGGAATTTGCATTGAGGGGGATTCTGCAAATCTGTGTGAAGGCCACGAAACGCGCAAACATCTCAACCACCTCACTAAGCATCTTAAAGTGGTAAAATGGTTATATTTACATATTCGCTGCCGAAATTTCTTCAAAAATGTGGAGGCCAAAATAAACTCTCTATACTTAGCAAGCATGACAGATATTCTGGCACACAGCAATGATGTGCGGATTAGAAGTTCCAGTACAATCGCATTCAAATCCTTAAAAGAGGAGCTCAGAAAAAAAACGAAGAGAGCAGAGATAATAAAGATCTTGTCGACAGAAGATGAATAGATGACGGACCTCTCAACAGCCTGTAAACAAGTCATGCTACAAGACTCAAAGTGCAGAAGAAAATTATGGATAGAAAGGAAATTCTGTGTTAGAGATTTCAAGGCTGTGAGCAAATGGAGTTTTAAAATAGCACATGGACTCATAAGAGGTCCTAGTAATGAATGGCCCTGGCCCTACATGACCTGGAAATCAACACCACATCATAGTCAATTTTTATGGTGGTGACGGGACAAGCTTTGAGGTCAGTTAAAGGCTATGGAATTTTTTTATCAGTGTATTAATAAAAAAAAAAAAATTCCAATAGGTCTTCATTAATAATGTTTAACAATTTCTCTGCAGCCAGAAATCTTCTCACGTATGTTCCGGGCTGCTCTGTCTTATTCTCAGTGAAAACCATCAGAGGAGAATTTTGACCACTCAATTAGAAACCTTTAACTCTCCTCAAAGCTCGTAAATACTCATTTAAGCTGAAATGCTTGGCAGCTGAAGACATCTGTGTTGGTCCCATGTTCATATGTGTCCGCATTGCTGAGAAAAATGAAGCTTTAATATATGCAAAGGAGCCTCTAGGAGCAACGGGGGCGTTACCATTACACCTAGAGGCTCTGCTGTCTCTGATACTGCCGCTGTCAATGAAAGTGGAGAGGACATGGAAGCTGCAGAGAGAGTTGAGCCTCTAGGTGTAATGGGGGTGTTGCCATTACACCTAGAGCAGGGGTGCACAACCTTTTCTGGTTGGGGGTCACATTGTCAGACTGAACCAACTCCAAGGGCCAAAAACAAAACCTAAAGGGGTATTACCAACTGAAACAATGCATTTATGGCATATTGTACATACAGTATATACCATAAATGTCTGGTTAAACTCCCAGGACTCATATCTAATGGGGAAATACATGAAAGATATATGTGAGCAGCCACAAGATATAGACATACATGTCTGTTACCAGATGGTTGGGGGCCACACAGAATGGTATTGAGGGTCCCCCGGGACGCAGGTTGTGCATCCTTGACCTAGAGGCTCTGCTCTCTCTGCAACTGCAATCAAAGTGGAGAGGGTGTGGAAGTTACAAAAGAGAACTGAGCCTCTAGGTGTAATGGTGACGCCCCCGTTGCTCCTAGAGGCTCATTTGCATATATTGAATCTTCATTTTTCTCAGCAATGTGGGCACATATGAACATGGGACCAACACAGATGTCTTCAGCTGCCAGGCGCACATGTAACAGGTCAGCCAGTGTCATAGGTACAAAACTGCTGACAGATGCCCTTTAAGGCGATCACACCACCGCATTTGCATTTTCTTGTTCATTGGGTGAACAGTGGCGCTTTTATACAGGGTAGTTATTGGAAATGAGCATTCCTGGAAACGCTACTTCCTAATAAATGCCCTAATGATTGGCCTTTAGAGTAGTGTTTATGAGATATCAGGAGTGCAGAGATAATGGTAACAGAATGAACTGCCAGACAACTCCTCTGACGGATTGCTTTGTAAGGGGGAACAGCCTTGAATATATGAGAAAAGATGCTAGCTATAGAGGATAGACTACCAATATCAGATTGGTAGGGGTCAGACTCTGGGCACTGACCAGCTGACTGAACATTCTGCAATGAGTCTTGCATCCTTTTCACAGTTTACCAGACACAGCTCTGTACATTTGGTAGCTGTTGTGCCTGGTATTACAGATCACGGATCACAGATATTTAAATAAATTTGACTGAGCTGCAAAATTAGGCACAGCCACTACAAAATGTACACAGCCGTGTCTGGTAAGCATGAAAGGATGTGGTTCTCGGAGGAAACACAGTACCTTTAGTCAGTTGGGTGGAGGTGCTAGGAGTCGAACCTACACAATCTAAGGATGGGTGCTGTGCTAAGGATGGGTCATCAATATCAAAGTCCCAGAAAATCTCTTTAATAATACTGATGTCTTCTTATGTGAGAGAGGCCCCTCAAGCACCAGGATCCTCTCAAGCACCAGGACCCTCTCAAGCACTAGGCTCCCATTTGCACCTTCTATAGTCTCATCTCTGTTTTGATTATGCTAAAGGCACCAGCTACATTAAAGGAAGAATGCATTTTTCTATCCATTTTTGTATGTGGGTAGTGAACAGGTTTGACTTAAGGAAACTTCTATAGGCATGTGCTAGGTGCTCAAACCACCCCCTGCTCTTCACCCTTTAACCTCGGTACAGGGATCTGTAGTCCACTGCAGGGGAACTACCAGGGTTCTTCCTCTTGATGTAGTCTCTGTTCAGTGAAAGCTGACCCAGTCAGGTCAAGGAACATAACGGGGACAGACAGACAAAACAGAGGTCAAAGAACAAGCCAAGGTTGGGACAGGCAGAGCTCGTTCAATCAGGTAAACTAGGAGAAAGTCAGGGTAGTTGGCACAAGATCAAAACAGAAGTCAGGTAGGAGTCAGAGCAGGCTGCACAGGATTACTCTAGCAAACTGGCAGAGGTTGGGCATAGGAGGTCAGCACAACACAACTGCGCACCTTTGCAGGACTAGACAAGCTAAGACCTTATTGCTCAGGTACCTTCCCATAGGGGAAAGCACCTTAAATAACCCAGGGAAAGCCACACACAGGCCCTTTAAGAGCCGTGGAGAGTGTGCGCATCTTACAGGTGCAGAGAATAGCAAGCAGGAGGCGGGAAGTCAAAAAAGACCTACAGCGCGAAGCCGACAGAACTGCACCCACTCGCGCAACTGTGCCCGCTGGAAACGAGTAGAGAGATGCAACTGGTCACGGTCTGCAGGAGAGGTGAGTATATTGGCAGTCAGACCCATGGGCATGGATCATGGGCATTACAGGTACATTCAAACCAAACAGAAACTTTGCAGACTTCCTGCCACATATTTGCATGCAGCCAATCCGTAGCATTTTATGCTACCAGCAATAGGGATGACACATTAGAAATCTCATTCACATTGGTGACCTGTGGAGTGGATTTTAATTGTGCAGCGTGTCTATTTATGCAGCAGATTTCAGTGCACAGGGTGAAATCACGAGGCAGAATATGTGTCGATACCTGATCGTAATTGTAGCCCTGTGACCGTACCCTTAACAGTCGGAGAAAAATACAGGGCACCATGAAATATATTGTTGACTTGGACCAACCCTACCCAAATGGCTCAAGGAATTAAATGAAGTCAACTGAAATTCCATCTCCCATTGTGTGTGGAGGGATGAGATTCCCATGTGTAATTTCCTCTGCCAGTAAATGAATGGTAAAACATGCCATGTTAATAAGTGCATTATGGAGGCTCCGCAAGCACGCCATACCATGTTAATAAGTGCATTATGGAGGCTCCACAAGCATCTATTGTCCAGCAAACTTGTAAGAGGATGGGTGGGAAGGATAATTTGGATGGTCTGACGACAGAAAGGTTACAAGGTCAGCGCTATCCTTTGTAAGAATGGGGAGATCCATTTGGGGGGTTTTCTGGTCAGCATGAATAAACGATCAATGTCAGACAATCTACATAGTGTGCATGCTGTGAGAGGCCACGGAGTAGAATTTAGGAGGGGCAGGCTGTGCATCATCACCACCATCACTAAAATAGTTCTAGGGGCCATCCTAAATCCAATACACACCCAGACTGCATACCCCATCGACTATTCTCCAGACCTACATGACATTCAACAAGCCATGCTCAGTAATAACACTCATGCACACGCTCGGCCGAGGAGCTTTAATTGTTTAGAATGAGACCTTTGAAGCTTTTACTAAATAAGGCAAATGCTCACGTCTGTTTTTTTTTTTTGCACCACATTTTCCACGGATGCTCCTCTATAAACGCGCAACGTAAATTCTAAGCAAACAATACAGAAAGACTATACATAAAGCAGTCAGAGGCAACGTCACTTATAGCTAGAGCACTTTCCCTTTAAGGGAGAACCCTTTGCAGCTCCTGTTATGCCGGGAAGCTTATGATGACACTGATAAAGTGATCTCTCCACTGGCTGGCATTACACATTATGATTTTTTTCCCCCATGGGGTGTGCGAGCTGTCCATTCACGCAGACATATTTTGATAGAATGAGAACTTTGTTTACAATTTCTGTTACATTGTAGCAAAATACAAAAAAAAATAACAACCTGCTTATTGACTCTTACAATTTTTTGAGTACTATTTTTTTTAAAAAAAATTCAGATCATTTTATTTTGTGTTTCGATGACATCAATCTTTTGCACGCCGCGATTATTACGACAATTGGCGAATTTCAAATTATACCCAGCCTGGAGACCTCACCCTGCTTATATGCATCACTATTACAGCAATTTTTTTTCACTTTTAAACCATATTCACAAATTCACCCTTTTGCACATGTTTGTGTCCATCTTTCAGTCCCATAATAATCGTCCCAAAGTTTCACACCCTTATCAAAGTCAATGATCACACCACGACCACAGGTAAACACAGTGATGCACAGCGGCTACAGAGGCAATAACCATATATGCAAGTATATAAAAAAAATCCATTGCATGAATTTATGTATAGTAATACATACAGTACAGATATATATATAGCGTAAATGTAATTCATTTACCTCTCCAGCTGAGCAGGAACAGGGAGAGCAGGATCAGTGTATCCATGGTCCTGTATGTTACTGTACACAGCAGCCTGCAGAAGCTGAAGAAGACTGAGAGCAGAGACAGGCTGACGTCAGGTGGGAGAGGGAGGGTGGGAAGAGGGTGTGAGGGGAGAGGAGCGAGGGAGGGGGCGGACATACAACACACTGACCCCACCAGATACAAGCAGCCTTGACTACTGCTGCTGCTGCTGCTGCTCAGGGCTCCAGGTGATGGACTGACCAGATATAATATATAGGCTACAATTTTGTAAAGTTGAAATCCTGTTCAATTAGATTCTTCAGCCATAAAAAATTCATCGTGATGACAACACCATACTTATTCTTTTTTTTTTTTTTTACACGATTTTTAGATTAGCACTGCCAGTTTTCCGTCAGTCATGTAAACCTTTTCAGAAACCAACTGTTTCAATACATACCCTAAACAAAATGAAGCATACGGTCATGAAATTAGCATGTAAAGCTAAATGTGGTGGGGGGGGGGGCACATACTTTACCCTGGAAGCAAGCAGGGTAAACCCAAAAAATGTAGTCAACTTTATTATGACATTATAGTCAGATTCCTATTTTATATACACAGTATTTATCTCTTCCTTATACAAATCTCATTTCCCATAGCTGCTCTCTCAGCAATATCAGCAGAATGCAGACAACCGGTATTGTATCTGATGCTTCTCTCCGCAATTACTCCGATGAACTCTTCTTGCTCATCAAGGTTTACAAGGAAATTGCCAAGAATTTAATAGAAGTAAGAAGTGGGATATATTAGGCAGCAAGTGAACAACCACTTCTTGGGAGCAGGATATATGGGCAAGCGTAAGAATCAGAGCAATTTTGCCATGAGCCAAATTGTGGTGGCCAGACTTGGTTAGATGGTATCTCCAAACAGGTATCATGTACACCAAGTAGAGTTGGGTCGTGCTAACTTGCGGGTGGGTACCACCTAGATTCACCATAAAAGCCCAATATGCGAGAAGAGTCCAAGGCACCACCAAATATATTTTTCAATACTTCATTGAACAAAAGCTTGTACAGTAACAAGCACACAGGCCTTAGTCAAGTTGAGGAAGAAGAGGACCATGGTGCAATGGAAAATGGTGCCCTTGTCTGATGAATCACTTTTTAACATTATGCATGTATGTCACTTAGATATGGAAGAGATGGAACCAGTATGTGATACTCACTATAATGTCACGCTCTGGATGTTACCTTGACAAGTACCACCTACCTAAACATGGTACTGGTCAAGTACCCTCCTTCATATCAGCATCATTCCCTAATCACAGTGATTTCTTTCAGCAGGATAATGTTGAAAAAATTGTACATGGTTTGAAGAACATGACAAAGAGTTCAAGGTATTGACTTGGCCTCCAAATCTCAATCTGACAGGGGCATAACTCATACCTCCCAAGTTTGTAAAGAGACAAAGAGGGACACATTGTGCGGCGCGCGGGCAAATTTTTTCAGCACTAGGCCACGCCCCTAACTCCACCCACTATAAGCTAATCACCCAGTCCCCTTACTGTATGGGGATAATAAACACAGTGATGTCACTGTACAGGGATAATAAACACAGTGATGTCACCGTACAGAGATAATAAACACAGTGATGTCACAGTACAGGGATAATAAACACAGTGATGTCACCGTACAGGGATAATAAACACAGTGATGTCACAGTACAGGGATAATAAACACAGTGATGTCACAGTGCATGGATAATATACACAGTGATGTCACAGTACAGGGATAATAAACACAGAGATGTCACCGTACAGGGATAATAAACACAGAGATGTCACAGTACAGGGATAATAAACACAGTGATGTCACCGTACAGGGATAATAAGCACAGCGATGTCACAGTACAGAGATAATAAACACAGTGATGTCACCGTACAGGGATAATAAACACAGTGATGTCACCGTACAGGGATAATAAACACAGTGATGTCACCGTACAGGGATAATAAATACAGCAATGTCACAGTACAGGGATAATAAACACAGTGATGTCACCGTACAGAGATAATAAACACAGTGATGTCACAGTACAGAGATAATAAACACAGTGATGTCACCGTACAGGGATAATAAACACAGTGATGTCACAGTACAGGGATAATAAACACAGTGATGTCACAGTGCATGGATAATATACACAGTGATGTCACAGTACAGGGATAATAAACACAGTGATGTCACAGTACAGGGATAATAAACACAGTGATGTCACAGTACAGAGATAATAAACACAGTGATGTCACAGTACAGGGATAATACACACAGTGATGTCACTGTACAGGGATAATAAGCACAGCGATGTCACAGTACAGAGATAATAAACACAGTGATGTCACCGTACAGGGATAATAAACACAGTGATGTCACCGTACAGGGATAATAAACACAGTGATGTCACAGTACAGGGATAATAAACACAGTGATATCACAGTACCGGGATAATAAACACAGTGATGTCACAATACAGAGATAATAAACCCAGCGATGTCACAGTACAGAGATAATAAACACAGCGATGTCACAGTACAGAGATAATAAACACAGCGCTGTCACAGTACAGGGATAATAAACACAGTGATGTCACAGTACAGAGATAATAAACACAGTGATGTCACAATACAGAGATAATAAACACAGTGATGTCACAGTACAGGGATAATACACACAGTGATGTCACAGTACAGGGATAATAAACCCAGCGATGTCACAGTACAGAGATAATAAACACAGTAATGTCACAGTACAGAGATAATAAACACAGCGATGTCACAGTACAGGGATAATAAACACAGTGATGTCATAGTACAGGGATAATAAATACAGTGATGTCACCGTACAGGGATAATACACACAGTGATGTCACAGTACAGGGATAATAAACACAGTGATGTCACAGTACAGGGATAATAGACACAGTGATGTCACTGTACAGGGATAATAAGCACAGCGATGTCACAGTACAGGGATAATAGACACAGCGATGTCACAGTACAGGGATAATAAACACAGTAATGTCACAGTACAGGGATAATAAACACAGTGATGTCACAGTACAGGGATAATAAACACAGCAATGTCACAGTACAGAGATAATAAACACAGCAATGTCACCGTACAGGTATAATAACCACAGCGATGTCACAGTACAGGGATAATATACACAGTGATGTCACAGTACAGGGATAATAAACACAGCGATGTCACCATACAGGGATAATAAACACAGCGATGTCACAGTACAGGGATAATAAACACAGTGATGTCACCGTACAGGGATAATATACACAGTGATGTCACAGTACAGGGATAATAAACACAGTGATGCCACAATACAGGGATAATAAATACAGCGATGTCACCGTACAGGGATAATAAACACAGCTATGTCACCGTACAGGGATAATAAACACAGCGATTTCACCATACAGGGATAAAAAACACAGCGATGTCACCGTACAGGGACAATAACCACAGCGATGTCACAGTACAGGGATAATATACACAATGATGTCACAGTACAGGGATAATATACACAGAGATGTCACAGTACACGGATAATATACACAGTGATGTCACAGTACAGGGATAATAACCACAGCGATGTCACAGTACAGGGATAATATACACAGTGATGTCACAGTACAGGGATAATATACACAGTGATGTCACAGTACAGGGATAATAAACACAGCGATGTCACCATACAGGGATAATAAACACAGCGATGTCACAGTACAGGGATAATAAACACAGTGATGTCACCGTACAGGGATAATATACACAGTGATGTCACAGTACAGGGATAATAAACACAGTGATGTCACAATACAGGGATAATAAATACAGCGATGTCACCGTACAGGGATAATAAACACAGCGATTTCACCATACAGGGATAAAAAACACAGCGATGTCACCGTACAGGGACAATAACCACAGCGATGTCACAGTACAGGGGTAATATACACAATGATGTCACAGTACAGGGATAATATACACAGAGATGTCACAGTACACGGATAATATACACAGTGATGTCACAGTACAGGGATAATAACCACAGCGATGTCACAGTACAGGGATAATATACACAGTGATGTCACAGTACAGGGATAATATACACAGTGATGTCACAGTACAGGGATAATAAACACAGTGATGTCACAGTACAGGGATAATAAATAGAGATGAGCGAGTAGTGAAATATTCGAAAGTTCGAAATTCGATTCGAATAGACTGCGAAATTCGACTATTCGACCGGATATCGAATCCCATTAAAGTCTATGGGAAAAAAATGCTCGCCACTTGGAAATCTCAATTCGACCACTTGGAGGTCACCAAGTCCACCCTGGAACCTCAGAAAAGGATGCCAACACTGCTGGAATGCAACTGGGACAGCAGGGGAAGCATGTCTGGGTGCATATAACGCGCCCAAGTCGCACTATTACGCCACTATCACAGCCTCTCAACAATACACTCCAAACACAATCTAACCTCTCTGTAAAGTGAGACCATACAAGGAAACCTTCTTTCCTCTACATTGCCATGGACCCCAAGCCAAACTAGACAAAAAAGAAGATAAAATTCTGCACCCCTTAAAATCACGTTGCCTATGACAACCACAGATGGCATAAGCAAAGGGGAAAGCAAATAGACCCCACCCCTAATTGTCATTGTGTGTGTGTGTGAGATGTGGTCAGACATGTCTTCTTTAAAATGTAAAAACAACTCAAACACATGCAGAAGCCTTAAAATGCCCAAATTGTTGGCGCTTGAGATGTCAGTCACCCGACCTGGCCCAGTGTCATGTCTAGCAGGTAAAGCAGTGGGGATGTTGAGGGATGCGTAGGACCGCAAAAGGCAGGAAGAGGCCGTGGGCTGGCCAGAGGCTCATGGAAAATTTTGTGGCGGCCCAAGAGGTGACACCTCTTAAAAATTATGTGGAGGCCCAAGAGGTGAGACCTCTTAAAAATTATGTGGAGGCCCAAGAGGTGAGACCTGTTAAACATTTTGTGGAGGCCCAAGAGGTGAGACGTATTAAAAATTATGTGGAGGCCCAAGAGGGGAGACCCGTTAAAAATTATGTGGAGGCCCAAGAGGTGAGACCTCTTAAAAATTATGTGGAGGCCCAAGAGGTGAGACCTCTTAAAAATTATGTGGAGGCCCAAGAGGTGAGACCTCTTAAAAATTATGTGGAGGCCCAAGAGGTGAGACCTGTTAAAGATTTTGTGGAGGCCCAAGAGGTGAGACGTATTAAAATTATGTGGAGGCCCAAGAGGGGAGACCTGTTAAAGATTTTGTGGAGGCCCAAGAGGTGAGACCTCTTAAAAATTATGTGGAGGCCCAAGAGGTGAGACCTCTTAAAAATTATGTGGAGGCCCAAGAGGTGAGACCTCTTAAACATTTTGTGGAGGCCCAAGAGGTGAGACCTTGATAAAATTATGTGGAGGCCCAAGAGGTGAGACCTGTTAAAGATTTTGTGGAGGCCCAAGAGGTGAGACGTATTAAAAATTATGTGGAGGCCCAAGAGGGGAGACCTGTTAAACATTTTGTGGAGGCCCAAGAGGTGAGACGTATTAAAAATTATGTGGAGGCCCAAGAGGGGAGACCCGTTAAAAATTATGTGGAGGCCCAAGAGGTGAGACCTGTTAAACATTTTGTGGAGGCCCAAGAGGTGAGACGTATTAAAAATTATGTGGAGGCCCAAGAGGTGAGACCTGTTAAAGATTTTGTGGAGGCCCAAGAGGTGAGACGTATTAAAAATTATGTGGAGGCCCAAGAGGGGAGACCTGTTAAAGATTTTGTGGAGGCCCAAGAGGTGAGACCTCTTAAAAATTATGTGGAGGCCCAAGAGGTGAGACCTCTTAAAAATTATGTGGAGGCCCAAGAGGTGAGACCTCTTAAACATTTTGTGGAGGCCCAAGAGGTGAGACCTTGATAAAATTATGTGGAGGCCCAAGAGGTGAGACCTGTTAAAGATTTTGTGGAGGCCCAAGAGGTGAGACGTATTAAAAATTATGTGGAGGCCCAAGAGGGGAGACCTGTTAAAGATTTTGTGGAGGCCCAAGAGGTGAGACGTATTAAAAATTATGTGGAGGCCCAAGAGGGGAGACCCGTTAAAAATTATGTGGAGGCCCAAGAGGTGAGACCTCTTAAAAATTATGTGGAGGCCCAAGAGGTGAGACCTCTTAAAAATTATGTGGAGGCCCAAGAGGTGAGACCTCTTAAAAATTATGTGGAGGCCCAAGAGGTGAGACCTCTTAAAAATTATGTGGAGGCCCAAGAGGTGAGACCTGTTAAAGATTTTGTGGAGGCCCAAGAGGTGAGACGTATTAAAAATTATGTGGAGGCCCAAGAGGGGAGACCTGTTAAAGATTTTGTGGAGGCCCAAGAGGTGAGACCTCTTAAAAATTATGTGGAGGCCCAAGAGGTGAGACCTGTTAAAAATTATGAGGAGGCCCAAGAGGTGAGACCTCTTAAAAATTATTTTGAGGCCCAAGAGGTGAGACCGGTTAAAAATTATGAGTAGGCCCAAGAGGTGAGACCTGTTAAAAATTATGAGGAGGCCCAAGAGGTGAGACCTCTTAAACATTTTGTGGGGGCCCAAGAGGTTGAAACCTCTTAAACATTTTGTGCAGGCCCAAGGGACGGTAAATTGGCCAAGGTGAGACCGGTTAAAAATTATGTTGAGGCCCAAGAGGTGAGACCGGTTAAAAATTATGTTGAGGCCCAAGAGGTGAGACCGGTTAAAAATTATGAGTAGGCCCAAGAGGTGAGACCTCTTAAACATTTTGTGGAGGCCCAAGAGGTGAGCCATAGACATATACATTTTTCTTATTTACGGAGCAATTCTACGGCGGTAAAGGAGGAGGAGGAGGAGGAGGTGGAGGAGGAAATGGCACTTCATACAGATGGCACTTCACTTTTGGCTGCTTTCCACGGTTGGAGAAGCAAAGTCCGGGTCAATCCACTTGCTGTTCATTTTGATTAGCGTCAGCCTGTCGGCACTGTCGGTTGACAGGCGGCTGCGCTTATCGGTTATAATGCCCCCGGCTGCGCTGAACACCCTTTCTGATAGCACGCTGGCGGCAGGGCAGGCAAGCACCTCCAAGGCGTACAGGGACAGTTCCAGCCACGTGTCCAACTTGGAGACCCAGTAAGTGTAGGACGCCGAGGGATCGGGGAGGACAGGGTTACGGTCTGCCAGGTACTCCCGCAACATCCGCCGATACTTGTCCCTCCTGCTGATAGCGGGCCCCGCAGTGATGGAAGTTGCACGAGGGGGTGCCATGAACGTGTCCCACACCTTGGAGAGTGTTCCCCTGGTGGCTGTGGGCCTGATGGATGTTGTGGGACTCTGGGAGACCCTCTCCTCTCTGCCGCCAGCGATGGTGGGTGGGAAAATCTCCATCATGTTCTGCACGAGTTCCCTCTGGTATTCCAGCAATCGATTCGTCCTCTCCTCTACCGGAATAAAAGAGGAGACGTTATCTTTATACCGGGGGTCCAGGAGTGCGAAGACCCAGTACAGTTTGTTCTCCACTATCCGGACAACACGTGTGTCCCGGGAAAAGCAGCCCAGCATGAAGTCAGCCATGTGTGCCAGACTCTGAATAGGCATGACCTCACTGCCCCCACCAGAAGGATCACTTGCCATTTCCTCCTCTTCCTCTTCCGCCTCCTCTCCGCCCCATCCGCGCTGAACCAATGGGACGCACACAGCCTGACTGCTACCCTCGCCGCCAGCATCCTCCTCCTCTTCCACAGCCACCTCCACGTCGTCCTCCTCCTCATCCTCCTCCTCCTGCAACTGCCACCGTGAAGCAGACAAAAGTGTGGTCTGACTGTGTAGCTCCGTTGCGTCTCCTCCTACCCCCGTCTCCTCTGCGTGCAATGCGTTCTCCCTTATTGCGATGAGCGATTCTTTAAGGACGCCTAGGAGCGGAATGGTTACGCTCACTATAGCGTCCTCGCTGCTGACCTTCTTGGTGGACTCCTCAAAGATACGCAGTACATCGCATATGTCTGCCATCCATGGCCACTCGTGGTTGGCAAACTGAGGGAGCTGAGTTGGAGGCACGCGTGGATTATTAATCTGGTACTCCATCAATGCTCTCTGCTGCTCACACACCCTGGCCAACATGGAATAGGTGGAATTCCAGCGAGTCGGCAGGTCGCACAACAGCCGATGTTGAGGCAAATGGAGGCGTTGCTGGAGTTTTTTTAAGCTAGCAGCAGCTACAGTTGACTTCCGAAAGTGAGCGCACAAGCGCCGCACTTTCACCAGTAGCTCTGCCAGGTTGGGGTAAGTCTTCAGAAATTTTTGGACTACCAGATTAAAAACGTGGGCCAGGCATGGTACGTGATTGAGTTCGGCAAGCTCCAGAGCCGCCACCAGGTTACGGCCGTTATCGCACACGACCATGCCTGGTCCTAGCTGCAGCGGCGACAGCCACATCTCCGTCTGCTGCAATATGGCGTCCCTCACCTCTGGGGCGCTGTGCTTCCTGTCGCCCAAGCTGATGAGCTTTAGCACCGCCTGCTGACGTCTCCCCGCGCCAGTGCTGCAACGCTTCCAGCTAGCGGCTGAGGGAGATGTTAAGGCACAGGAGGAGGAGGAGGAGGAGGAGGAGGAGGGGGGTTTATCAGAACCCATGCTGGCAATCTTGGGCGGGGGTGGTAGGTAGGCCGTCTCTGTTTGCGACCCCGTCCCCGCCTCCACTACATTCACCCAGTGTGCCGTCAGAGAAATGTATCGTCCCTGGCCGCAAGCGCTTGTCCATGAGTCGGTGGTCAAGTGGACCTTTGCGCTGACTGCGTACCTCAGGGCCCGCCTGATGTTACGCGACACGTGCTGGTGCAGGGCGGGGACGGCACTCCGGGAAAAGTAGTGGCGGCTAGGGACGGAATAGCGAGGTGCGGCAGCCGCCATCAGGTCGCGGAAGGCCTGCGTCTCCACAAGCCTAAACGGCAACATCTCCAGGGCCAGCAGTTTGGAGATGTGGCAGTTTAAGGCTTGGGCTTGGGGGTGACTCGAGGCGTACTTCCGCCTGCGGTCGAACGCCTGCGAGATGGACAGTTGTTGGGACGAGGAGTGTGAAGGTGCAGGCGAAGAGGCGGGGGAAGGGGCGGGGGAAGGGGAGGCTGAAGGAGAAGGCCCCAAAGTAGCAGAGGCAGAGGCAGATGTGGAGGTGTCCTGGCTGGAGGTCTGGACCGCAGTGGCAGCACACAACAAAGGGGAAGAGGCAGTGGCAGCAAGACCGGGCGCAGTTTGTATTGCGTTTGCTCTCTCCCACTCAGCCCAGTGCTTGAATTCCAAGTGACGCCGCATGCCTGAGGTGGTCAGATTGCTCTTCTCAGAGCCCCTACTCAGTTTTGAGTGGCAGAGTGTGCAAACCGCGCTCAGTTTGTCATCCGCACAAACATTAAAATATCTCCACACCACAGAAGTACGAGGCCTCGATGGGGGAGCTTCGCGCGACTGGCCGCTGGCGGGAACAGCTTCGGCCCTGCTGGCTGTGGCCTCACTTCTCTGTCTGAACTGTCCTCTGCCTGTGGCCATCCCTCTGCCTGTGGACATCCCTCTGCCTGTGGACATGCCTCTGCCTGTGGACATCCCTCTGCCTGTGGACATCCCTCTGCCTGTGGACATCCCTCTGCCTCTTGCTGCCTTTTTCGGTGCTGCGCAGACCACCACCTCTCCACTGCTTTCCTCGCTGGACATCACCCCTGGCCAAGTGGGGTCGGTCATTTCGTCATCCACCAGCTCCTCTTCCACTTCCTCACTCTGCTCCTCCTCCTGCCCACTGGACATTCCAACAGCCTCCCTTGATGGCAACTGCGTCTCATCATCATCATCGCTCATGATAACAGATGCTGGCTCAGGGTCCACATCAGCAGGAGATGGCGAAAACTCCAGTGTTTGGGCATCACTACAAACAAATTCCTCTGCTAGCTCCTGGGATTCTTCCGGCACATCTGAAAAAGGACCCGAAAAGAGCTCCTGGGAGGGGTCAAGGGTGGGATGACTCTGTTGGCCAGGTGTGGAGGAAGGAGGGTCAGAGTGAGACTGTGTGGATGACTGGCTGGTGGACAACTGTGTGGAAGCGCTATCGGCTATCCATTGCACCACCTGTTCAACCTGCTCAGGCCTCAACAGCGGTGTAACCCGCCCCCTGCTTAACTGTCCCATAAAGGCAGGGATTCTGGATGAGCGGGATCCTGGCTGATCCTCACCAGCACACATTGTATCCCCACTGGCTTCAACAAGGCCCCCAACAGCATTTCCGCGCCCCCGTCCTCGTCCACGTCCACGTCCTATTCCGCTAGCCCCCCTCCGCATTTTATTTTTTTTTTGTTGCAAATACAATATTTGGGTATATAATTAGGTATGTGAAATACTTTAGCAAGAGAACGCACAGTACAGTGGCCTATTAAAAGGCCTAGATATTGTATATTTCAAAGTACACAGCCGTGTACTAACTGAACAGACGGTGGGTATTAACACCAGGTATGTGAGATAATTTAGCAAGAGAACGCACAGTACAGTGGCCTATTAAAATGCCTAGATATTGTATATTTCAAAGTACACAGCCGTGTACTAACTGAACAGACGGTGGGTATGTACACCAGGTATGTGAGATAATTTAACAAGAAAACGCACAGTACAGTGGCCTATTAAATGGCCTAGATATTGTATATTTCAAAGTACAAAGCCGTGTAGTAACTGAACAGACGGTGGGTATTTACACCAGGTATGTGAGATAATTTAACAAGAGAACGCACAGTACAGTGGCCTATTAAATGGCCTAGATATTGTATATTTCAAAGTACAAAGCCGTGTAGTAACTGAACAGACGGTGGGTATTTACACCAGGTATGTGAGATAATTTAACAAGAGAACGCACAGTACAGTGGCCTATTAAATGGCCTAGATATTGTATATTTCAAAGTACAAAGCCGTGTAGTAACTGAACAGACGGTGGGTATTTACACCAGGTATGTGAGATAATTTAACAAGAGAACGCACAGTACAGTGGCCTATTAAAATGCCTAGATATTGTATATTTCAAAGTACACAGCCGTGTAGTAACTGAACAGACGGTGGGTATTTACACCAGGTATGTGAGATAATTTAGCAAGAGAACGCACAGTACAGTGGCCTATTAAAATGCCTAGATATTGTATATTTCAAAGTACACAGCCGTGTACTAACTGAACAGACGGTGGGTATTAACACCAGGTATGTGAGATAATTTAGCAAGAGAACGCACAGTACAGTGGCCTATTAAAATGCCTAGATATTGTATATTTCAAAGTACACAGCCGTGTACTAACTGAACAGACGGTGGGTATTTACACCAGGTATGTGAGATAATTTAACAAGAGAACGCACAGTACAGTGGCCTATTAAAATGCCTAGATATTGTATATTTCAAAGTACACAGCCGTGTAGTAACTGAACAGACGGTGGGTATTTACACCAGGTATGTGAGATAATTTAGCAAGAGAACGCACAGTACAGTGGCCTATTAAAATGCCTAGATATTGTATATTTCAAAGTACACAGCCGTGTACTAACTGAACAGACGGTGGGTATTAACACCAGGTATGTGAGATAATTTAGCAAGAGAACGCACAGTACAGTGGCCTATTAAAATGCCTAGATATTGTATATTTCAAAGTACACAGCCGTGTACTAACTGAACAGACGGTGGGTATGTACACCAGGTATGTGAGATAATTTTAACAAGAAAACGCACAGTACAGTGGCCTATTAAATGGCCCTAGATATTGTATATTTCAAAGTACAAAGCCGTGTAGTAACTGAACAGACGGTGGGTATTTACACCAGGTATGTGAGATAATTTAACAAGAGAACGCACAGTACAGTGGCCTATTAAATGGCCTAGATATTGTATATTTCAAAGTACAAAGCCGTGTAGTAACTGAACAGACGGTGGGTATTTACACCAGGTATGTGAGATAATTTAACAAGAGAACGCACAGTACAGTGGCCTATTAAAATGCCTAGATATTGTATATTTCAAAGTACACAGCCGTGTAGTAACTGAACAGACGGTGGGTATTTACACCAGGTATGTGAGATAATTTAACAAGAGAACGCACAGTACAGTGGCCTATTAAAATGCCTAGATATTGTATATTTCAAAGTACACAGCCGTGTAGTAACTGAACAGACGGTGGGTATTAACACCAGGTATGTGAGATAATTTAGCAAGAGAACGCACAGTACAGTGGCCTATTAAAATGCCTAGATATTGTATATTTCAAAGTACACAGCCGTGTACTAACTGAACAGACGGTGGGTATGTACACCAGGTATGTGAGATAATTTAACAAGAAAACGCACAGTACAGTGGCCTATTAAATGGCCTAGATATTGTATATTTCAAAGTACAAAGCCGTGTAGTAACTGAACAGACGGTGGGTATTTACACCAGGTATGTGAGATAATTTAACAAGAGAACGCACAGTACAGTGGCCTATTAAATGGCCTAGATATTGTATATTTCAAAGTACAAAGCCGTGTAGTAACTGAACAGACGGTGGGTATTTACACCAGGTATGTGAGATAATTTAACAAGAGAACGCACAGTACAGTGGCCTATTAAAATGCCTAGATATTGTATATTTCAAAGTACACAGCCGTGTAGTAACTGAACAGACGGTGGGTATTACACCAGGTATGTGAGATAATTTAACAAGAGAACGCACAGTACAGTGGCCTATTAAAATGCCTAGATATTGTATATTTCAAAGTACACAGCCGTGTAGTAACTGAACAGACGGTGGGTATTAACACCAGGTATGTGAGATAATTTAGCAAGAGAACGCACAGTACAGTGGCCTATTAAAATGCCTAGATATTGTATATTTCAAAGTACAAAGCCGTGTAGTAACTGAACAGACGGTGGGTATTTACACCAGGTATGTGAGATAATTTAGCAAGAGAACGCACAGTACAGTGGCCTATTAAAATGCCTAGATATTGTATATTTCAAAGTACACAGCCGTGTACTAACTGAACAGACGGTGGGTATTTACACCAGGTATGTGAAATTATTTAGCAAGAGAACGCACAGTACAGTTGCCAATTAAAAGGCCTAGATATTGTATATTTCAAGGTACACAGCAGTAGTGCCAAATATAGTTTGGTATGTAGCAGAGCACCTAATACACCACTAATGCCTCTCTCTGTCCCTACTCCAGCAGCTATCCCTGAATACAGCAGCCGTTCTCTGTAAAGTCTATATAGTAGTAAAGCTATCACTGTACTGCACTGTAGTAGCCCTGATAAGGGCTTTTATTCACGCTCCTGCCTGTCCAACAGCTAAAATCTGTCTCTCCCTTCTCCAGCCTCTGTCCCTGACTAAGTTCACGCAGCATATGCGTACGAGCAGGAAGAGCTGAGTTTTTAATATTCGAGGTCACATGGTTTTTCCAGCCAATGCATGTAGACGCTGTTTTCGCGCTGCCAGCGTGCTCAGCGTGCCTGTCATACCCCCCCTGCATGTTGATTGGTGGAAAAAGAGCGCCGGGAAGGTGGGAGGGGAAACGAATTCTAAGTGCGCCATCGCCGTTATACTCGATTGAAATCGAGTGTGCCGAATATCGTAGTATTCGATCGAATACCAGCTCGATCGAACACTACTCGCTCATCTCTAATAATAAACACTAATAAACTATTCCAATGTACAGTCCCATGTAAATTACAGTACATCACCCTATAAATACAGCCTCCTCCAAGGTACAGTCCATGTACATAACATCACCATTAGGGATGAGCGAATTTCATATTCTGAAATTCGTGTTCAGGTTGAGGTAAAAAGTGAATTGCTATATGGATTCTGTTACCACGGACCATAATGCAATTCTATGACGGAATGCATAACGGAATGCCTTTGGAGACATTCTGTTATTTATTCCGTCATAATAGAAGCCTATAGCCTGCATAACGGATCCATCCAGTCTCCCTTATGCTGGAGCCCTCTCCTGTTCTGTCCCCCGGAATACACCACATGCCCCCCCCTCCCTCACAGATTTACACCCGATAAAGCTCCCCCTCAGATCTGCCCCATGTCCCCCAGAATACGCCACATGCCCCACTCACAGATTTACACCCTATAAAGCCCCCCCATGGCCCCCAGAATACACCACATGCCCCCTCACAGATTTACACCCCATAAAGCCCCCCTATGGCCCCAGAATACACCACATGCCCCCTCATGGATTTACACCCCATAAAGCCCCGCATGGCCCCCAGAATACACCCAGATCAGTACTATAAACCCCTGTAATTGCCCCAGACTCCACTACACTTGAACCCCACTGCCCCTGAGTACTCCACCTGCCCCCTCATATACAGTATGAGCTCAATTTACTGCCCCTTACCTGTTCCCCATGAAGCTCTGTGTCCTCCAGGAAGGCAGCACATCCTCCATCACTGGGCTGCTGGCCAGCACACACAGCCCCTCCTCCTTCAACAAGCTCCTGCAGTCGGGATTGGTCATGTGACCATGAAGAAGCATGTGACCAGTGACGTCACAGACCTCCTTCAAGCAACTCCATTCTAGTCACTACGGAGGACAAACCAAGTCCTCCACAGCCCCACCCTCTCTCATCCCTGATGAGGTTAGTACAAAGTGGGGGAAGGAGGCAGAGGTGAATAGCGTGGGGAGCTGATGGCTCTCTGCTTCACCATCAGCTGTCTCTGCCTCCTATCGAAGCAGAGACAGCTGAGAGCGGGACATACCTCCCCCGTCCGGGACAACGGGACAGCCACTGCAATCCGGGACTGTCCCGCTGGATCCGGGATGGTTGGGAGGTATGATAACTACCATAGTGGCAGACTATGTGACTGCTATGGAGCTCAGGGAAAGAGAGGCCCAGTTGGAATCATTTCCTCTTCTACTGGAGGTGAAAACTTGGTCAGGACTCTACCCTCTAAATAAATAACTTTTAGAAAACGAGGCAGTGGAAAAATGGCCCAAGGGTCACTGAAAGGGGTTTAGGCAGAAACCAAAACCCTTCTGTCCTATGTGGGGGGCCTGGTTTGATCCTTGCTATGGGGCCCTTACTTCTCTATGTACACCACTGCAATCTGATTGCGCATATCTGGTATGTTCCGGAAAAACAAGTCTTATCCATGGAGGCCACACCTCACAACTTACAGGACTTAAAGGATCTGCTGCTAATGTCTTGGTGCCAGATACCACAGGACACCTTCAGTGGTCTTCTGGAGTCCATGCCTCGACAGGTCATAGATGCTTTACTATCATGAGAGATGCCTACACATATGAGGCAGATGGTTATGATTGCTATAGGTGGCTTATACCTACTGTATGAAAGGAATGGGGGTCCTGGAATATGTCTTTCCGTGGAAAATGTAGAGTCTGTTCTTCACTGGGATGTGACATATGGAGGAAGGAATCCATACATCTGAGTACATTGTGGGATTTTTTTGCCCTTTTTTAGCTGGATTTGCATTCTGTGGATTGGATTTGCTTTATTTTTATAGCAATGATGATTGTTGATTACTGTATGGAGGAAACCCCTTCCTTTGGGACTGTTCTTCCTGTCTTAGTTTATAAAGACAATGATGATGAAGCTGATTTATAGAAATGAAAGTGCCTCTCACAATGTATGTAATATCTCTGAGATCTGCTATCAGTACTGCCTGTGGGAGTCTTATTTAAAGGTAGCACTAAAGTAACTTGCTACCAACCTTCCTTCTGCTTCGCTCAGTCTGGGATAGAGATGAAAGAATTGATTCTAAATGTATCAGAGTTGTTACAAATGTCACAAAAATTCTGCTGCCAAAGGAATTCACTCTGGACGAATCGTGCAAAATGGCGAATACGACATTTAACATAGTTTGTAAGACTGAAAAAAGACATCTGTCCATCCAGTTCGGCCTGTTATCCTGCAAGTTGATCCAGAGGAGGGAAAAAAAAAAACCTGTGAGGTAAAAGCCAATTTTTCTCATTTTAGGGGAAGAAAATTCCTTCCCGACTCCAATCAGGCAATCAGAATAACTCCCTGGATCAACGACCCCTCTCTAGTAACTATAACCTGTAATATTATTACCCTCCAGAAATGCATCCAGGCCCCTCTTGAACTTTTTCAGTGAACTTACCATCACCACCTCCTCAGGCAGAGAGTTCCATAGTCTCACTGCTCTTACCGTAAAGAATCCTCTTCTATGTTTGTGGACAAACCTTCTTTCCTCCAGACGCAGAGGATGTCCCCTCATCACAGTCCTGGGGATAAATAGATGATGGGAGAGATCTCTGTACTGACCCCTGATATATTTATACATTGTTATTAGATCTCCCCTCAGTCGTTTTTTTTCTAAACTGAATAACCCTAATTTTGATAATCTTTCTGGGTACTGTAGTCCACCCATTCCAGTTATTACTTTAGTTGCCCTCCTCTGAACCCTCTCCAGCTCTGCTATGTCTGCCTTGTTCACAGGAGCCCAGAACTGTACACAGTACTCCATGTCCGGTCTGACTAGTGATTTGTAAAGTATAATACTGAAAATTAAGGAAAACCACAGGAAGGATGAAGATGGAGGATCACATAACCCTTGGAGGGAGGAGGCTTGCCCTGATTGGCTAATAGGCTTACAGACAGCCTGTGAGACAATCAGGGGCAGGATTTTGGAAGGTCCTTCACCCTCTGGGCTGGAAAGATGCCATTCTAAGCGCAGCTTGCAATCTGAGAGCATGTATGTTGGCTGTGTCTGCCAAAAAGTAATTGCAGACACAAGCCAGTAATTTAGGTGTGGTAGGGAGAATATAGGGACAGTACAAGGACATATTTAATTAGGTAAATCAGGTTTTTATCAGTGAAAGCATAGGAAGGGAGAGACTGTTCACTCAGAGTTCTGTGTTTCATACAGCTGCTGGTAATTTAGACATTCATTGTGCACTGCAAATTATTCAATTAATACCCTTTTTGGTAAAAACCTTGTTTCTACAGTTAAGTGTTTTATAGACTTATTGCCAGCACCCGCAACATCAGTATACATTCTACTCCAAATGCATTGTATTGTTTGTTGATACTGTGCACTTTTAGTGAACGCATTTAACTGCAATAACAACATTTACTTTTTAACACACTGTATTGCCATTGTGAATTGTCAATACCAGTGTACAGTGTGTTTTTAGAAGTGGATAGATATTTAATTGTACCTGTGTCTGTAAATTACAGAAAAAATGGACTAGATGGATCATTACTCTTCTCAGTCTCAGCAGGATGATGTCAAGGTCATATCTGAGTCTCACACCTTGCCTTAGAGCCAGGGGGTCACAGTATTCCTCCTGCTCCTCCTCCTTGCATCCCCAGAGAAACCCACAGCATATTCTCTGTCTTCACTGTCCCTTCCTAGTGGGATGCTTTCTTAGTTCCTAAGAAGAGGCAACAACCCCACCACGCACTAAGAAAGATACTCAAGAGAGTCTTGCTGTTGACTTGTGTGAGAACAGGCAGTGTTTGGACTGCCATGAGGAGGATGTACAGGGGGAGGCGGGAGACCCCATGCATAGCTGTGTTGGTGGTGGTTTTAGTAGTAGTGGCATTGCAGCCACAGTCATAGCAGCAGAGGCAGTGGTAGCCGTGGCAACAGTGGAACTTGGGGCAAATATAGATGATGGAATTGGAGGGGGGCCAAGGAGCCCACGATAACAAATCACAGTCTAATAAAAGTAGTGGTGATGATGATGATGATGATTGTGTTTTGGACAGAACATGGGAACCGGATTGAGTGCTGAGGAGGTAACATTAGAGGAAGTGTGGTGGCCACAGCAGCAATAAAGAGCAGAGGAAACATATAGCCAGAAGTAGGTGAATGTTTTTCTGTTGCCAAAAGATAGGCCAAATTGCTGTATTACCAGAATACAATGTCTACGAAGCTTGCTGCCATGCCAGGTCACCCACCTCCCGTTGTCTCTACTACCACAAGTAGCAGAAGCAGCAGCAGCTAGTTCAATCTAATGAACATAATGGAGCATTTTTTCGGGTGCCATGCTGATACAGGTGACTGATATAAATCAGCAAGCTGAGACATACCGGCTGAACAACCAGTTTCAGTCCTCCCTGAACTATAGCCTTTCTCTAACACATACCATTTTGACTGACCACGTGGACTACTTGGCATGCAGACTGGAACAGTGTCCAGAAATGGGCCAGTTTGTTCTCATTGTAATGTCTTGTCCAGCCTCCAGTGTCATCTCAGAGAGGGTTTTGGGGTTTTCAGTGCAGTAGGTGGCGTCATCATACCAAAACGGATAGTTGTCCACTGTCGGTGTACAAATATTACATTTGTCAAAATGAATGATGCATAGATCCTTGAGGATTATCACATACCTCCAGCTAAGGCCAATAAATAGATCTGTAATTCTAACAGTGGCTATTTATTACTGCCCCATCATGTCTCTGGTACTCCCCCTATTGACACTACCATTACCCCTACCCAGTAACCACTTTTACTACTACCCCTAAACAGCAGCATAAAGCTTCTGCCTTGTATGTCCCATACTGTGTTGCTACTGCAGCTACAACTATTGCTGCCATATGACACTATTATTTATATACACCTTACTTTTTCCACATCCACACTGTACTGCTGCTGCTCCCAAAAATAATAGAGAATTTTTCAAGACTTGTTCACAACAAGCCACTGTTTCTTCTACCAATTAACACTTGTGTGTATAAATACAGGCAGGCATTCTGTCCCCATTAAAGCAGCATTTTAGATGCTTGTGCAGAACAAGCCACTGTTTCTTCTGACATTAACATGTATGTGTTAAACAGGCACAGGCATCTGCCCCAATTAAGGCATACATTTTGGACACTTGTTCCTAACAAGTCACTGTTTTTTTTCCCGATAACACCTCCCCAATAAGGGACAATTTTTGAAACGTTTATAATATGGAAAAGGTTAGCAAATGTGATGGTGCATAGCTATGTACAGATGCAGCTGAGCTAAACTTGGTGATTAATGCCTTAAGTAAATAATGGCAAGAAAAAGATAACTAACTTTTCAATGGATTTCAATGGCTTTTGTCACAAGATAGCCAAGATAACACTGTGACATGTGTTATCATGGTCAAGTTTAGCTCAGCTACCTCTGTATGTCATTGTCACTCTGACATTATTTGCCATTGCTGTCAGTGTGTTAAAGAGCTTAAAGGAGGCTAGAGGGAATCAGGAAAGAGCAAAATGTGAAAAGTAAAATGAAAAAAAAAGAGAAAAGGACAAGAGAGAATAAATATGAGTCCTAGGAGACCTCAGAGTGTCATGTACCAATTTTCATTACTACTTAATCATGTAAGTAATTCTTCTATCATCTGTTCTTAATTTATTTGGATTTTTAGGCTATTTATTGGACATGTTTATTACTCTCTTTATCCTTGAGGAAACTGCATGTGAGTCCAGTGATACGTGTGGGGTTTTCATTCCCACAGTACTCTAATCTCTTTTCATTCATGAAGGTCATATACATGCCTTCTCAGTTACTTTTTATTGATACATTTCTTTGTATAGTACATTTAGCACTTTAATTTCCAATTTTGGTATTTATACATTTATATGACTATTTAGCCTTATCCATGCCAGCCTATAGTCACTTCTCTTTCGTTTTCTGTGATCATCTCATCCTGCTTTGATTGGTCTCTTTGAGAGGTTATGGTAATATATTCTTCTATTTTCAATTGCATTATTTGTGACCTTTCTTTACTGTTGTATCATATTATTATAACAACCATGGTTTGTGCTATGGAGGGCAATCCCAGTCTGTTGATACATGTATTTTTTGGGGATGCCCGTCATTACATATATTGTTTTTAATAGTTTTTAAATTTGTATGTCCAATAAAGTTTCTCTTAATTTGTATAATTTTTTCCATGGTGTGCGCCTTACTTTGGCAAGCATCCTTTTTTGGCTTTTTATATGCCAATTTTCAGGCCAGTTAGAGAACTTTTTAGTTGGGTACAATTGATTTGGACACAAATCTAATTTTTTGAAAGATTCAACGAACTGGACATGAAACAAATTTCAAGAAGTTAGCTCATCTCTAGTCTGGGACTAATGTCCACTACTGTGCAAATATTGTATGTTCACTCGCTAAGTGCAACACAAATCTTTGTGGTGGTCAGTAGAGATGAGCGAGCATGCTCGGGAGCAATTTTCGAGTAGTAGCGTACGCATTTTATAATCTGTACGCTAATGCATACGCATCTTCTAATCTGTACACTAATGCGTATGCATCTTATAAATTTGTACGCTAATGCATACAAATTACAATATGCGTACGCATTAGCGTACAGATTAGAAGATGCATACGCTATTACTCGAAAATTGCTCCCGAGCATGCTCTGCCGAGCATGCTCACTCATCTCTAGTGGTCAGTAATAAAACAGTATCTTTATTTTTAAATGTGCTGGTTATGTGTATTGGTCACTGCTTTTCGTTATATGTACGTAAGTCAATAGTTTACCAAAATATAGTTCCAAGTTCATTCACTCATTAGTGGTCATTCAAGATAAGTTTGAATATCCATTAAGATGACATATGGCTGAGAGTAGAGAAATTATTTTCCATTTGATCTAAGAATGACAAGATGTCCTTTTCCAGACAATTACAGTATGTGCTCTTCTTTTACCAATGTTTTCTCAGGCTCTTAACTGTGGTAGTAAATCTTAAAGTAAGTATATGCTTGTTGGACTCTAGAGAGGATGTTTTAGGTTCACACAGAAACTTGTGCCCTCCCCAGCCAAAAAAACAATTCAAATTGATTGGTGACGGATTATTGGTACAGAAAAGGCTAATGGGAACAACATTGCTGATCTTCGGAAATGAATTGGTTAATGGGCACATATATGAGTCAAGTACCTGGTGTCCAGTGGTTTACTCACCTTCTCAGGCTCTAGTACTGTCTGGTATCCCAATCGCTGGTCCACATTTAGGCTGCCAGGTTCTGAGAGTACATCCTGATATACGTAGAGCCAGTATTGAGCTGTGATATTACATTCTGAGATTCTGAGAAGTATTAGTATCTCCAGAATTTGTTTTTAACATTTTCCCGCAATGTACATAGGTAATGTCCCTAAAAATTGCTACTAACCTGCTGTATTCCAATCACAAGTTACACATATATTTTGCAACACACCTCAGAATTAACAAAGAACCCAGACCAAACTCCCAAAAAAGTAAAGGCCCCAAAATAAATACAGCCCCCAGAATGTACCCCAAAATACAGACCCAGACCTATGTGAATAAGTTCACCATAAGTGGACATACACCAAAAACTGTCATCAGCCAACAGCTATTCCTCCCGACCCTCACATACACATGCAAATGGATTCCTTCAGGTTGTCCTTCCATAAACATCATTATTGTTCAGTATTTTTCTAATAGTGGACACTGAACAGAAACATTTGCAGTTTGTAGAGTCTTCTAATAGATTTTTTTTTGCTGTTGACCAATGTGCACTTGGAGAGAACTTAGGCTAATTTCACACTAGCACTAAAATCTTATCATATCTGGTTCATCTTATCTGGAATACCCAGATACTACCTTTCCCCACTAGAGCCCACTGACTCTGAACTGTTGTCGGCATTTGGCTGGGCAAAAACTGCTGCCTGCAGGAGTATTTGTTTAGCCAAATCCCAGCACTAATGTTGGAAACAAGCTGGATGCCCTGTCATCATAGTCAATGGGCCTGGTGGTGCTCCAGTCCCTTTGGGCTATGCCAGATACAATGAACTCCTGAAGGTTATCCCTCTGCTGGAACAGGCTGCCGGAAGAGTTTAGTGGAAGTGTTACACTAGCCTTAACATGACATGCACTCTTAGGTATGGTAGCAACATTGCTGAAATTTCTCCATCTGTAGATAATATGTCTAACCCTGGATTCATGAACACCCAGGTCTTTAGCACTTGTTTTTGAAGCCTTTTCCAGCCATACCTCTATAAAATGTCTCCTGAAAGCTGCTTGCATCAAGTCATGGTTCACATTAAAGGGGTTTTCCGGGCTTTTACTATTATTCACCATTAGATCAGACCCCCAGCCGATTTGACGTTGATGACCTACCCTGAGGATAGGTCATCAATAGCAAAATCTTGGACAACCCCTTTAAACAATCTTTGTAAGAACAGATTTGTCAGTAACCAGGCTTTGTGTGCCTTTATTTAATGGTTAAAATGCCTGCAAAACTCATACTTCCAATCTCATCTTCCTTATTAGAAATACAAATTGGGTCTTGGAGAAATCATTAACACAGAGGTTCACTTATTTTTGTCTCGCTGCACTTTGAATACCTATCCAATATGCAGATTTGTCAGTAACCAGGCTTTGTGTGCCTTTATTTAATGGGCAAAACACCTGCAAAACTCACACTTCCAATCTCATCTTCCTAACTGAAACAACAATTAGATCTTAGAGAAATCATTAACATAGAGGTTTACTTATTTTTCTCTCACTGCACTTTGAACCAGTATGCTCTCTAAAAGACATTAAATGTACAACATTTTGTGTATTGTTGATTTAGTCACATTGTATTTGTCTATGATTGTGACTTTGACACCAATTAGTATAGAACGTGATTTACAGCGTATAGCAGCTCTATATGAATTTTATATGTAAGAAATTGCTTTATTTGAATATGAATTTTCTTTGTAAGAACTTGCTTTATTTGTATTACAGTAGGTATCTGATTACTTGTGTATTTTCTTCATTTCTTCTTCGTTGGGGATGACATTTTGAGTCAGGGCTTCGGAACGAGTTACTAGCTTTGTAGAATTTTATTCCCAGGTTACAATAAATTCAACTTACAATGGTCGTTCTGGAATGAAATGATATTGAGGGGCCACTTCTATAGGAATTATGTCATAGGAAGTTTGCGTGTGCTTTAGCTCCAAGTGTTGTTTCATAAGGAAGCCGCATAATTGTTTCTTTTACCTCCTTTTAAGGATTTGTTTTGAGGATGAAATAGAGGAACTCTCCGTCACAATAAGGTAAAAATGCCTCAGGAAGGATATAGTATTACCCTGAAGACTTAAAGGAAAGAACACCAAAGGCATGCATCACAGACCTTTACACAATAAGGTTAAAGATGTGAGCAGATTAACTCACTTCCAGTGGTGTTTAAGGAAGGGACAGCTTTTGCTGTTTAGATAAGACATTTTAAACAATTTTTATTGTTTTTACGGCTAGGAAAGAAAAATAGAAAGAAATGCTAAAAATGTGAAATTCTAAAAGAGATATTTATGCATAAAGAAAGGTCATTCAAACTGCACATAGGGTGAGACTGTACCTTCATCTAGAGTCTGCCCAATGGCAGATGTTGGAGGAGATAAGGATTGGGCAGTTGAATTCCATTTTTCCACAGCTATCTAATGTGTATGACCAGCGTAAGAGCAATTTCAGACACCTAACGTATGTGATTGAGGGCATATCAACTCTCTTCTAATTTGTTGGCGGGAAACAAGTTTGGCATGTTGAAGGTCAACACCCAATCCTTTTGTTCTCACCACATCCCTCGTCTCATTGATGTTCAGTGTTTTTCTAACAGTGGAAACAAACACTTAAGCAGGGGCGTAACTACCATAGCGGCAGACCATGCGACTGCTATGGGGCCCAGGGCAAGAGGGGGCACAGTCTTAGTTGGGATTATCCCCTCTTCTACTGGAGGTGAAAACTTGGTCAGGCAGTGGAAAAAATAGCCCAAGGGTCATTGAAAGGGGTTTAGGCGGAAAACCTTTTGTCCTGTGTGGGGGGCCTGGTTTGAGCCTTGCTATGGGGCCCTTACTTCTCTATGTATGCCACTGCACTTGAGATGAGTTGCCACTAGTGGATTACTCCCCACTCCCTAACCAAACATGTATGTCGGATCAGGAGGAATGGTTGTTGGCCAAATGAATGCTTCCCTTACACATTCAATATTGAATTGAGCATACCTACACTTTCAGATGACTTTTCAAGATAAGCTGTTGTGTAAGAATCAGTGGCATAGCTATAGGGATCGCAGCGGTCACAGTTGCGACCGGGCCCCTAAGCCAGGGGGGCCCCGAGGGCCCCCCTTACCACGTGCAGGGCTGCACCGCCAATTAGGCAAGGTGTGGCTCGGCCCTGTGCACAGTTGGGGGGCAGCAGCGGGGCAGAGGGAGATGAGCGCTTCCATTGTGGAAGCGCTCATCTCCATAGTCATCTGTATCGCCGTCCTCAGGGGCAGGGGAGGGAGAGGCATCTCCCCTGCCCGTTCCTCTGATAGGCTGCAGACAGGTGAATGGGTCCGCATCTGAGCCGCAAAATATGCAGATCGGAGGCTACAAAAACAACTGTAGCCTTACCCTGTATGTTCTGTAGTGATATACGTAATGTTAGAAGGGGAAAAGGTTAGGGTGAGAATTTGGCATGGGGGGGGTCAATTTTTGACTTGGCCGGCAGAAAAGCTATGTGCACCAGTGCTGAGGTAAGGGGGGAGGCCCAAGCTGAACTCTTGCACCAGGGCCCATGAGCCTTTAGCTACGCCTCTGGTAAGAATATGATGTTTATCACCATTTCTGGCCATAATATGACTTGTATGCTGCAGTTTTCCCCTCTGTGGGTTCCACCTCTAATTCTCAAGTTGTCCCTGTGCTAGTGGGTGGAGATTAGCTGCTATGATGTCTCTCATATAGTGCACATGGATTGAACAGGAGATTCTAGGACATTCTAGAGATGTACTACACAGTACTGATGTGAAAAAAGCTCTTGGGGTGAGATATAACATGTACTATAAATTGTTGCATAATCTCTGTCTGTGCCTCTATATCTTGCAGCTCACTCCTCCTCTCCCCCTTCTCCATATATAGTATTTCTATGAGTAGCTACAATCTGATACTTCAGTGACCTTTCAATCTTGGTCTCTCAAGACACATTTAGTACAGAATTCATGAGGGAGGGGAGGATGAAAGGAGCCTGATCAGTGGAGAAAGATGCATTTTTCTTTGATAGATATATTACAAAGTTTCTTATATTTTTCTGTACTATTTATTTATGCAAAGTTTGTTGAACGGTTAGTGACAGCTATGATTAGGGAACAAATATATTTTCTCCTGCATCAGCAAATAAAATTTATCTGAACAATGTATTAGCCCACAAGAAAAGGATATTGTTCATTATTGCAGGGAAATTCATTTATCTTTTGGCACGGCGTTACGGAACTTTGCAGAAGATTGGAATAATACTGAAGTGGATGGATTTGATACAGGAGAAAGAACAATATCAATTATTTGTAAGTACAAGAAAATACAGGATCAAAATGGTGGTAACATTAACAGGACATTTGAGGGGGGTGGGGGTGGCCTAAAGTAATTTCAAGGAAAAGAAGGAATATTCCATAGCAATAAAATTCATGATTTTAGGGGGGTTTTTTAGAAAAAAAGAAAGCAAAGTTCCGATTGTCAGGATTGGCTGTTATGGCAACTCAAACACTTCTCCTTTGTGTAAATTTTGATACATTTCCCCTATTATGGTTTGAAGGGATTCTTCACTTGAGGCAATGCCTACTTTTTAATAGGGTCCTTTTAACCAAAAAGCATACCATAAAGTGTCCTCCTGCTGAGATCTCCACTGATCAGTTGTAATCTGTGTGTAAGTGCTCCAGTTCCCTACAGCACCTCTACAGGGGAAACTATAAATTACACAGTGTGTAACAGAGGATAGGACAGGTCAGAGAAAGATAAAAACATTCTCTGTAAGGCTTCTTTCACACTACCGGCTTGAGTTCTCTGCCTGAGCTCTCTGAATCCGCACGTTACCCAAATGCCCACTGGCCCCATTGACTATAATAGGGTCCTGTTGACATCTGGACGCTACTCGGCAAATATGCATGAAGTGCTGTTTGTCTGGCCGAATCCCGGCTGGATCTCCACATGATCCTATTATAGTCAATGGGGCCAAAGGGCATTAGAGAACTATGTCGGCAGTGTGAAATTAGCCTAACTGATCTCTACTCCGGTCAAAAGATGAAGATCTGGAATGGAGGACCCCCCACATTATTCCCTAATGGGATATATGAAAATATGTTTTTTAAATCAGAGAAACCCTTTAAACCCTACAAATCTTCCTCAACTTTTCTCTGCTCCCAGCTTGGTGACTGATCTTCTAAAAGCTGAAGACCTGAATGACAGGAGACAGAATGTTTGTAGGGCGCCGCCTGCCTGACAACCACCTATAGAAGACCATAGCTGTTATGACAGCACATACCTAGCAACTGACCTGTCTCAAATGTCTCAGCTGTCCTACCCAAGACTGGATTAGCCCTGCAAGGAAAGCAGAGATTGGGAATAACTGCTTGTCAGCTGCAAGGTCATACAACTTCCCTCTCTGCTGGCATTTTAGTCAGCTCTTTCTAATAAAACATTTTCTTGAGGGTTCTTTTAAGACAACTTATTGACAGCTAGGGAAAGAATTCGAGCACTTATAATAATTAAGCCTCAAAAACCTACCTGCAAAATATTTACCCTGGCAAAGAAGTAACATGACCCTGACTCCACCACTGAGTTCTTCACCAATTTCTAAAACAGGGGTCCTCGACGTTGACGAGTTTGAGTACAACAGCGGTCAAGTTTGTGATCCGCTGCTCTATTCAGTGTCCAAGGGGCCATGATATAGCTGACTGCTGTACTCGGCGACCTTCGTCAGTCCCATAGACTTTGCTTCATGCAAACGCCTCGTAACTGCTGTGAGACAGTAAGGAAGAACAGGGTATTCGGGACTAGTGATCATGGTGGGCTACTAAGCAATCAGATATTTATCAGTTTTAATATCTATTATTGCACAATCATTTTTCAGAGGATTTTCCTGGAGTTCAATATTGATGACCTATTCTCAGGATAGGTGGGGGTCCAACTTCTGGCACCTCCGATGATCAGTTGTTTAAAGATGCCTCTTCCTAGGCTAGTGATGTCACATTCATTGGCCACATGGCTATTTGCAGCTAAATCTATCTCTGGCGCTCCCATAGAAATGAATGGAGTGGTGGCACGCATTTCTGACCAGCCACTCCATCCATTTTGGGGGGGGGGGCTCCACAGGGTATGGGGCCCCCATTCTCGTGATCTTATGGTTATCCCCTATCCCAAGGATAGGGGATAACTTTCTCTAATTGGAATATCCTTTAAGTAAAGATAAGTAACCTTTTTAGGGGTTGTCCGGATTCAGAGCTGAACCAAGTCATATCCCCATTTTCACCCAGACAGCCCCCCTTTATCCTGCACTGAATCGCACTGGGCAAAGGCATTTTCAGGAGATCTGGTGACATACTGGGCTGTCCATAGGGTATACCAGACCGAGGCTTCTGCCCAGCATGGAGCCCGGTGATGTAACTGGCACTGATGGGCGGGCTTTAGCTCTGCCCTTGCCTGTAAAACGGCTAGGGCAGTGCTAAAGCTGGCCCATCAGAGCCGGTGACGTCACTGAACACACTGCTGGGCAGAAGCCTCTGTCCGGCAGTGTGTTATGGTAAATAAAAGAGCCCTTGCCCTGCGCGATCCCGCGCAGGGCAAGGGAGAGCATCAGAGGATGAAATGCTCCCATGCTAGCCTCAGGGGGGCTGCCTGGGTGAAATTCAGGGTATATCCGGGTTCACCTCTAACCCGGACAACCCCTTTAACAGCTATTAGTGACTTGTTCTAAAGCTTGTGAAAAACGTGTGATTTTTTGGGACCGTTTGTTTTTAATATATGTACACTAGTGTTGAGAAGTGATAATTAACTAAGTAGTGCTTAATACTGTTAGCAACAGGGGCTGCGCCATTAGCTAGTTAATTAATGTAGGTTGAGTGGAAGTGGTTAAGAAGTGAATATGTAAAAACTCATATTATCTTAAATAATAAATGGATATTATAAACACAAGACATAGAAAATCTATGGAGCGTCACTTCCTACTTATGCCATAAGAAAAATATATACGTTACCTAAAGGTGTATTATCAAAGGGGTAATCTTAAATTTTTTAATTGATCATTTGCTGTTTAAATGCTAAATTATTGCTACTTTCACACTAGTGGTAGGGGGGTCCTGCAGGCTGTTCCGGCGAGTGAACAGCCTGCCGGATCCGTGCTGCCGTTAGTCCACATGTGCGGCCGGAACTATGTTCCGTCCCCATTCACTATAATCGGGGCGTGCTGGAGTTCCGGCCGCAGCACGGCAAACATGCCGCCCCCATTATAGTGAATGGGGAAGGAGCGTAGTTCCGGCCGCACACGTGGACTAGCAGCAGCACGGATCTGGCAGGCTGTTCACCCGCCGGAACAGCCTGCCGAACACCCCTGCCACTAGTGTGAAAGTAGCCTAAGCTTCCTTCTCCACAGTATTCATTAACGAAATCTACCATTTTGCAGTTGTAGCATTTGTGCAACTCCTTTACACAGCAGGTTGTACTGCTGATTCTGACACAAATTCAGTAGCACACTGCTCCTGGTTGTATGGGTTCTCTCTGCTCTCCCCATCCCTGCTCTCGCTAATAGAGATAACAGCAGAGAGAGAGGAAAGAAGCTTCAAAGATCATAGGGTGGGGGGAGTATACAAGTTTTCAGGGAGAGTAGATCACACAGGCTGTGGATAGTAAGGAAAGTATACTCATGTCATTCTTCAGGAGGAGACATGGCATAGGCAATGCATGGGAGTGGAGAGAAAGGAAAGCACTTTAGGGGATCACATACTCCTTAGCATCAGTAGACTTCCAGCACAAGTAAAAAGAGATCCCTCATGGGCTGTAGATGGATGAAGCTTTAAAGAGCTAGTGAAGGCAGCAGCATCCTGGACATGGACCTCACATCCAGCATGTATTACTAGTGGGGATATGTCCACATGACAAAACGTCTACACCAGGGGTCTGAAAATGAATCAAGGAATGAAAGTTTCAGATTAAAATTGAGTGCCTCACTAATATATGTAAAAATATTGTTTGTCCATGCCAAAGGTGTCCATAGCCTCTAAACATCTAACCATAGAATATGACCACCTATGGAACCCTCAACTGTCAGGATGGTGGTTCTGTGAATCTCATTTACAGACTCAATGTAGCCTCATTTCTTTAGTATTTAAGACATTTCACCACTAGCACACAGCCCTCCAAACGGGTCTTTTTTAGTGATGGAAGGAGGCAAGGGCAGACCATAGGCATGGCCTTAGTCTATTGGGAAAGCAGCCACTGTAAATTGGTAATAAAAGGTTTTTCCCTTAGTAGGTGAATTTCCCTTAAATAGTATAGGCCAAAAATGCCCAAGTCCTGCCTAACCCCTTTAACTATTTATATGGATTGAATATCATACATTTGGGATATTTTAGGTGCTTATTGGTTGTGCAAGCAAAAAGTTGATTGGTTGGTTGGTTGAAGGAGTATTCTGTTTCATCCTCAAGATACGGCACACATATTAGATCATTGAGACCCCCACTGATCACAAGAAGGGGGCTCTGTACCCCGTGAAGACCCCTTTAATAAATGAAGTGGTGGGCTGGGCTTGCACAAGGCAGCTCCATTAGTCTGTGTGGGACTTCCGGAAATAGCTGAGCGCTGTAATCAACGTTCTCCGGCAGTCCCATAGATAGGAATGGAGTGGATGTTTGACCTGCCACTCCATACACTTAGGGGTACTCCCAGGGATGTATGGAGCAGGGGTGCACCTTGCCTTCCTGCTGCCTGAGGCGAAAACTGAAATGGCACCCCCCCCAATGCCAATTTCCTAACCTAAATCCTTTGCCACAATGAAAGCGCTCATTGCCCATGGCCCTTCCACTGCCACCCTCTTGCCCCTACCTGGTGCTGCCTGAGGCGATCGCTTCACCTGGCCTCATTGGTGGTGCACCCCTGGTATGGAGCCCCCATTCTTGTGATCTGTGGAGGTCCAGCAGTCGAATCCCTACCAATCTAATAGCTGTCCCTTATCCTTTGGATAGGGGATGACGTGATATAACCGGAATACCCCCTTTAAAGCCTCTTAACTGTAATAACTGGAAGCTATAACTGTGAACTCCCAGGCGCTATCACATGTATTGATTCCGCTCCCTTGGTGCCTTACAGAGCAGTGACGCAGATATTATCCTCTGCGTCCTAAGTGCTTTACTGAATCAGTTCCATAACCTGTTCCATAACTTATCGATATTTGCTGGGGTCTGTAATATCGCCCTGAGTTTGTCATTTGTCAGCGCTGCACATGGATATTGTCATATCTACCTCTTTGCATCTTTTTTTGTACAGCATAAAATCCTTACCATGAAAGATATCTTTCAGACGCCTGGCTGGAAAAAGCACAGACTGGAAGAAGAGAGTGGTTATTTAATGGCCTGACAGTGCAGAACAAGGTGCAATAGGAGGGGGATGGGAAGCGGGAGGGGGGGGAAACATTAACTAATTTTTTTCTAAGAGAAGTAGCCACAAAATAACTTGTCAGCACCACCACACAATATCAGCAGAATGGCCATGTAAATACACAAGCTACGCAGTCTTCATTATAAATTAACTACTTGCATCTCCCATGTAATAAAAATTCTGGAAAATCTATACTTATGACACCATGTTGTGCCCTTCCCCTATTATTTCAGGTAGAAGTTTATGAATGAATTGCCAGCATGAAGGTCCAGCTGTGTGTTATCAGTTGGGGGCGTCTCCCTCTAAAGATTGTTATTGAGTTCATTGCCTCCACCCCCTCAGGCAGAGAGTGCCACAGTCTTACTGCTCTTACCGTAAAGAATCCTCTTCTGTGTTGGGGCACATTTATGAAGGTTTAGAAAGTGTAATCTTAGGAGCTCATGTATCAAGTGTGCTGCGCCAGAAAAGTGGAGTGGTTTTGCCAGTTTTGTCTGTGGGTGGTCATTTGTGCCAAATCTATGATGTTTTTGTGCCACTGCACCATGCCCAGGTGTTTACAGTTACTAAGGAGCATCCAGATGTTTTGTGGACAGAATTTAATTTTTTGCCACATTTTTGCAAAAAGTCTTAAAAACAGTTGCAGTGCCCTGGAGCAAGGATATTTGCCACTATTGCTACTATGCAAAGGCATCAATTCCCTACTTTATTGCACTTTGACGGGTTAACTTAGATTGTGATTTATGCTGTTGTGTGCACTTTTACACTGTTTCATATTGTTGAACTGCATTGTATATGTTTATTGTAATATACCCTGTGTATTTGCACTGTAATTGCACCATAGCTGCACTGCAATGTGAAATGGGTTAATGCACAGCCAGCAAATACTCAGACACTTTGGGACTTTCTATCTATGTACTAAGTTAGAATTCTTCCACAGTTACTATAAATAAACTATTCAAACTATTGGAGGAAAAAACCAGACACACTGACCTTTTGACTGTCTGGTTTAGTTCCGACTTGTTAGTCATTCCCATAGACTTGTATTTAAGCTTTATACAAGTCTATGACATACTGAAATTGCAACATTGCTTTTATTTTGACTGTCATGCTCCACTCCACCCCTCACACTAGAAGTTTCTAGTTCAGTTAGAAACTGTATATAAGGAGAGAAGTTAGAGCCCCTAGTTGTCTGCAGATAAAGACTAGAGATGAGCGAATCATGCAAAATTTTATTTGCTGAACATTCGCCGAACTTTTCCTAAGATTCGTATATCTGACGAATAGATTTGTTTAATTTTGCGTACACAATAATAAAGAACGTTCAGGTAAAAAGGTACGCAACCGCTTTGAACACGTACGCGTAAGCGTACAAAGTGCGTACGAAAATGACGGGCTTTGCTGGAGAGGAATTGTGGAGCAGGAGGAACGCTCTGAATCTGACCCCTGGCTTCATATGGATACTGTATCAGCAGATGACAGCAGATCATCCGGCTGAGACTGAGATGAGCGTGCCATCCATTCCGCTACCTCATCCATTTCTCCTCCACTACAATTTTGCGCCTTGGTGCGCCTGGTGGAACAATGGCCAAGTATTCCGAATACTACTAGTAGAAGCTCCGGCTACAGGTCCTTTGGCACTTCTGCCCTGTGCCACTTTCTCCTTTTTTTTAGAGCTCGAGGTCTGGCTGGAACTGGAACCCTTTTGCTTATCCATTCCAGACATTTTTCAATTCACTCTGTGGCCCTGCAGCTGGTCTTTGTCCCTGTCTCTCTCCCTGTCTCTCTCCCTGTGTCTCTCCCTGCCTGATTAATTACTAGCCCTGAACAGGCCCTGCACTTGCCCTGCAGTATCCCTGATATGTGTAATATGGATTCCCAGAGCAATTACACCACAATTTCCACAAAACTAGTCTCAGAACTTCACACACAGTGCTTCTGCTCGTCTCAGCAGTCGCAGCAGAAGTGATGCATCACTGGCTTACCGAGCCTGAGCCAATCAGAGCAAGCCCTGCCCCCTAGGTCAGGTGACCGCTTTCTTACCGGGCTTTTTCACACGATAAACGAACTAAAAGTAAAATTTCGCTAATGAATTGAATTCGTACACAACAGTAAATTATACGTAGCAATAGCGTATAATTTATAGGACAAACTACGTAGCGAATGCGTACAAAGTCGAAGCAGACACCTAATATTCGGATTCGCTTCGCAGCTAAAAATTTCCAAGATTCGATACGAATCAACGAATCGGCGAATAGATTCGCTCATCTCTAATAAAGACCAGTGTTTATGAGTGAACAAAAAGACGCGGAGACAGGGATACTCTGCCACAGATCCTGGGTCACCAGCCCTTTGACTAGAGAACCAGTCAGATAACTAAGCCAGAGACCCTGGGCCATCAACCCTTTGGCCAGGGTACCAGCCTTCTGAGAAAGAGGGACAGCTAGCTCAGGCCTTTCCTCAGCATTAAACCCTTCTTCTACAGAAGCCAGCCCTATGCCTTGCCTGTATTGTTTTGCACTTCAATTCCTCCAGTAAACAAGCATACTAGTTTACTGCAGACCCTGACTCTCTGGACTTATTTCCCATTGGGGTGCACCATGCCTTACCATTCCTTCCGGAGAGCAGCCACATATGCCAACACATCGATGGTGTCTGGGTGACCCACCATAGTGGTCGGGCCACCCGAACCCCACCACTGCACAGTTGCAAGGATACTCCAATCCCATGGTGACGTACACTGACAGAATCGTTATAATAAATATGAATAGTCTTTAGACTGAAAAATACAGGGGTATTTCACGCATCAAATTTAACAAATGATGTGCCACCAATGACAGACATCCAAAAGAAACATGAAATCCATGTCAAATCCATGCCTGATTGTTTTCAATGGGAATCCATGTTTTTGCTCATATAGATTTTACTCCACATGGATTTCAAATCCGCACCAATACACAAAATTCTCGTCAATAAGTGACATACGTATCACTCACTGAAGCCAATGCAACACGGAAACTACAGCGTGGTACCACCCAACGGATTAGCCCCATTGAAAGGGACTAATCCATGTGCAGACCTGCAGCAGTTCAACCTGCAAGTTCTCAGCAGGGATCTGAGGATCAGCCTCAGATTTCTCCCATGGTTTACAATCTTGGATTATTCCACATGACTATTATACTACCTAATAGAGGAGAAGCAGCAAAGCCATACTGCGCATGCGCTGAAATACCGGCACAGGACCCTGGTGAAGGATTATGGCTGACCCTGTCAATCAACAAGAGGAGGGAGGGTTATAATAAGAAAAGGGATAGGGTTTGGTACACAAGGGGCTAAAGCACACCCTTGATGCTCTGAACATCTAAGTTGCATAATTTTTTGTCACATAGCAGCCACAGATCTGCAACTGCATGTTCAATCTGTCCATACAACTGTGACTAGCATATTAGGTAAGATCAAGCGATGGACTCCCTTTAATTTGCCTGCATCCTGTATGACTCGGCCTTCATGAGTCCAGCAGCTCAATTTTTCCACCTGTCACAACGTCATGAGCCTGATGTTGCCGAGCCACGCTTGCACATGTTATTTCAAACTAACAGCATGTACAGGTGCCAGACGACAATTACAGATGCTTCCTGGTATTTAGCGCTGAGCGGTATTGTGTACGGGAAACCTAAGGAATATTCTTGAACTGGTCAATTTTGGGGGAATTCAACTTGCCCAATCCTTTTATGCCCCTTTCACACGAGCGGGAGACTCGCATGTCTCCCGCAACGCATCTACAGGGCTGGGCCGAGTCCAGCCCTGTAGATGCGTTGCGGGAGACATGCGAGTCTCCCGCTCGTGTGAAAGGGGCATTTTTCTCAGGAGAGATAAGCCACCACCAGCTTATCCCCCCCTCCCCACTCAAAAACACATGCACACTCAAGGGCTGTATTACACCAACAGATTATCTGACCAATTTCTGTCCAATCAGACCAATAGTTGGTGTGTATAACAAAAGATCTGTGCGTGTAAACGGCCATCTGCTCAGAAAATCTGTCAGATAATCTGTGGGTGTAAGTCAAGCCTGCATATGTATGGGGGAGTCAGGGGAACAGCTTGTCAGGAACCAGCGGGTGTGGACACACTATGACACTTGACCAAGTTCCTCCAAGACCATTGTGTAAGTGAACCCCTTGTTCTTCACAGTACCCCTGATGGTGGGGATAGACTTTCCAGAGGAGAACACCAGATCACTACCTTTTGAGGTGGGTTGGCACACAAAGCAGCTGGCCTACACAGACCAGTGGGTACCAGTGCAAGGTACCAGAGGAGGTACCAGAGGGGCGACAGTGCAGGGCTGAAGGATGAGGCAGAGGTGGCAAAGTCGTACAAGAAATGGGTCAGGACAGACAGCACAGGTACAGGTCAGGCAATCCAGGTAAGTAACAGGAGAGTGGAGATGGAGCAGGCAAGGATCAGACAGGCAGCAGAATCCAGAAGACAAGCACGGGTCAGGAGTTCAGAAACACAAGCACATACAAAAGCAACCTTAGCAGGACACAAAGACCTTTGACGCTCAGGCACCTGGGAAGAGAGCTGGACCATATATAAAGGTGCAGGAGGGCTAGGCTTGGTCAAAAGGTCTGGCCCTTAAACAAATGTGCTACAAGAAACAGGCTGACAAGTATAGGCATTTTCAATGGGGCGCCCAGCTGTGTGTTCCGAACGTTGCGGAACACACGCCGTGCAGCACCCGTAGTATTGCGGGTCCGCATTATTGCCGACCCGCAATAATATGGCCGTCTGAATGGGGCCTAAGGCTACAATCACACGGTTAGGTTTCCTGATGCAGTCTCAGAAGCCAAAACCAGGGATGAATTCAAAAAAGAGGAAAAGTATTTTCTGTCCTTTATACTTTCTCTCCTTTCATGATCCACTCCTGATTTTAGCTTCCAAAACTTCATCAGGAAACCTGACCATGTGGCCAGTGTTTATCCACCTCCAGTACAAAAGAGGAATATTTGTCTATACTGTCATGAAAAGATGATGGACAGGGAGATGTGAATGGATCATCTTGGAGCAACTGTTGAAATAAAAAAAAATCTTCATATTTTGGAAATCACCATCTAAGACATGAGGTCCAAAGTCAGCTCACATTATGTATAAAACACTTCAGATGAGGGAACGGCTATTTACTCTTTTGAAGTGTCAGGCTGAGCTTGCACACGTGTATCGGGTGAGTCACCCACAGACCAGATGGAAAGTCACATCTCTGTAAATGGATTACTAGCCATGGCTACAATGGTGAATGTTTATAATGAGAAGAGGAAAATGAAAGATGAAGGATAACGGCAAGAGCGGAAATCAGTCTGTAGAATAAACTATTCATTGTTTCTTTCCAATTGCTTAAATAGTGCTACCAGGTTCCTCTGCGATGTGCAAAGCTGGTTATCACAAACATCTATCCCTGTCCCCATGGAGTCACTACCGAAATACCTGAGACACACACTGGGAAGAAATCCACAGTATATTTTTGGAGGAAAATGGAGAATCTGGATGAAACCCACACAAACGCAAGAAGAACACACAAACTCCATGTGCAGTATCCCGGGACAGGGTACTTACTGTACACACTGTTCTTGTTATGTAACATTATTTAATATGTTACAGGGGTCGTCTCACCTCAGACATTGGGGTCATATCACTAGGATATGCCCCCAATGTCTGATAGGATAGATATCTTTAGAACAGAGCCTGCAAAGTGAAAAAGAGTGCACCCACCCTCCATTCATCCCTATGGGAGCTTTGGCTTGGCTATTTCCGTCAGCCTTATAGAAGGGAATGGAGCGGTGCCACTCTTGCATGGTGTGCTTCCCTTTCATTGCGATTGGACATCCAAAAATAGCCACAGCTATTTTCGACGCTCCCATAAGAATAAATGGAGGGCAGCTGCACATGCACGGTGCGCCCTGGTTCACTTTGTGGGCTCTGTTCTAAAGATAGGTTCAACCCGCACCTAGCGATATGCCCCCAATGTCTGAGGTGAGACAACCCCTTTAATGCCTTGCAATGTGTCAGCATATCTCTGCATGGATCAGTCAGGGTTAGCAATCCTGACTCAGTCCCTGCAATAAGTTAGGTGTGGGACTTAGGTCCACCCCTAACTCAGTTAGTAAATAGTGAGTCTAGAGTTAGTTGAGGAAGTGTGAGACGCTACAGTCCTCATAATATTAGGCCTTAGTTCCAGAGAAGCATTGTCTCTGAGCATATTTGCATCAAGCAAACTATCACTACTTTTACAGTGCTCCAGAAAAAGAAAGAGAAAGAACCAAGAAGGTCCAGAATCTGCATGGCCGAGCATTGGAGTCAGTCAGTAAAGTATTTGCTGTTTAAGGCAGTAGAGACTTTACTGCAGTAGAGCAACATTGCTAATACACCCTTCACATGGTCCTGGCCAGCCATATCTTAATTCTGTACCACTCATTTCGCAATTACATTCACCATTGCAAAAGTAATATTGACAACTTTAGACAGAGACTTTGGAGAGATAGAGGGAAGGAACACTACAACCCCCATCCTGGCCTGTATCTATACATTGCTATCTGGGAGGATTTACACTGTGAATTGTTTGGAACTGTGTTTCAATATCGTTGGATGCGCTACATCTCCCATTGTGCACTTTAGTAAAGAAACACGATTATCTTCTACAACTGGCCTGGTGACTGACACCAGAACCATTCACCGGCCACAGCACCTACATCTCCTGCCTTGCCTCCGTACCAAACTCATAACATCAAGGGTATTCCAACTACATTCAGACAAGAGCTCCAACATCAGGGTGTGCCCAAGGGAAGAAAGGGAGCACCCTCCAATCACTGCCCTGGCCCCAGGGAGCATCGGTTTGAGGATTGCCTCTGTGAATAATTATTGCAGCCACAGCCACTATTACTCCCTTCCTCCGCTCGGGCTTGCAGCACTTGCAGATGTTGTCTTTGGTCAGGGAAAGAGAAGGCTCTCGGAGATCGGAGCGAACAGTGTACGGATCCATAGAAAGTATATCAATCCATCACTCAAAAAGTAAGGAACTTAAAACCTGGACGCCCATGAATGAAAACATCCAACGTCACTATGCCACTTCAAAAGTTTTTTTAATTTTTTTTTTTTAAATGATAATTTAATGATAGTTAACTAATATCTTTATTAATAAGAACACTGCTATGAAACCCAGACTTGTACATAGTTCTCCATGCCGGCAGTGAAAACAAGGAGGGTAGCAAATGAGGCAGTGGAAAAAAATGTCCCAAGGGTCATTAAAAGAGGTTTAGGAAGAAACCCTTCTGTCCTGTGTGGGGGGCCTGGTGTTATCCTTGCTATGGGGACCCTTACTTCTCTATGTACGCCACCAGTGACAATACTTACAAAACCACTCAAGGACTCATATATACATTTTTAATACATTTTGAGAGACATTTCTCTTCGACTAAGGCTACTTTCACACTAGCAGCAGTCCGGATCCAACAGGTAAAGGATGCCGCCGGATCCGGACTGCCGCAGGGACATGTGTTCCGGCCCCACACATGTCACACAGTACCATATACAGACATACACACACATACACACAAACACATACATACTTACATACTCCAGGCAGGCAGGCCGCACGTCTTCACGCCCAGGAGGCGCGCAGCTATGACGATTCCCCACAGCGCCCTCTGCTGGGCGCTGTAGGGAATCGTCATAGCGGCGAGCCTCCTGGGCATGAAGACGTGCGGCCTGCCTGCCTGGAGTATGTAAGTATGTATGTGTTTGTGTGTATGTGTGTGTATGTATGTATGTCTGTATGTATGTGGTGACGGATCCGTCCTGAACTCCATTGAAAGTCAATGAAGGGCGGATCCGTTTACCATGTTGGTCACACCAAACGGATCCGTCCCCATTGACTTGCATTGGGGGTCATTCCGGATCCGTCTTGGTGCGGATGCCTGGACCGGAGAAAAAAACGCAGCATGCTGCGGTTTGTTCTCCGGTCTGAAGACGGAACGGAATGCTTTTAGGAGCGTTCCGTTGTCTTCAGTTCAGTTTTGTCCCCATTGACAATGAATGGGGACAAAACAGAAGCGTTTTTTTCCGGTATTGAGCCCCTATGACGGAACTCAATACCGGAATTTAAAAACGCTAGTGTGAAAGTAGCCTAAGCCTTCTTTCACACTTGCGTTGTAAGGATCCGTTTGTGAGATCCATCACAGGCTCCCATAAACGGTCCAAAACTGATCAGTTTTGTCCTAATGCATTCTGAATGGAAAAGGATCAGTTTTGCTTCAGTTTGCTTCAGTTTAGTCAGCATTTCGTTTTGGAGGCAGACACTAAAACGCTGCTTGCTGCGTTTTGGTGTTCGCATGAAGAAACTGATCCAAACTGATCCGTCATGACTCACAATGTAAGTCAATGGGGACGGATCCGTTTTCTCAGACACAATACAAAATGGATCCGTCCCCCATTGACTTTCAATGGAGTTCATGACGGGTCAGTTTGGATATTTAAAAGATAATACAACCGGATCCGTTCAGAACAGATGCAGACGTTTGTATTATCATGACGGAAGCATTTTTGCTGAACCCTGCCGGATCCAGCAAAAACGCAGGTGTGAAAGTAGCCTAAGCCACATGAACCTATTTCGCATCGGTCAGGTTGCTGGTAAAACCATGTGTTGAGCAACATGGTTACCCTCTCTATTGCATCCAATATTGCATTGAAAAAAATAATACATATGAAAGTCATTAAAATAGTTATCCAGGATAATACTTAAAAAAAATGGGCAGTAAGGGTTAAAAAAATAAAATCAATACTCCCCCTCACCTCGCTCTCTGAGTGGTCAACCCAAGCTAGTTTCCGTCTGAGACCAAGAAGTGGAGTGCATCTGGAACCAGAAGAGCATTGGATGGCAGTGGATGGGGAGTAGAGAACATTTTTTCATTTTAAAACCCATTCAAAAAATAAATACTCTCTTGAAACCCATGTTGACCACAATTTTTGATACCAAGGTGATGGAGAAATTACTCATTTTTATATTGTCCATTATCATTTGGCCGGTGGACAGGACCGTGTTTTTAGATTACCGAATGTTATAAAGCTAAGGCAGTTGTGAAGGCTGCTTGTGTGTGATGGACAATAGGCAGAAACCTCCCAACCTTCAAATCTCCTGTGCTCCTATTTAAGACACAAGGCAGATCCCGACAGGGAGATGAAATGCTGCTAAATGACATGTAGGGAATCCGTGGCAAGTGTTAAAAAATAGTGTCCGGAAAGAATTCCTTTATAGTTATTGCATTAAGTCACCTTGACTTACTGAAGCAGTTGGGTGCAGACTCTGCCCTAGATAATACACGTCGTCTGAAATATTCAGGTGTATTGGCCCGTGCACTTGTGATGTTTGTCAATCTTGATTAGAATTTTAGAGTTTTGTAATAAGATACAGATGTATAATCGTAGTAGTTAGTTACTGTAGCAGTAGTTGTTTTTTTCACTGTATCTGCCTTCTCCATCTTTAATAAGTGCTGTGAATACAGATCAGGAATCAGCCATGCCACGGCTTCCTGCTCTGCTCCAAGTAATCATGTGATTGCTGGGGATGAAGTATCTGCATGAGCTGCTGGGTTTTAGTAGACCCCGATCAGTACTGCAGTGAGGCTTTACACAGCAGGGATGCTCAATTTGTGGCCCTCCAGCTGTTGCAAAACTACAACTCCCAGCATGCCTGGACAGCTTACAGCTATCAGCCTACAGCAGGGCATGGTGGGAGTTGTAGTTTTACAACAGCTGGAGGGCCACAGGTTGAGCATCCCTGCTTTACAGCATTGTACATTCACTCTGGGGGCTATATTCTCCATGTGAATGGGATTAATTTGTCATCCCTATTACAGCAGAAATCAGCAATAAAGAAAAAAATGTAATGTTTAAATGTCCCCTCCAAAGGTCTTATAAGACTTTATGGGGACGCAAAGTGTAAAATAAAAAAAAAAAAATGAATAAAGAAAAAAATCAAAAAATAACAACAAGATAATGAAAAACAAACAAAACCACATGCTGCACCACAGCTTCTAGTTCTGCCCTGTCCATAACCCATACATCCCCTATATCAAAACAACCATTTCAGAAAGCTAAGAAACGTAAAAAAAAAAGTATTTTAGCCACACTTTCTGCTAGTAAAAAATTTATAAAAACGTGTAAAATAGTCTGCATATTTCTAAAACTCCCGCAAAAATTTTTATTCCATGTCCTGCTAGAAATGTACATGATGTAATGTGTAGTGAATGTCATTTTCTTACCAGTAGCTGAATTTTTGAGTTATATCATCCTGAAGTTTCTCATCTTTGTCATGTGACTAGGAATTAGACCCACCAACTCACACAGCACCTTATGTGTGGACAGGAAGTCTAATTCTCTATGCATTCCTATGGAGCCTCACTTTCAGTCTCATAGGAATGAATAGAGAAGTGACTGGCTTCCTGTCCTGGGTCAGTTGGAGGTCAGGGAGTTGGTCACATGACCCAGCTACAATAAGAAGAGAGTGGAAACTCTCAATTTCAGCCTCTGATAAGAAAATGACAATCACTACAGATTATATCATGCACCTTTCTAACAGGTCAGAGAATAAAAACTTTTGCGGGAGTTCTTCTTTAACTGAAATAACTATGACATAATAATAAAGCTCTATATATCACCAAAAAAGATGCAAAAATTCTTTATATAACCGAACGGATGATAAAGCTATACTTTTAAAGACGCATGTACTAAAAATTGGTTAGCAATGCCAGCCATAGAGAGTGCTTCTTAAATTATCAGCTGCTAGGTTGCAGAAAAAGAAATAACACCCCCCCCCCCCACATCCCGAAGGAAAAAAATATAAAAACCTAGAAGAGCCGATCACTACTCCTTCTGTTCCCCTACTCCTTGGTGGGTTCTCAATAGAGAGAGGGAAATAAGCTGATGTCGGACACCACTGGTGGCGGATTATCTCTCATGAACACAAAAGCATCGGGCATGTTGAAATCCAGCATGCCCGTCTCTTTTTTCCTCTAAACTGTCAATTAGGGGAGAGTGCGCAGACCACCCAAATCTGTGTTCTCGGCCGACAGTCATCTAACACATATAGCCACCCTAACCCCAGCTGAACAGACTCTCAGCTTGTTTTCCGAGGGTCTGGGAGGATTCTTTTCTCGGTGGTCTACCGCACAATACATGAAGGTTGGCGAGGATATGGTGTATATGCCTTACAGTATGTGCAAACAGAGGTTCCACTGGATATTTCAGTTCCTGGTACAATAACACTTGTGCTCCTGTTCCTTTTCATTTAGACAAGAGGACCCGAAGATAAATCAGTGGTTGGCATTGTTGCCTGGTGCGTTCTGGCTGTAATTGTGTGATTATCCCATGAGCATCCATCAAGACAAAAGAACACTCAAACGTTGGGGACCAAGGGATGATTTAGGGATAGGTCATCAAATCCTGGAGAACCCGCAGAACTCTTTAAAAGGGCTGTCTCATCTCAGACATTGATGGTATATTGCTAAGATATGTTATCAATGTTTCACTTATTGGATCTGTTCCAATCTCCATTAAGGAGCCCCAAAAGTGAAGGAGAGCACACCATGCATGTGTGGTGTACTCTCCATTCATTTCTATGGAAGTTCTGAAAATAGCTGAGCATGCGCGCACGCTATTTTCGGAAGTTCTATAGTGGTGAATGAAGAGTGCACAGCCGCCACTCCATTCACCTATATAGTACTTCCATAAATAGTTGTGACGGTGATCAGCTATTTTCAAAACTCCCATAGCTGTGAACAGAGGGTGGACGTGCATGCGCGGTGCGCTCTCTATCCCCTCGGGGAGTGCACAGTCACACCAGTGATGTGCCACAACAGCACCAGCAAAAAGCACATTGCAGTACTACATTCATAAAGCAGATACAAAACTTTCTCATAAGTTGGATTCGGCCAGGTCACCACTGCTAAGTGCATGCATCCTCATGATCTTCAGAGATAGCAGTATTCCAAAGTACAGAAGGACAACACTTGGTAGCTTCTAAAATATATCTTCTTTATTAAAGGGACATATTCCCATCTTCCCCTACTCAGCGTCCCTGATCTGAGCATTTCATGCTCTGATGCTCTCCTTTGCCCAGCACTGAATCCCGAGAAAAAAGGCATTTTCTGGAGATCCAGTGACGTAATGGGCTCTCCATGGGAAAAGCTAGGCGGAGGCTTCCACCTAGCAGTGAGCCTGGTGACATCACCACGTGGGCGGGCTTTAGAGCTGCCCAAGCCAGTAAAACGGCTAGGGCAGCATTAAAGCCCGCCCATCAGAGTTGGTGACGTCACGGGGAACACTGCTAGGCAGAAGCCTCCACCTAGCAGAGTAATAATATAAACAAAAAAGCCCTGGCGCTGCGCAATGCAGCACAGAGCAAGGGGAAGTATCAGAGCATGAAATGCTCCAATGCTCATGTCAGGGAGGATAAAACTGGATGCCTGCAGCCACCACTAGGAGGAGCTCCGTGCCTGCAGTGGAAGCTGTAGAATCCCTATGCATCAAGCTCCCCCTAGTGGCGACTACAGGAAGATTCTAGGAATCTATGTTGAGAACAGGCAAAGCGGTTCAGCACCCGGCTCCCCTTTTCATGGGCTCCCAAAGCATTTGCCTGTTCTGCCTCCATAGGAGGTATACCAATGACAAACACTTAAAGGATCTATTCTAATAGTAACTCTTGCAGTTTATTGTAACATACTTACATAGGTGAAACTGGTCCATCAAGTCTAACCTATAATCCTACCGTGTCAATCCAGAAGAAGGCAAAAACCTCCATGAAGCAGATGCCAACAGTACCGAATTAAGGTAAAAGAAATTCTTCCGACTACAAATATTGCAATCAGAATAAACCTCTAGATCAACATCCCATCCCCACAGAATTTCTGATATTATAATTTTCAAGGAAGGCATCCAGTCCCTTCTTGATCTTGTCCACTGCTCTTACAGTAAAGAATCTCCACCTAAGATAATGGTGAAACCTTCGAGGGTCAAACCTATGCAGGTGTTTACCAAAGAGCTGTGTCACAACCACTACCGTGTACAATAAGGTTCCCCCTTAGTATAATTCCTAAAAAGTATTCAAAAATTTGATTCGGTTGCTACGATGAATTCAAAAAAATTCGCTTTGTGATGAATTACTTTGTCACAAAGCGCATTTCTTTAGTAGTGGATGCAATGACAGAGAGCGGCGATTCTGCTGCCCCTGTCATTGTACCCCTTAGATGCCGCATTCATAGCAATAATACAGTGTAAAATAAAATTTTAAAAAATTAATAAAATCACACTTACCTCATCCATTTGCTAGCGAAGATCTTGATTGGAGATCTAGCGCATGGGATTTCGTACAAGATCTTCAATCAAGATGCTAGCGGTCGGCTATTCGCGCTCAAACAGATGAGGCAAGTTTTTTGTTTTTTTTTTACCGCCATACAGGGTAAATTGACTCACTACCTTCAAGCACAAGGAAATTTGGCTTTGCTGCAAATCAATTTTTCCTGAAATTTGGATCGAAGTCGTGGAGTTGGATTCGCTAATCCCTAATAATTTCCATGCTCCCCAGCTGATCTGTATTTGTATGGTTCGTTCTCATACTTTCATAGTCCATTTTTTTTTTTAGAATTTTCTCAGCACTTCCGCTGAAGGTCTTGTCTGTGAACCCTCACTATATACATAATCGACAAAAATGCTGAAACCATTAAGAGAACAATAAAAAAAATCAAAGAAATTCTCTGCTTGAAGAAGTTCTCATCCCCTGCCCCACTGCAGCCGTCCTCCAGGAAATTGCTTGGTGATGAGTGGGGGGGACTATTTATAGAGTTATGTCTTCTAAAATGTGAATCTTTTGTCCTTTTCTCAAGGGTCTCATTGTGAATATGCAGAATCAGTCTAGAGGGGAAGACGGGGTAAGGACAGGATAGTGATAAAAATGTGATGAACTCCTTTCTATATAAGGCAATGGAAAGGTGGGGGAAGAGTTTTCAAAAAGTCCACTCAAGTGCAGAGCAAGGCAGCGATTCTTAAGATGCCGTTCAAGGACATCTGTCATGAGATTTGTCCCTATGACACTGGCTGACCTGTTACATGTGCGCTTGGCAGGTGAAGGCATCTGTGTTGGTCCCATGGTCATATGTGTCCGCATTGCTGATGAAGTTTTAACATATGCAAATGAGGTACTAGGAGCAACGAGGGCATTGTCGTTACATCTAGAGCCTCTGCTCTTTATGCAACTGCCAATCCCTCTCCATTTTGATTGACAGGACCAGGCGGTGAAAACTTCATCACATCTGCCTGGCCCTGTCCATCAGTGGAAGCATGCATTACTTTGGTTTATGGGTTAAGATAACCACAGACTGAACACGGACGGCATCCGTGTTGGGTCCGATTTTCACAAAGTGATCAAAATGTAAAAAATGTTTTTTTGTGGACACAAATAATGGATAAATCATGGTAAAAAAAAAACAACAAACAAGATGTTGTAACCTCAGACCTTTGTAGTTGCAAACTGTTCAAGTGTAAGGCCCCTTTCACACGAGCGTGTCCGGATTTGGTCCGGATGCGTTCAGGAAAATCCGCACGCATCCGCACCAAATCTGCACGCAATTGCAGTCAGTTTTGACTGCGATTGCGTATGTTCTTTCAGTTTTTTCCGCGCGGGTGCGAAGCGTTTTGATGCGTTTATCACGCGCGTGCGAAAAAACTGAATGTTTACAAACAACATCTCTTAGCAACCATGCGTTAAAACCGCATTGCACCCGCACTTGTGTGCGGATGCAATGCAATTTTCACGCAGACCCATTCACTTCAATGGGGCCAGTTCTGCGTGAAAAACGCAGAATATAGAACATGCTGCGTTTTTCATGCAACGCAGAAGTGATGCGTGAAAAAAACGCTCATGTGAAAAGCCACATTAAAATGAATGGGTCAGGATTCAGTGTGGGTGCAATGCGTTCGCATCACGCATTGCACCCGCACGGAAATCTCGCTCGTGTGAAAGGGGCCTTAGTGTCTGCTAAACTGAAACAGACGTGTGAATAAGGCTGGAGGCCCAAAAGTTGGTTTTCTGGGTGTTTGATATGGACAACCGTCCCCTTGGATAGGTCATCAGTATCTGATCAGTGGGGGTCCGACTTCTGGCACCCCAGTTTAAAGAGGTTGCAGTGCTCCAGCAGCCTCCTCACAGCTCATCAAGCACAGCGCCCTACATCGTATAGTGGCCGTGCTCGGTATTACAGCTCAGGTCCATTCATTTGAATGGGACTGAGCTGCACATAGGTCATGTGACCGATGAACGTGACATCACTGGCCTAGGAAGAGGCCGCAGCACTCACAGGAACACTGCGGCCTCTTCAAATGGCGGATATGCCAGGAGTCAGACCTTAACTGATCAGATATTGATGAACTATCCGCAGGAAAGGCCAGCAAATATTTTAGTCCTGGAAAAACCCCTTTAAATGTATAAAAGGAAAATAAATCACAAAGTGTAGTAACTTTGAGAAATCTTAGTAATGGATTAAAAGCTGCGACTTTGTATGTAGGTGTATGCCGAAAAGTGGGAGCTTGTAGCCTACTATTAGCAACCTTCGGCACTCCAGCTGCTGTGAAACTACAACTCTCAGCATGCACACTTTCTCAGCTGTCCTTGTAACTCCCATAGAAGTGAAAGGAGGATACTGGGAGTTGTAGTTTCAGAACAGCTGGCGTGCCGGAGGATGCTGATCCCCGTCATAGAGCCTCTGTCAGAATTTGAAATAGCCCTGCAGAAAATGTAAGTGAAAGTAAAGCTAGAACTTAAAGGGGTTGTCTAAGGACAAGCGGCCTCTGGAGGAAGCCGAAAGTGCTATGGTCTTCTCCTGGCTGCAGCTTCATCCTAATGACTGCCAGCAGTCAGATCCCTGCCAGACACTGATGGCATATCTTACATCAATGAAGTATAAAATACAATATGAAATCGAAAAGCTCCAAGTGTACCGCTCCTATCATCACCATGGCTTACAGAGCACCTGTCAGCAGGATCAACCCTATTAAACCAGGCATTCATTCAGATTACACTGCCAATGTCACATTTTACACTCTGTTACAGGCTTGTGTCATCCCACAGTCCAGCCCTAATTTTGGACCATGTTACAGGTATTAATGACCTATCCTCAGAATGAGTATAGGATCAGTGGGGAACCATGTATAGAGATGGACGCAGAAGGCGAACAGATGCAGATCTTTTCCTTAGGCCCCATTCACATGACTGTATTATTCCGCACCACTCGGAACACACGCCGGGCGGCCCCATTCAAAATGCCTATACTTGTCCGTGCATGCGGATAAGCATAGGACATGTTTCATATTTTTCAGTGGAGCCGCAGCACGGCGCTAGCTCCGTTTGGCGGCTCCACGCTCTCATAGAGGTGAATGGGGCCGCATCTATTCCGCAATATTGCGGAATAGATACGGCCCCATTCACACGGTCGTGTGAATGGGGCTTTATACTTTATGTCTGTGGAGGCTCCAATCCTGGTTTTGGCTCACAATTACTGATGGAAATCACTGACCAAACACTGACGTGTGAATGAGGCACAACTGTCACTGACCAGTTTTAAGTGTTAGACTGGGGGTGTCTGGGGATCCGCTGTACAGCTACATGCAAATACTACCTTCTCACACAGCAGCAGGCGGCAGCAACACGCTCAATATGACTGATCCTATATATTATATTGCACCTTCACACGCGGCAGATTTTGTGGCAGAAAATTCTGCGACTAAAAATAATTTACATTCATTTGAATGGTGCAGCAATCACATAGATTTCTGCAGGCCCCATTAAGGTGAATGGAACTGATTTTCAGTTGCAGAATTTTCTGCCACAAAATCTACCGTGTGTGAACGCACCTTCATGCACATGTATTTCCTTTCTGTGTCTGTTCCGGTTTTTTTTGGACTGTATACAGAACCATTCATTTCAATGGGTCCGCAAAAAAACGGAAGTTACTCCACGTGCATTCTGTTTCCGTATTTCCGTTCTGCAAAAAAATAGAATATGTCCTATTATTGTCTGCATTATGGACAAGGTTAAGACTGTTCTATTAGGGGCCGGCTGCTCTGTTCTGCACAATACAGAATGCACACGGACGTCATCCATATTTTTTGCGGATCTGCCACCTCAGCCATCTCATCGCGTCTATAATAATAGCTAGGTACCGGTTTTTATATGTGGTTATGATCCCCTATGTGGCCTATGTATATGTAGTGCAGTTATCCAAGAGCTATAACGCCCCCCCCCCCCCCCCTTCATAGGCCCGGGCCCCTTACTCACAATGTACTTACTTTGCTCCCCAGCACCTGCGTCACTTCTGATGCTGGCACGGCCGCCGATGCATCTCCCCATCGCACGGATGAGGGGTGGTGCAGCCAATAGCAGGCCGCGACGGGAACAAGCCCCATCATGGCCTGCTATTGGCTGCAAGTTGCTTGATGTTTTCATCCGTGCCATGAGGAGATGCAGAGGTGGCCGTGCTGGCATCAGAAGCTATGCAGGTGCCAGAGAGTGAGGTAAGTACAATCTGTGTGAGGGGCCCAGGCATATGGTGGGGGGGAGATCATTATATGTAGCTCTTTGATAACCCCTTTAATGGACTGTGTCATGTGCCACTTGTACAGGGGGAGAGTAGGGTGGCCACCGGCTTCATCTCAAAAAGGAGGACATTTTCGGCCACACCCCCAATATGTTAAACCACACCCCAATCTGCTAAACCACGCCCCCCAATCTGCTAAACCACGTCCCCCGATCGGCTCGTACACCGTCACCCATCACACCTCCCCTGGCTTTTACCACACATACACCCCCACCCCCACCCCCACCACGTGAAAATTCAAGCCAGCAAGCCTAACTATAAAAATACCACTCTAGTATGGTTAGAATAAAGAGGATTGTTCAGTAATTAAAAATAAAATATGGCAGATGGAAAAGAAATCCACAATTCTCAGCTGTTCCCTCCCTGCCATTGAATGCTTTGGTTATATGGCTGCAGTGGTGACGCCTGTGACACGCTGGACTTTCTGGCATCATTGCTGCTGCCACGTAAACAAAGACTGACAGGCATGTAATGGGCGAGTGTGCACATCTGTCATAGTGCTGGTGATGTGCACACTGATGGGCAGGTGTAAGGCATGTGACCACTGCAGCCAGTTCTCAGCATTAGAGCACTGATTGGCTGCAGCAGTAACATACCATATACCGGCAGGTGACACATATCTGGATGGACATTACATTCACCAGCACCAGACATACCAGATGATACAGCACCACTTACCTCTTACATCCAGTGACGTCTTCCTGATATAGATCTTCTCTTCTCTCATCTTCTCTATTTGGCCCACACCGCCATGACACTTCTTTCAGCTCCATCTTCTCTCTGCCACAAAGACATCATAGATTACCCATTTTTACTGTTATCCTGCTGCTGCCTTAAATAGTCCCATTAGTAATAGTGCCCCAATAGTGATAATGCTCCACCAGTATCCCTTTTTAGCAGTAGTGCCCTCCATATTGTACTAATAATAGTAACACCCCCAATAGTACCCCTGGTAGTAGTAATAATTCCCCATAATAGAAACCATTTTCCCATAGTGCCTCCAGTAGTGCTCCCAGAAATAATAAGGACCTGCTGTAATGGTCCTCAAATTATCCCACTGTGCCCCCTTCAGACCTCAGATCAGCCCACTGTGCCCCCATCAGACCTCACATCAGCCCACAGTGCCCCCATCAGACCTCACATCAGCCCACAGTGCCCCCATCAGACCTCACATCAGCCCACTGTGCCCCCATCAGACCTCACATCAGCCCACAGTGCCCCCATCAGACCTCACATCAGCCCACAGTGCCCCCATCAGACCTCACATCAGCCCACAGTGCCCCCATCAGACCTCACATCAGCCCACAGTGCCCCCATCAGACCTCACATCAGCCCACAGTGCCCCCATCAGACCTCAGATCAGCCCGTAGTGCCCCTTCAGACCCTCCGATCAGCCTGTAGTGCCCCCTTCAGACCTCCGATCAGCCTGTAGTGCCCCCCTTTAGACCTCAGATCAGCCTGTAGTGCCCCCTTTAGACCTCAGATCAGCCTGTAGTGCCCCCTTTAGACCTCAGATCAGCCTGTAGTGCCCCCTTTAGACCTCAGATCAGCCTGTAGTGCCCCTTCAGACCTCAGATCAGCCTGTAGTGCCCCCTTCAGACCTCAGATCAGCCTGTAGTGCCCCCTTTAGACCTCAGATCAGCCTGTAGTGCCCCCTTCAGACCTCAGATCAGCCTGTAGTGCCCCCTTCAGACCTCAGATCAGCCTGTAGTGCCCCCTTCAGACCTCAGATCAGCCTGTAGTGCCCCCTTCAGACCTCAGATCAGCCTGTAGTGCCCCCTTCAGACCTCAGATCAGCCTGTAGTGCCCCTTCAGACCTCAGATCAGCCCTGTGCCCCCTTCAGACCTCAGATCAGCCCACTGTGCCCCCTTCAGACCTCAGATCAGCCCACTGTGCCCCTTCAGACCTCAGATCAGCCCACTGTGCCCCCTTCAGACTCAGAGCCCCCCTTCAGACCTCAGATCAGCCCACTGTGCCCCCTTCAGACCTCAGATCAGCCCACTGTGCCCCCTCACCTTCAGCCACCCCTCAGACCAGATCAGCCCACTATGCCCCCTTCAGACCTCAGATCAGCCTGTAGTGCCCCTTTAGACCTCAGATCAGCCTGTAGTGCCCCCTTTAGACCTCAGATCAGCCTGTAGTGCCCCCTTCAGACCTCAGATCAGCCTGTAGTGCCCCCTTTAGACCTCAGATCAGCCTGTAGTGCCCCCTTTAGACCTCAGATCAGCCCACTGTGCCCCTTCAGACCTCAGATCAGCCCACTGTGCCCCCTTCAGACCTCAGATCAGCCCAGTGTGCCCCCTTCAGACCTCAGATCAGCCCACTGTGCCCCCTTCAGACCTCAGATCAGCCCACTGTGCCCCCTTCAGACCTCAGATCAGCCCACTATGCCCCCTTTAGACCTCAGATCAGCCTGTAGTGCCCCCTTTAGACCTCAGATCAGCCTGTAGTGCCCCTTTAGACCTCAGATCAGCCTGTAGTGCCCCTTCAGACCTCAGATCAGCCTGTAGTGCCTCCTTCAGACCTCAGATCAGCCTGTAGTGCCCCCTTTAGACCTCAAATCAGCCTGTAGTGCCCCCTTTAGACCTCAGATCAGCCTGTAGTGCCCCCTTCAGACTTCAGATCAGCCTGTAGTGCCCCCTTCAGACCTCAGATCAGCCTGTAGTGCCCCCTTCAGACCTCAGATCAGCCCACTGTGCCCCCTTCAGACCTCAGATCAGCCCACTGTGCCCCCTTCAGACCTCAGATAAGCCCACTGTGCCCCCTTCAGACCTCAGATCAGCCCACTGTGCCCCCTTCAGACCTCAGATCAGCCCACTATGCCCCCTTCAGACCTCAGATCAGCCTGTAATGCCCCCTTCAGACCTCAGATCAGCCTGTAGTGCCCCCTTCAGACCTCAGATCAGCCTGTAGTGCCCCCTTTAGACCAGCCTGTAGTGCCCCCTTTACCTTAGTGCCCCTTCAGACCAGCCTGTAGTGCCCCTTCAGACCAGCCTGTAGTGCCCCCTTTAGACCAGCCTGTAGTGCCCCCTTCAGACCAGCGGTCACCAGCCTGTAGTGCCCCATTCAGACCAGCCTGTAGTGCCCCATTCAGACCAGCCTGTAGTGCCCCATTCAGACCTCAGATCAGCCCACTGTGCTCCATAAAAAAAAAAAAAAAATCTTACCTTTCCTGGGCTGCAGCTCCGCTCCAGCGCTCTTGTCTCTTCACTGCCCGCGCTGCACTGTCACCTGACTGCGTGCAGCGTCAGGTCAGAGTGCGCGCACTACGTCCTGACGCTGTACCAGTCAGGCGTGTGCAGCGCAGACAGGAAGACACCGGAGCGCAGGAGGAGCTGAGCGGTGAGTACAGACCCAGCTCCTGCAATGAGCGCTTCCATCTGTATTGATGGAAGCGCTCATTGCTTCCTGCGCCCCTAAAAAGGAGGACTTCTGGCCGTCCGTCCTGGCCTTTAGCCGGACGGAGGACCAGGAGTCCAAAAACCGGACTGTCCGGCCAAAAACCGGACGGATGGCCACCCTAGGGGAGAGGTTTGGGGGCCCACCCTTGTTCAGGGCCCACCGTGGGATTTACCTGTTCCCAGGGGTGCACCGCCAATGAGGCCAGGTGAGGCGATCTCCTCAGGCAGCACCAGGTAGGGGCAAGAGGGGGGCAGCAGAAGGGCCATGAGCAATGAGTGCTTTCATTGTGGCAAAGGGGTTAGATTAAGAAATTTGCATTGGAAGGGGGGGCACCATTTCAGTTTTCACCTAAGTCCAGGTGCACCCCTGCCTGTTCCCCTGTGGGCCATGACAGAAACAGCAGCATCGCAGCAGCTAGGTGAAGGACTACCATATATTCTACAAAAGCAAAATAGCAGGACATTTGTAATAAAGACTATTTAAAAAAAAAAAAAAAAGTCAATGCAAAGGTGTCCATAACCTTTAGCAATGGTGGTCACTATCTGTACAGCGACACACATTTTACTTTCATGCTGAACTCTCTCCTGCTATGGTCAGTGTCCTTTTTAATCCATTAGTCGTATCCGCAGAATAATTCTCCGTACCTATTGTTTCATTAGTGTTCTCCTATTTCCATCACTTAATGTCATTACCATCCATAACTTTTGGATTAAAGCAGCAGTTTTTCAGGCTCTCGCTTCGCCCCAGCTACCCCTCCACCCTTCTCCTCCTCTCGCTGTAGACGCCGCAGCTGCCTCAGTCACTCAGCAATGCCTTTGGATACTAAGGTCCTTGTTTCCCAGAGAAGCACTTGCACTTGATCCCCCAGAGGAAGGTGGGGAATGACGAGGGGGGCACACATCCTCTCTGCGGCACTCCAGCTCTTCTCACGAGCCCCGGGCTGTTTCCCAGGGCTTTCATTCTATTTCAGGCTCAAGAGTGCTTCATTTATATATCCCAGTCTTCTGGCCATGAAATTCTGCTCCTGCACCGATCTTTCACAGCTGGCTGCGGGTCGTCGCCTCCGCCCAGTTGGTTGTCAGCTCTGTGACAGGGCGCTCCTCAATGAAGCCTCACTGCAACATGAGATCTGAGGGGAAGATTGTTCTGTACATGGTATATACTATGGTTCCATTACAGATGCCACTAGACTACAGTGGTCAGGTTATGCTGGGGGTTGTAGTTTCACAATAGCTAGAGAGCCAGAGGTTGGCGACCATGGGGGGAAGCGCTCTTGATGGCAGATGTATTTCCATCTTATACGTACTGAACCGATTTTAAATCAAGAATTATTCTGCAGACCCGGCTGGAAGGGTTTAGGGTCTGTCCTCTCAGGACACATTTAGGTGCAGCAAAATCTGCATGAGTGACGTGAAGATGTCCATGAAAATTTGCGGCAGAATTTTTTAAATTTTATAACCCACTGAAGATTTTCCACAAATAATTCCTCTGCAGAGAATCTGTGGTGTACCTAGGGTTTCTCCCAGGATTTTAGTGGTCCTGCCAATGCCGGTAATTTTTTTCTACCGGCAATATTAATTGGTGGTAATTTCCTGTACGGACTGTTACTAATGAGCACTTCCATTGTGGAGCACTCATTAATGCAGCCTTTACCTCCCCCTACCTCCTCCATTTTGAGAACTGGAAGCTCAGGACAGGACCTGCAAAACGTCACCACATAGGAGCGCCGGTCCTGTCCTGAGCTTCCAGTCATCAGTGAGTGTTCACTGCGGTGCGATAGATGAGGTGAGTTCTTTTGAAGGGGGCACTGATGGGGGCATTACTCTTACTGGGGGGCACTAATGGGGGCATTACTATTACTGGGTGGCCCTAATAGGGGGCATTATTAATTCTGGGGTGCACTAATGGGGGCATTAGTCTTACTGTGGGACATTATTAATTCTGGGGTGCACTAATAGGAACATTACTACCACTGGGGTGTACTAATGGGGGCATTACCATTACTGGGGGGGATTATTAATTCTGGGGTGCTCTAATGGGGGCATTACTATTACTGGGGGCACTAATGGAGGCATTACTATTACTGGGGGGCACTAAGGGAGGCATTACTATTACTGGGGGGCACTAAGGGAGGCATTACTTTTACTGGGGGCACTAATGGGGGGGCATTATTAATTCTGGAGTTCACTTATTAGGTCATTACTATTACTGGGGGCACTATTAATTCTGGGGTGCACTAATGGGGCATTACTATTACAGGGGGGCTCTAATAGGGGCATTAATCTTACTGGGGGGCAATATTAAATCTGAGGTTCACTTATTGGGTCATTACTATTACTGGGGGCACTAATGGGGGCATTATTAATTCTGGGGTGCACTAACGTAGGCATTACTATTACTGGGTTTGCACTGCACTTATGGGGACAATACCATTACTGGGGGGCATTAATTCTAGGGGGCACTAATGGGGGCATTACTCTTTCTGGGGTGCACTAATGCAGGGGCGGACTGGGAACTTAAAGTGGCCCTGGAAAAGATATTGAAAGTGGCCCCATTTTGTAGTCGGGTCCAAATTGATGGAAGGCAGAGCCAGCAGTACCACATTGTGGCACATTATACCACTCCAACAGAGCCAAATACCACAGTCCATCACAAAATACATCCCCAAAATCGTTCACTGGCCGGCCGTGAGGAGGACCCAGGCGGCTACCTGGGCATCGGCCCACCGGGAAATTTCCCTGTAAGGTCTATGGCCAATCTGCCCCTGCACTAATGGGGGCATTACTATTACTGGGGGACACTAATTATTATTTCTGGGCAGCGCTAATGGAGACAATAATATTACTGGGAGCCACAGTATGACAGCGACTTAACACCCCATGTCACACCACGCCACACAACCACACCCCCTTTGGGGTGTGGCTTAACTTGGCCAGTGAGTGCATGTCGCCATTTATTTTTAAACTTCTGTACTGTATATAAATGTCCTATCCTTGTCCGCAAAACGTGTATAGGACATGTTGTATAATTTTTTTTTTTTTTTGCAGCGCCGCAGAATGTAAGTTCGGATGCGGAGAGCACGCAGTGTGTCTTTTGTGGCTTCACTGAAATGGATAGGTCTGCATCCGATGCGGACAGAAACTACGGCCGTGTGCATGAGCCCTACTACAGTAAAAGCTGAGTAGATGAGATTTTTCAAAAGCTCATATACACGATGCAGAAATTTTCCAGCAGATTTTGAAATCCACAGCGTGTCGATTGTTTGTGCGGATTTTCAGTGCGCTTTGCGAGATCTGAGGTAAATCCGTGACAAAATCTGCAAGTAACACACGTTGTGGAAACATAGTAAATCCCGTCCTAAAATCTGCTCTGAAAATCTGCATCATCTAGATTGCTGTGTGTATATACCCTTATGATGCTGGGCGCAGTGGGGAAACGTCATAGCTGCGCGCAGGAGGCGCGTGAAGGCATGCTGCCGGCGTCCCTGGAGTATGTGAGTATGTATGTGTGTATGTATGTATGTATGTCTGTCTGTCTGTATCTATGTATGTAGCCGGATCCGGAATGACCCCCCATTGCAAATCAATGGAGGACAGATCCGGATTACTGGTGTGTCCACACCAAACGGATCCGTCCCCATTGACTTGCATTGGGGGTCATTCCGGATCCGTCTTGGTGCGGATGCCTGGGCCGGAGAGCAAACCGCAGCATGCTGCGGTTTGTTCTCCGGTCTGAAGACGGAATGGAATGCTTTCAGGAGCATTCCGTTGTCTTCAGTTCAATTTTGTCCCCATTGACAATGAATGGGGACAACACTGAAGCGTTTTTTTCCGGTATTGAGCCCCTATAACGGAACTCAATACCGGAATTTAAAAACGATAGTGTGAAAGTAGCCTTATAGTAGCAGCAAAGTGGATGATAGTTAAAAATATGGGGAGTTATTTACAAAGACGAGCATTTTACTCCAGTCTTTGTTTCCTCCCTCCTTCAAATGAGCATTTAAAAAGTTGCCAAAAGGGCAAAAGTTCCAAAAACTGGCATAAAATGTTAGTAAATGACCCCTATGGTGCGTTTTCACAGTAAAATCTGCACATTACATACCATACGGTGTGGATTTTAAATCCGTAGGAGCAACTTTAGGAGCACCATCAGCACTTTGACAGTACCAGGAATTGTAAACATCCTGATCCTGTCAATCAAAGTGGAGAGGGCACGGCAGTTTCAGAAAGAGCAGAGTCTCTAGGTGCAATGGCACCGCCCCGTTGCACCTACAGGCTCATTTGCATGTAATAAAACATCTTTTTTCTCAGCAATGCGGGCACATATGGACATGGGACCAACACAAATGTCTTCAGCTGCCAAGTGCACATGTAACAGGTTAGACAGTGTCATAGGCACAAATCTTCTTTAGTTTTCACATTTGTAGGATTTTTTTGTTGCTGGAGATAATACTGTTTGTAGTATTGCTCTTGCAGAAAGCATGTCTTACGTGTAATTGTACAGGAAATTAGATGCAATTCTCGGAGGAGCAGAGCTGTACAGAAGGCATTAGGGGAAGGATGCAGGAAGGTGGGAATGATAACGGATGATTGTGCGCACGCCATGCATTAAATGATCGCTATATGAAGGTCTGACCGTAGTTTGCTGCACATCAAAGCTAATGGCATGGCGGCTGCAATTCAAGAAGCCAGTGCTTCCCCATATCAGACATAACCTTGACTCATACCGCCAACTGCACAACCAGACCCTGTCCACCCTCCCCCGCACGCGGCCACCTGCTTCTTCTTCTCCTGAACTATGTACACAGCTGGATCTGGTGATGGATGCCAGGCACCTGCCCGATGATGAGAAAAAAAAGGTAGAAGGATCACATGACAGAAGTCAAGCGCATTCATCGCATAGCGTAAAATGATGCAGTTTTGTAATATACTTTGTGTGTCTATTCTTTGATGTTTCCAAGATCTCTGCTTGCTGCCGCGCAGTAGGAGCATACGTTGGGGGTCATTTATCAAGCGACTTTTTTAGGCTGGATTCGGCACATAACTGAGCTGAACGGAGCCCGCGGACCCGTGGTTTCTGCTCAGAGGAAGATTTTTGAAGGGGAGAAGAAAGTCCCGCGTGCACGACGAAGGAGAAGAACGGAAAGGCTGAACGCTGATGTCAACTTAGTTTTTGATCCGCCGTCAGGGTCGCCATCCAGAGTTTTTCTTTTTTCTGGACAACTTTTCCCAAGATCACGGACAGATAACTTTTTTTTATGGACAAATTAGAAAATCATAATGAACGATAAAGATTATAAGGCTACATTTACACAACCGTATATGTTTTGCGGTCCCCTAATTTCGGATTCACAAAACACGGATACCGACCGGCCCTATGATAAAAATGCTAACTCTTGTCCATGATTGCGGACAAGAATAGAACATGCTCTATATTTTTCATTGAAATGAAAATTGCGGAAGGAATGCGGACGCAGAACTACCAATGGTCTACTAATAAAATAAGGTACTGGTTGTTAAAGGGGTCATCCTATGAAAAGTATTCAACATTTTTCAAACCGGCACATAAATCTGAATATTTTTGCAGTTTCATCTAATTAAATATTTAGCATAGCCGCTAAGTTATTCTATAAAATCTATTTGTATAGCGCCGCCTGCTGTTTGTCCTTTTCCTTATTTTTCTGTCCACCTCACTGAGGTGGTCACATATGCTCAGTTCCATCCTTCAACTTCCAACAGCCGTTATCTACTGTTAAAAGCTGTGACAGCTACAGGGTGAGAGCTGCAGCAGAAAGGACAAACTCCTGAGCTGTGATAGACAGAGAGCTGCAGCAGAAAGGATGTGCTCCCAAAGCTGTGATAGGGGTAGAGCTGCAGCAGAAAGGACACATCTCCCTGAGCTGTGATAGGGAGAGAGCTGCAGCAGAAAGGACACATCTCCCTGAGCTGTGATAGGGAGAGAGCTGCAGCAGAAAGGACACATCTCCCTGAGCTGTGATAGGGAGAGAGCTGCAGCAGAAAGGACACATCTCCCTGAGCTGTGATAGGGAGAGAGCTGCAGCAGAAAGGACACATCTCCCTGAACTGTGATAGGGAGAGAGCTGCAGCAGAAAGGACGCGTCCCCAAAGCTGTGATAGGGAGAGAGTTGCAGCAGAAAGAACATGCCCCTTGAGCTGCCAGCTTCAAATAGATCTAGCAGATCAGTTGTAGCAATGAATGTGGAGATCTCTGGACCCAGGAGAGGTACAAGGTTGGTTCTAGCTTTAGTTAGAAAGGTATTGTCACGTACTATATCAGTGTTCCTCATGTCCAGTCCTCAGGGACCACCTGCCTTTTATGAATTGAGAATATCCCACTGAATGAATAACTATGGTAAGTTCTGATGCATTGACACTAATTACATCTCCTGCTCAATACTAAGGAAATCCTGGAATAATTCCTTTAATGTTTTTACCAACTAGTTAGCACTTAAAGGCTATGTACACCTTTGGGCCCATTTTTTTTCTGATTGCATTTTACTCATTTGGGGCTAAAAATCTTTTTTTTCAGTTGGTCTTTATTAAAAAAAAATATTGAGCCGTTCTGTCACAAAGCATTAACTGTTTTTCTAGCTGTGTGCTCCCTACTTTCACTTTATGCCCGGTCATCTAATAACCCTTATCTCTAAATTACTAAGAGGTCATAAACACTTATTTAAGCCACATTCTTATCAGTAAGAACTGAGCTATAATGAGTGTTTATAAGGTCTGAGAGCAGATATAACCTGACGGAAAATACAGAAGATTTAGATCCTGCTAGTAGAGCATCTCAGCCCTATACAGAGAAAAGGACTCCATATCTTTAACAAAGATCAATTGAAAAAATCATTTTAGCTCATAATGAGTACAATGCAATAATAAAACAAATAGCTCCCAAAGGTGTACATAGCCTTAAAAGTCATGGAATAGCAGACAATAGGAAGCCAAAATGATGACGATAGACAACTGGAAATGGCTAAAGGGGCTTTCTGGGATAATGCTTCTCAAGATAGGTCATCAATATCTGATCGGGACCCCCACCAATCAGTTATTTGAAGAGGTAGCGGTACTCCGTTGAGCTTACCAAGCAGTCTCAATACATTGTATAGTGGCTGTGTTTGGTATTGCAGCCCAGACCATTCACTTGAGGGGACTGAGCAGCACTTAGGCCACGTGACCGATGAATGTGACCTCACTGGCTTAGGAAGAGGCTGCAGCAGTCACTGAAGGCCTGCAGGCGCTTCAAACAGCTGATCAGAGGGGGTGCTGGGAGTCGGATCCCCACTGATCAGATATTGATGATCTATCCTGAGGATACGATCGGACATCAATATTTTACTCCCGGAAAACCCCTTTAACCTGACTGACGCACATCATTTCTTCAGTTCTGAGCTCATCTCCCAGCTCTTCCTCCTGGATACAAAGAGCAGAAACTGGAGTTAAATATTTAATGAGCTTTTATCAGCTTTCTCAGTATCAGTGGAGGGAGGAGAGAACGCTACTGATATCTTACCAACTAAAAAAATTTGCGGGCGTATGGGTGGCAGAGTCCCATTTTTCCCATGGATTTCAGTACAGTATACTTGCCAAAATCTGCAAAAAAAATGTAAAGGAGTTGCGTCATGAAACATATTCTACATCAGCATATTCTACATCATTCTAAGTCAGCACCTGGATCTGAATACCTTCGTAATTACACGTGTAATTGAAAACTTAGTATAGCCAGTGGAGCACATTTACGGAGCTCGCCTTTTTTCACCATCATGTGCACGCATTTAGGGATTGATTTATTATTTGGAGCACAGCTGTTCCTAAATGAGCCGTATTTTGCCTGCAGAGCAGGAGTTTTACGCCTGATTGTACTTTGCAATTGTGGTGCGAGACTATTGCACCTTAAAGGGGTTCTCTGGGAATGAAGAAAATAAAATTACTGAAAATACTTAAATATTAGTTTATTATAGATATATTCCCAAATACCTTTCATTAGTTATAATGGCTTGTATTGTCTGGGGAGCGATCATTAGGAGAAATAAAATGGCCGTCGTCCTATTAGTACACAAAAAATCTGTTCTAACCACACAGGAAGACAAGTTACTTCATAACACTGAGGTAAAGATGTCCTATCATTTGTGGAACGGAGGCACTACTGAGAGCTTCCATGGGCTTTCAAGTCCATGCCTCCGCACCGCAAAAGATAGAACATGTCCTATCTTTTGCTGTATCTTGCAGATTGTGGACCCATTCAAGTCAATCCAATAAGGGCCCTTACGTTCATCTGAATGAGTCCTAAATCTTCAAATGGCACCGGCCATATGTCCTGTTAGAAGCTGTGGCAGTTACAGGGAGAGAGCTGCAGCAGAAAGGACACACCCCTTGAGTTGCCAGGCTGAAGATAATCTAGCAGAAAAACTGGTGCAGTGAATGTGGAGATCTCTGGATCCATGTGAGGTACAGGGCTGGTTCTAGCTTTGTTAGAAAGAGGTTGTCATGTACTATATGATGTCATTTTTTACATCAATCATGGCATGACGGCTTTAAGTTGCGTGAACCTATGGATACATTAACAACTGGTAACATGGTAACATACAGTTGTCAATTTACTGACAATGATACATTTCTAGGAGGAATAACAGAGGAACTACACAGCCTAAAGTGCTAAGAAAATATCCATTTAATCTATCCAATTATCTGCTTAGGGCTCATGCACGTGAAAGTGTGCGGCCTATGCCTGTGGACCGCAAACAGCGGGGCCGCAATATACGAGCACCGACCACGTGCGCACCGTATCACGGATGTGGATCCATTCACTTGAATGGGTCGCAATCAGCAAGGTTCAGAGTGGTGAGAAGCGGAGACCCATTCATTTCAATGGGTCCGGAAAAAAAAAACAGAAGTTACTCCGTGTGCATTCCATTTCCGTATTTCTGGAACATGTCCTATTATTGTCCGCATTACAGAAGAGGATAGGACTGTTCCATTAGGGGACAGCTGTTCCGTTCCACAAAATACGGAATGCAAACAGACGTCATCCGTATTTTTTGCGGATCCGTTATTTGCGGACCACAAAATACATACGGTTGTGTGCATGAGGCCTTACAGAGATGCATCAGGAGAGGTGACAGGTGCTCTTTAATAGACTGCCGGCGCTCACAACCTCTAAATACACCAGTAAATGGTGTCACAGTGATCCTGTACCCCTCTACTATGTCCAGTCTTTCCCATATCCTTTCTGCTGGCCTAAGGTTACACTGGCACGCTGCAGGAATATCTGCCACTGCCCAGTCATTTGAATGGAGCTTGCAGGAATCCATGTGCTTCCCGCTAAAACCCCTCCATTCAGGAGAACAGAACTGAAATTTCTGCACCAAATTCTAAAAGAAGAATCCATCGTAGATCCACGAGCAGCTTCAGCCCTAAGGCTCCCTTTATACATGGTTTATTTTAGCATTTTTTGTTTCATGCGTTATTTTTGGAGGGATTTTTTTTTTATTCGTACATTTTTATGTGTTTTTTGAAGCGTTTTTCATATTGAGTGGAGAAACCTCTGGGAAAACACCTAAAAGCGCCCATACCTAGAACATGTCTGGGAATGCCACCAGACAGCCCCAGTATTTTGTGTATGCTGCTGCTCACTACTTCGCCATCAGGACACAGTGCGGCCGGCTGCTTTTAGATCGGAAGGGGGAACGAAGAGCAGAGAGTATATGCGGGTAGTTTCTAGCCCTCTGGTCTGATTCGTTTAGGGCACGGCTACATGGCGACATGTGTCACTTTGCGTGACATTTCATGTAATGTATTTCAATGGTGTCGCAATTTGACATATGCTGCTACTGCGGTAGTCGCACAAAGTCCATCCAAGCCAGATTTTTTGCTACTGTTGTGTTGCAGTTGCATTGCAACACCATTGAGATACATTACATGAAATGTCGCCATGATGCCGTACCCTTATGGAGTCCTAGGTCTGATTCATTTAAGGGGCCTGGTCTAGTGTCTGAATGGGTCACTTGAATGGGTCCACAATATGGAAGGGCGGAATGCCCCCACGGAGTGCTTCCATAGGGTTTTTGTTTGTGCCTCCGCTCCGCAAAAATGTAGTACATGCACTACTTTTTTGTGGTGCGGACCGTCGGATGCAGATCATGGTCCCCATTCAAGTGAGTGGGTCTGTGATCCGCATTCGGCGGCCCTAAGGTCGGGTCCCAGGGGGTCCCAGTGGTACATTTACACCGATCTAATAGTTATCCCCTATCCTGTTGATAGGGGATAACAATATAGTCAGAATACCCCTTTAAGGGGTTTGGGCTGAGGTCTGTTCAATTTATGGGGTCTGAATGGTTTGGGGTATAATTAATTGTAGGGTTGTAGACTGGATTATAAATTACTATAGGGATCTAGAATTTTGCAATGGAGCCCTGTATTTTCTGTTACCTCTATTGGGAGAGATTTATCAAAAGTGGTGTAAAGTAGAACTGGCTTAGTTGCCCAAAGCAACCAATCAGATTCCACCTTTCATTTTTCACAGCTCCTTTGGAAAATGAAAGGTGGAATCTGATTGGTTGCTATGGGCAACTAAGCCAGTTCTACTTTACACCAGTTTGATAAATCTTCTCCATTGTTTTTTTGGGGGGCATATGTTGTGTCAGAGCCTAGGTCAACATGAGCGAGAAATGCAGCCCTGACTGGGGAAGATGTATGATAAATACCCCCATTACTTTAGCTCAGTAAGGGGTCCTATTACTCCATGTCTGCAGAGGAGTGCCCTTTCTCATGACCCTGTGCCCACAGCTATCCCCCGGAGTCCTTGTGCTCCTCTGATGATTGTTAGAGGGGTAAGCCATGAGAATGGCAGGCAAGACCAGTGCACAGAAGACACACACACACATTTTCATGGTGATTGCTCCTCTTGCACTATTTTTTATGTATGAGAAAAGGATAAACTGTGGAGCTTACACCAGACCTTCCATACTATCCAAAAAGCTTACAAAAAGGAGCGATCCAGATATCCTGGAAATAACAGGGGAGATTTATTAAAACTGGTGTAAAGTAAAATTGGTTTGGGCGCCCATGGCAACCAATCAGATTCCACCTTTCATTTTCCCGAGGAGTTCTGAAAAATGAAAGGTAGAATTTGATTGGTTGCTATGGGCAACTAAACCACATGCAAAAATGAAAGGTGGAATCTGTTTGGTTGCTAGGGGCAACTAAGCCAGTTTTCCTTTTCATCAGTTTTGATAAATCTATCCTAACATTATCGTTGTTATCATTCATAATTTGGCACAGAGGTGCCGCCATATAACGACATGTACACTGTAAGCGGATAGCTTCTGCTACTCTGCTATTGATTTCTTGTTGGCTGCCCTGTATGAGCTCCTTCCAGCTGTCCTTAAGTCCTCCGGGCAGCGAGGAGCAGGTGAAACATAAGGACACGTAATAGTCATAACAACGTAATAACGGCAGCAAAGGGCAAAAGAGGAGCTGGGGACAAAGCCGGCTCATTACTACAATACAGCCTCATGACAGACAGTGGCCGGGGAACACATATCTGCGGAAAAGTCTGCCATGTTGGGCGGTTTCAGTCACTGTCAGATGCCGTCATTGGCAATACTTGGAAAGCCACATGCGCCAAACAACAGATGTGCACCCCATTATTAGAAGCATGGGCAGGATTACATTACAGAAAGGGCAAAAGGGACAACTACCCAGTGGCCACCACCAGGTTCCATCCAGTCCTTTGTAGACACGCACACAGAAATCTAAAAAGTACATTTTCCAGAATATAAATGTTTTAATGTGAGACAGAAAAGGAGATTGCACAGTTTTACTAATATTAAAGGGCATCTGTCAGCAGTTTTGTACCTATGTAATCAAATCCATATTATCCACTGGTCTTCATGGTGAAGATTATTTTAGCACCATTCCGCCAAGCTAAATCCATCCCAGGAAGCTTCCGCGAACATGATTCATGGTTCTCCACTCCTCAAATGTCTGCCAGGTCTCAATTCATGTTCATGGAGCAAAGTCCAATGTCTGGGTGCAGTGCCATCCACCTGCTGTTCCAAAATAATTTGGCATGAGTCTGAAAACCAAAGGCAAATGTTTGATTATAAAAGTACTGGATCCTTGTTGAATCCATGCCAAGGCCAAGTGTTAATAAATTGAGGACATCCAATGTGCTATGCATCAGGTGTTCCTAAAAAATATGTGGTATTGATCCCGTGTCTTCTGGGGTTCATACAGTGCGGAAAATAAGTATTTGATTCTTTGGCTATTTTGCAAGTTTTCCCAACTACAAAGAACAGAGAGGTCTGTAATTTTTATGGTAGGTACACTTCAAATGTGAGAGACAGAAAAATCCAGAAAATCACATTGTATGATTTTTAAATAATTAATTTGCATTTTATTGGATGAAATAAGTATTTGATACAATAGAAAATCAGAACTTATTATTTGATAAATAAACCTTTGTTTGCAATTACTGAAGTCAGATGTTTCTTGTAGTTCTTGACCAGGTTTGCCCACTCCTCTATACAGATCTTCTCTAGATCTTTCAGGTTTCGGAGCTGTCACTGGGCTACATTAAGTTTCAGCTCCCTCCAAAGACTTTCAATTGGGTTCAGGTTTGGAGACTGGCTAAGCCACTCCAAGACTTTGCTTCTTATGGAACCACTTCTTAGTTGCTCTGGCTGTGTGTTTCAGGTCATTGTCATGCTGGAAGATCCAGCCACGACCAATCTTCAATACTCTTACTGAGGGAAGGAGGTCGTTGGCCAAATTCTCACAATACATGGCCCCGTCCATCCTCCCTTCAATACGGTGCAGTCGTCCTGTCCCCTTTGCAGAAAAGCATCCCCAAAGTATGATGTTTCCACCCCCAAGGGTACCCATCCTTCTTCTTTCTCCAAACATGGCGAGTAGAGTTGATACCAAAAAGTTCTAATTTGGTCTCATCTGACCACATGACCTTCTCCCATACCTCCTCTGGATCATTCAGATGGTCAGTGGTGAACTTCGTGCTGTGCAGGATTTTAGTCCATGGCGGCGCAGTGTGTTGCTAACGGTAATCTTTGAGACTGTGGTCCCAGCTCTCTTCAGGTCATTGACCAGGTCCACCCGTGTAGTTCTGGGCTGATTCCTGACCTTTCTCAAAATCATTCTTACCTTATGAGGCGAGATCTCGCATGGAGCCCCAGACCAAGGAAGACTGACAGTCATCTTGTGCTTCTCCATTTTCTAATAATTGCACCAACAGTTGTTGTCTTCTCACCAAGCTGCTTGCCTATTGTCCTGTAGCCCATCCCAGCCTTGTGCAGGTCTACAATTTTGTCCCTGGTGTCCTTAGACAGCTCTTTGGTCTTGGCCATGGTGGAGAGGTTGGAGTGTGATTGATTGAGTGTGTGGACAGGTGTCTTTTATACAGGTAATGAGTTCAAACAGTCTGCAATTAATACAGGTAATGAGTGCAGACTGTTAGAGCCAGACTTATTTAATGCAATAAAATGCAAATTAATTATTTAAAAATCATACAATGTAATTTTCAGGATTTTTTTTTTTTACATTGTGTCTCTCACAGTTGAAGGGTACCCATTCTTTTTAGATGGGAAAACTTGCAAAATCGCCAGTGTATCAAATTTATTTTCCTCACTGTAAATGATCTTCATTGTTCTACTGGTAGATCTCTAACAGGCCCTGAGTAGATCACGTATGTGTGTGATTAGAGATGAGTGAAGCATCTTCGGATGCTACATCCGAAGTCGCTTTGTTAAAAAATTTGTTAAAATGCTGTATGGAGATCCATTTCCGTACAGCAATAGAATGTAATGCCTCTGATGAGGTGAAGCCCGTTATTCATGAACTCGCACAACATTTTGTCGAGTTAATTCGGTAATTAATTATTGCAGTAAAAAGCTTTGGAAACTAACTTGGGTTCGGTTCTAAGGTACCACTCGGAACCAAACCCGAGTTCGGTTGAAAGTTTTGAAGTGGTTTTTCACTGTAATAATCAATTATCGACTTATTCAACAAAGTCTTGCGCGACTTTGTGAATAACGGACTTCGCCTCATCGGAGGCAGTACATTCTACTGCTGTACAGCATTTTAACTAATTTTTTTGCAAAGCGGCTTTGGATCTAGCATCCAAAGCACGCTTCGCTCATCTCTATTTGTGATAAATACATTTTTTTAGGTGGACATATTGCCTGGGGTGGGCTCAGGAGCTTAGATGTAGCAGTCAATAGCAGTCGTGGTATCTAAGTGGTTAGGCAGGGGGAGGTAGTGTTCCTCCAACACTTTCACAGAGTACCAAAGTGTTGCTATGGTAGCTAGAGCTGAAGACATCTGTCTTGGTCCCAATTCATATGAGCCCGCATTGCTGAGAACAGTGATGTCTTATTATATGCAAATAAGCCTCTAGGAGCAACAGGGGCGTTACCATTACACCTAGATGCTCTGCTCTCTCTGCAACTGCCACAACCTCTCCACTTTGATTGAAGGGCCAGGCAGTGAAAACGTGTTCACACCTGGCCATGGCAATCAAAGTGCAGAGGGCGCAGCAGTTGCAGAGAGAGCAGAGCCTCTTGGTGTAATGGTAACGCCCCCATTGCTCCTAGAGGCTCATTTGAATATATTTATAGATCATTTTCCTCAGTAATGCGGACACAAATGAACATGGGGGCAACAAAGATGCCTTCAGCTGCCAAGTGCACATGTAACAGGTCAGCCAGTGTCATAGGCACAAATCTGCTGATAGATGCTCTTTAAAATATTTTTTTTTTTCTGTGCAAATTAGTAAAACTACCACATTTCTGTTCTGTGTAAATTAAAAATCAAGCCAGCACTAACAATATAGCCTCTCGTGCAAGGAGCCGGTTCAGTCCATAAACAATCCAGGAGAAAAAGGAAAAAGATGTCCAGCGCTGAGATGAAAATAAAATCTTCAGTCTTTATTTAGCATCATGTAAAAATACATCTCCACGTGGAAAGCAGTAAAGCAACCAACGCAGTTTGATCTAACAAATCTTAGTCATGGCATACCTCCCAACTTTTAAAAATTGCAAAGAGGGACAATGTGTGCTGTGCACATTATGGCAGTATTTTTCATACTAGACCACGCCTCTAACTCCGCCCAAAGCATAACTACTGAAGCCCCTGCGGCATTTTTTTTATTGCAATTCAATGTCCATTTAAATATTAGCTCATAAATCATCAGATTATAGATATTTTAAGGTCCAAATTGAACCAAATAATGAAGTTCTGGTCTAATATACAGGTAGAATCCATACAGATAGTTTAGTAAGGAGCAATTTAGTAAATTTATTAATGCACATTTATGCATTAATTCTCCAGGTCAAAAAGAGGGACATTTAAGGAGCAAAGAGGGACAGAGGGACTTGGGTCAAAAAGAGGGACACTTGGGAGGTATGTCATGGTACCATGGTACTGAAATGCGTTGGTTGCTTTAATATTTATTATTGGTGTTACCCCGACACGCGTTTCGGCGTGTCCTTCGTCCGGGGGAAGGACACGCCGAAACGCGCGTCGGGGTAACACCAACCCTGGTCTTGTTTGTGACTTCTTTTCATTTGTGGTGAGCTGCTTTTACCTTAATTACTTGGATATACGTGAAATGTGTATGTCCTATTGAATTGTAATGGCTGCAACCTGAATCTATGGAGGTGCCATGCGGTATGTTATTATATGGGTGTAACTTCTTTGCGACATTGTTTGTGATGTGATACCTTATGGCACCTCTACGTTATTAGGCAGTCCACCATTTTTTGTCTGTCATTATTTTGTGTCTGTCACTTTTTGATACTTCATTTGTTATATACTGATTTATTAATATAGACCAGGGATGGTGTTTCTTTTTTGCACTGTCAACCTTTTTCCCTACTACGGTACTTTTTATCTTGTATATGTATTCAATAAAGATTCTCAGATTTTTTTAGCATGATATTGGCTCCATGTTTTGTCTCTCCATGATAGACATGTGTTTTTGTGTAATGGTAATGCCCCCGTTGCTCCTAAAGGCTCATTTGCATATATGAAAACATAATTTTTCTCAGCAATGCGGGCACATATGAACATGCGACCAACACAGATGCCTTCAGTTGCCAAGTGCACATGTAACAGGTCAGACAGTGTCATAGGGACAAAACTGCTGACAGATTCTGTTTAATAGGCAAACTGCAGACAGCCCATGTCACCGATGAACTATGGCCAAAAAAAGAGTCCACCACATTTACTTAAATGCTGGAGCCCCTTCAAACAACTGACTGGCATTGGTTATGGGCGTTAGATCCCCAACAAACTCAAATGAATGGCCTATCCTAAGCATAGGCCATCAATATTAGAGGGGCTGGGAGTTCAGTATTGATCCCCTGTCCTCAGGATAGGTCACCAATGTCAGATTGATGGGAGTCCAACTCCTGGCACCCCCTGATCAGCTCTGTAAGCACCATGTCCTCTTCCTAGGCCAGTGACATCATGGTCATTGGTCACATGGCCTAGGTGCAGCTCAGTCCCATTCAAGTGAATGAACCTGGGCTGTAATACCAAGCACTGCCACTATCCTATGGACGGCGCTGTCCTTGGTAAGCTGTGAGATGACCTCAGCACTCACCAGAGCACTGCAGCCTCTTCAAAAAGCTGATCGATGAGGGTGTCGGGAGTCGGACCCCCACCAATCGGTCATCATATTCTACTCCTGGAAAACCCCTTTAAGCCTAAAAGGCCTGCATCCTTAAAGGGGTATTCCTATCATAGACAATGGGGGCATATAGATACAAGGGAGATACAAGGAGAACGGAGCTCCCATAGAAGTGAATGGGAGTGCACTGCGCATTTGCGGCCCCTGCTTCCATTCATTTCTGTGGGGCAGACAGAAATAGCCGAGTCAGTGCTCGGCTATTTTCGGCAGCCCTATAGAAATAATTGGAGGGTGGCTGCGCATGCGCACTTCATTCATTTTCCCGCTCTATTCTCATTGTAGGTACGAGTCCCAGAGGTGGGACGCGCACCTATCAGACAATGGGGGCATATCCTAGCGATATGCCCCCATTGTCTATGATGGGACAACCCCTTTAAGAGGTTAAAAAGGCCAAATGATGTATTTAAATATTTCACAAACTATTTCATGAGATCCGGTAATTGAACAAGACATTTTTATTACAATAGCTTCCGTATTGTTACAGTAGATCTCTACCCCACCAAGGTGCCTACACACAATCCACATAGTAATACTACGCATTTCATTCCTTAGTCCCCCCCGATGGTATAAACATCTGCGTCTCCCATACCAAATTCATCTCTATCAACAAGCATCATGCCAGGCTCCTTCACTGCCAGCCGCACCACATACCAGCCCCAGACCCCCCCCCCCCCTCCACATTCCTCCCCGTGATCTGCATGTTGCAGAAATAGTTCTGCTCTTCTAAATTTGGGCTGCTTCGAGCCTCTCGCCAGACAGAGCGCCCCGGCCCCGCTCCCCCCTAGCAACTGTTCATTTTTCAACACACAAAAACTCGCCAGGGCTTTTATCGCAGGCACGTTACTTAGCGGGGAAGAAATAAACACGCCATAATTAGAGATGAGCAAACGTGCTCGTAATGAGCACTGTAGCGCTCGGCTCCCCTGCGCTAGCATGGGCGCAGGCATCCGCTTCCGTCCTCCTCACCCGACGGAAGCGGCTGCCTACGCCCATGAGAGCGCAGGGGAGCCGAGCGCTACAGTGCTCGTTACGAGCACGTTCGCTCATCTCTAGCCATAATCCATGCTTAGATGTAGGACGACTGTGACCATGCACACCGGCGACATTCGTGTATACCATCCGTACACGGGTATCAAGTGCATAGAAACTATAGAAAAGCGACAAAGGTAGTCCTATTATATACATTATTATATTATTTTTATATTATTATAGTATATAATATAATATACATTATTATATTATAGCAATACCCAATTACCGTATACCTCAAAACAGTGGAGCGCTAAAAATGTAGACGGGTGCGGATCCGCAAGCCCATCTGTAGCGAAAATCAGGCTGTGTAGATCTACTGCGGCTCACCTAGGAAATTTTCCACAGCGAATTTGCCTATAGTAAATCATCACCATGTGAACTTGGTCCTAAAGGAAATTTCCCTCGTAAAATATTCTACATTTTTCAAACCAGCATCTGGATCTGAATCCTTTGGTAATTGCATGTAATTAAAAATGTATTAAAGCTACTGAGATATTCAATAAAATGTATCCGTAGAGCGCCACCTGCTGTTTGTTTTTTTTTCTAAATTCTCTGTTCATCTCACTGAGGTTGACATACCTGCTCAGTTCCATCAACTGCAGCAGAAAGGATACACCCCCTGAGAACGTGCACTCCTCCTAAGCTGACAGCTTGAAATAAATCTAGCAGAATAATTGGAGCAATGAATGTGGAGATCTCTGGATCCATGTGAGGTACACGGCTGGTTCTAGCTTTGTTAGAAATAAATTGTCATGTACTATATGATGTCTGATTTTCATTTTTTACATTATGCATGGGACAACACCCATTACAGTACTTTTTACATGAGCCGTACATTGGTCTCATTGGTTCCCACAGCAACTTAGTATGGACCCCCCTGCGTCACCCAGTTTCCTAGTAAATTTGCGTTAAACACCCCCTAAGCAACTTGGAACGCAAAGCGTAATGCCCCAGATTTCTGATGAATTGTATAAATAAAAATTGCAATTGGTTAAAAAATTATCCTTGGCCACACCCACTTTATCTGACTTTAAAGGGGTTCTCTGAGTATTAAGAAAATACTTAAATATTACTTTATTATAAATATATTTCCAAATACCTTTCATTAGTTATAATGGCTGGTTTTCTCTGGGGAGCAATGATTAGGAGAAACAAAATGGCCGCCGTCCTATTAGTATACAAAACCTGTCCTAATCACACAGCAGGACAAGTTACTTCACAACACTGAGGTAAAGAGCTGCCTCATCCTCCTCTCTGCTCTGCTTGTCAGGGATTATGATCCTGAATACAGATAATGAGATCTTCAGCTAAATCTCTGTAGGAATAGAGTTCATGAGGAGACATGAAGTACAGAGAGGACGGACAGGACAGACTGTGGTAATGGAGACTACATACAAGTGCTGCTGCTCATTACCCACACCTCCTCTTAGTACTTCATGTTTCCTCATCATCTCTATTCCTACAGAGATTCAGCTGAAGATCTTATCATCTGTATTCAGAATCATAATCCCTGACAAGCAGAACAGAAAGGAGGATGAGGCAGCTCTTTACCTCAGTGTTGTGAAGTAACTTGTCCTCCTGTGTGATTAGGACAGGTTCTGTGTGTACTAATAGGATGGCGGCCATTTTATTTCTCTTAATCATTGCTCCCCAGACAAAACAAGTCATTATAACTATTGAAAGGTATTTGGGAATATATTTATAATAAAGTAATATTTAAAGGGTTATTCTCATTTTAGACAATGGGTGCATATTGCTAGGATATGCCCCCATTGTCTTATAGGTGCGGGTCCCACCGCTGGGACCCGCACCTATATCCAGAACGGAGCCCCCGAACTGGCTCCGCTGGCTCGGCTACTTCCGTCGGCTCCACAGAAATGAATGGGAGCGGTGGCCGCACTTGTGCGCTGCGCTCCCATTCATTTCTATGAGCGCAGTGGGGAGCTGCGCCTGGTGGTGGCCGGACCCCCGGAAACCCAGGGTCCTCCAGGCGCAGCGCTCCCTGCTCCGTTCTGGATATAGGTGCGGGTCCCAGCGGTGAGACCCGCACCTATAAGACAATGGGGGCATATCCTAGCGATATGCCCCCATTTTCTAAGATGAGAATACCCCTTTAAGTATTTTCAGTAATTTTATTTTCTTAATTCCCAGAGAACCCCTTTAATGTCGGAAAACGTCAAAGAGGCTAAAAAATATGGCGCTCATTTTCAATAGCCTATATCTCAATGTATTTAGACCAGACAACTGGCATAAATGCACAGATTAATCTCCTGCTTCCATTCACAGTGTCCTATAAAACTGTCTGCCTGCAGCCACCACTAGGGGGAGCACAGTGCATAGTAATTTATACAGTTACCACTGACTTCAACAGAAGCTGTAATAATCTCTTTGCACTGAGCTCCCCCTAGTGGAGGCTGCATAAAAATGCAGTGTTTTAAAGTATGGAACAGAAGGAGTCCAGTGCCCCTATAGCAATCGTCTAGAAGTCACCATGAAATTGATGTTTTGTTTTTTACAAGGCAGTATTTGTAGACAGTATTATATTTTCCTATTGCCAAACAAGTTACATTGGGACACAGTGTTTTTCACTGCAAAAAAATTCAATGAAAAATATTTTTAAAAAATTGCAGCTAAAAAAATAGCGGTATTGAAACGCCTAGACAGTAGTTACTTTTTTTTTTAACAAAACTCGACACCATTTTATTCACTTTTTTGTTTTGTGCTGCTGATTTCATACATAATGAAACTACACTCGGTAGACAGACGATCACATAGAATAATATATTTCTACTGCGGACATGACACACCCTCGTCGCTCGTTTTGGGGGTCGAGCAGATGACACAGGTCCTATAATAAGCTAGGTATGTGCGGATCATTACTGTAAGCCATAAATAAGCGTCAGTAACCTTGAGCTGCACGCTCCACACAAGAGACCGAAACCTTGGTGGCAACCCCCAACTGAAAATGCAACGCAGATGTAAACGTCATCTTGGCTTTCTCTTAGGACTGTACACCACAATTCTATGGGGCACATTTATTAAGAGTGGCGTTTTAGACGCCCGTTTTAATGTTCCCTGTAGCTGGCGGTGGATCCGTCGGAGTTATGACGGGGCGCCAGCCTCTACATAACTTATCCACTGCCAGTTTTAAATGTAAGACAGCTTCCTAGTTGTCTTACATTTAGACCATTTTCTACATCTAAAACAGGCCTACTGGCCCGCCCCCTTTAAGTCGTCCCCTTTTTTAGATCTGGAGTGAGCGGGGAGAAGTCGCCGATTGTGGCAAAAAGGACCTTTAGGTAATTTAGGCATATTTCTGTTTAATAATTGACCCCCTATGTGCCTACTGTGGTGGACCGGGGCCCATAATAGGTACCTATACTGCCTCCATGAGTCACCATATACTGCAGCCTTGACTAGGGCCATGTGGTCTAACAATGCAAGGTCATCCAGCTGCCTGACCTGACAAAAGTGCCAGCTGTTGGCCGGACAAAAAACTGTTGCATCGGCCCTTGAAAGACGGCATCATATAGTGAGCAGGTCCTGCCAAAATGCTGTGACTGCCATATACTGGGGGGAAATAATTGTTATATACAGGGCAAAACTTCAATATGTCATGCTCCGCCAGCTCAGGCCCTGCGGTAAGCAGAACTGGGGCTACATGCTGGAAGTCAGAAAGATCATATCAGTAAAATATTTTTACCAACATTTAAAAGGGTTTTCCAAGATTTTTATTTTTTTACTGATGAGCTATCCTCATCAGTATCTGATCGGTGAGGGTGCGACACCTGGGACCCCCGCTGATCAGCTATTTGAGAAGGCACCGGCGCTTCTGTGAGCGTTGCAGCCTCCTCGCAGCTTACCAAGCACAGCGCCGTACATTGAATAGTGGCTGTGCTTGGTATTGCAGCTCAGCCCCATTCACTTCTATGGGTCTGAGCTGCTCCTAGGCCACGTGATTGAAGAACGTGTGGTCACTGGTGTAGGAAAAGGTGAGAGAAGGCTGCGGTGCTCACAGAAGTACCAGTGCCTTCTCAAACAGCTGATTGGTGGGGGTCCCGGGTGTCGGAGCTCCACCGATCTGATACTGATGACCTATCACCGTCCTCAGCAGTGTACAGCACGTGAACACTGCAGGAAGACCGGATCAAGGACACAAAAAATCTAAAAATTCTAATTGCCCTCTTTTGTCAAAATTAACAATAAAAAAATAAACATCAAGGGGATCGCCGCGTGCAAAAACACCCGTACTATTAAAATCTAAAAATATTAACCCCATATGGCAAAGGGCGAAACAGAAAAAAATCTAAATCAATATGGCAATTTTTTTCAAGGCATTTATTATCTTCTCAGTATTAAAAAGCAAGAAAAACTCTACACATGTGGTATCTCCATAATTGTATTGACCTGGAGAATCTTTTATTCCAATTCCACCTCATTTAGAATTTTTTTCCAGCTTCTCACTACATCCTATGGAAAAGTAAATGGTTCCAATCTAAAGTACTTGTGGCTCCAGGAAGACAGGGAGTAAAAAACAAAAATTTTTTTTCAAAGAAGGGATTAGGCGTTTTGTGGTCCGCAAATTACGGATGCCGGCCCTGTGAGTTCCGCAATTTGCAGAATGGAACGCTCATTGTAGAAATGCCTATTCATGTCCGCAAAACGGACAAGAATATGACGGTATATTTTTTTGCGGGGATGCAGACAGTACACGGTGTGCTGTACTCATCTTTTAAGGCCCCATTGAAGTGAACAACGGTCATGTGCATGAGGCCTTATGCGCGTCCCATTCCTTTCCGCAAATTGCGGAATGCCCGCAGGCAGCATCCACGTTTTGCGGATCAGCAATTTCGCACCGCAAAATACAGCGCGGTCGTGTGCACAAGCACTTAAAGGGAACCTGTCACCTCCTAGACAGAAAATAAACTGTTAGCAGTACCTTACTTTAGGGACCAGTGTGAGGCAGATGCATATCTTCATAGGGACAAGCGATTCCTGTAACAGTCAAAAATCAATCTTTTATTCCTGCAGCGAGCGCTTTCCTGCGTCATCTTGAAGTCAAGGGGGCGCTTTTAACACTACAGCGCATGCGCCGCATAGGCAAGCAAGCCTGCCAGAGCGCGCCCGCAAGGGGTCATTCTAAGCGTCGCACCACCCGGGCGTGCGTATACTATGGGTGAGCGTGACTTCTGGCGGTGCGACGCTTAGAATGACCCCTTGCCTGCCTATGCAGCGCATGCGCTGTAGTGTTAAAAGCACTGGCGAAGTGAACAGCCGGAGCAGGGATCGCGCAGGAACTCACCAGCAGACGTGTCACTCATTTACAAGAGGGGAGTGGTTATCTTGACTTGGAGCAAGGAGGCCACTGCCCCCATGACTTCAGGATGACGCAGGAAAGCGCGCGCTGCAGGAATAAAAAATTGATTTTTGACTGTTAAAGGAATCGCTTGTCCCTATGAAGATATGCATCTGCCTCACACTGGTCCCTAAAGTAAGGTACTGCTAACAGTTTATTTTCTGTCTAGGAGGTGACAGGTTCCCTTTAAAGTTACTATACTGATCCAAAGAAAATGTAAGCCCTGAAAACACCAGTTACTGTATAGTATTCACACATCTCATATCTATCTACTAATATCTATCTATCTTATATCGCAGCGCTTTCTAACTGGGGCCTTCCATCTCATATAGTTGCAGAACTATAACTCCCAGCATTCCCTAACGGCCTGCACGCTCCCTCCCCACGCCCGCCGCCGTAGCTCCGCCCCCCTGCATCATCGCCTCTACACTCAAGACGCAGCACAAACTTTGAATCGCTCAGAAGAACTTCATTGGCTAGGCTCCCGCCAATCAGCAACGTCCTAACATTAACTCTATCCACGACGAATCCAGGGAGGCTGACGACGCGTACACTTCAGTGTCTGAATCGATGCAATCTTCGTTCCGTTGCTCCGGTCTGAACGGCGTTCCTTTTACTTCTTCAAAACAACCCGCTGGAGGACCAACATGGCGGCTCCCTGAACGTTGATCTTTACATAGAGGACCCGTTGCTCTTTGCTGGGACTGGTGATCTGCTCGGTCCATCGTGAATTGAGCATGGACGTTCACTGCACGGTGCGGAATAGTCTTCTATCAGCCTGCTGACGACTCGACTGCAGCAGCTATAACGGTCTGGTTACTGCACTGGCCTGAGTGACATGTCGCGTGTTGATCAGCCCGATCTCCAGACCATGATTTCCCTGTAGATGAAGGCTGTCCTCCCCCCTCCACCATGCAGGGCATTCTGCTGGTCATCAGTGGCCTGGGGTGGATCCTGGACCTGCTGCTGCTAGTGCTGGACCTGAATTACTGGCTGGTATCCTCCCTGGTGTCTTTTCTCTTCTGGACCATTCATTTCATCCTTCACCTGCCAGGAACCATAACCCTTGGCCTATTAGGTTGCTGGGACAATGCCCTCATGACTCTGGCCCTGCTGGGCGAGACGTGCGGCAATGTGGTCCTCGCCTCCGTGCACGCCCTGGGCGATGGCGTGCGAGGACTTCTGTCAGGATTGGACAGTCTGCAGCTTTTATGGAACCTGATGTGCCACCTGCTGCTGCGGAGCAAGGAGATGATGCAGCGCGGCCTCCTCAACATCGCCCTGTCCGGGCAGAACTTTCACCGCCAGGTTTGGGAGACCTTGGGCATAGCGGGCGGCTTGGTGGCGTACATCGTGAACAGCCTGGTGAACCTGTGTCTGATCGGGGTGCAGAACGTCTTCCATGCCGCCCTGGGCCTGTGGTTCACAGTGGTCAACTTGATCTTCGTGGGGAAAGATTTGGTTGTGGCGTTGTTGTCCCAGATTTCCAGCACCGCGGTGGCTGCCGTCATCCTGTTCTGGACACCGTTCCAGTTAGCGGTGGATTTACTGGTATCCTGCAGCACTGGGATCGGGGTGATCCTCTTCAGGCACCTTTATGAGGTTCTCCTGCTGCTCTTCTTCATTTGGGTCTCCCGCATGGTCCTCCGGCCCTCACCGGCATTACGTTCATTCCAAGAAAGACTAATACGGCTCGGCCATGTTGTCCAAATACTGATGCATAACCTGCTAAGTGCAGAGGTTTGGCGGAGGGCTGCCGCCTGGTGTCTGCAGCTTGTCAGAATGTACCGAGCCGCATGGGACAGAGACCAGAACCTGGCGAGGACTAGAGCACAGGGTACGCCAGTAAGGGTGCCCAGGGCACAAGGTCCTGCTAGGGCTGGGCAGGCACCCAATCCAGTACCTGCGCGGGCACGCAATCCACCGCCCGCCCCAGTGCAACATGCCGCAGCTCAGAATGCAGTGCCTGACCGGCCTCAAGGTCCACCACCCTGTGCATCCACCTCCCGTGAGACGGAAACCGCCGCAGAAGACCCCTGGAAGCTGCTGAAACAGCAAGAAGAGAGCAAGAAATGCGTCATCTGCCAGGATGAAAATAAAAGCGTCCTCCTGCTGCCGTGCCGCCATCTTTGCCTGTGCGCTCAGTGCACTGAGATCCTCCTGCAGCAGCCGATACTCCAGCGGAACTGCCCACTGTGTCGGAAAATGATTCTGCAAACGCTGACTGTTTACATGTGAAGACGAGACTGGGTTTCTAGGGGTCTGCGGAGGATAGAAAGCCGCCAAGGATTTTTTTTTTTTTTTTTTTAAACATTTGGCGGACGCTGGGTCATCCTTTTTAAGAATAGAGAGGGAAAATTATTTTTCTACTCCTTGTGAAGGTCCATGTGTCTGCGAAGCTGTGAAAGGGATTGTAAATGTTGCTGCATTGTCTCCATGTTGCCACGTTTGGCTGCAGCGAATAGGATCATTCCACGCGTTTTAGGCAATGTGCCGACCATTGACTGTGACAAGGTTTATTTCAAGTTTACATTCCTCGTTTGGTCTACGTTGTTCCGCCACGTTCCTCAGTATAAGTCTCCGCACTGTTACTGTATGTGCCGTTCTTTACACGAGGATTAAACCTTCTGCTTTAAAACCAAAGAATTTATTAACGTTTTCTTTTAACCCAAAAAGTGACGGCTGTCATACGTGCACCCAGACGTTCCATACATTTAAAGGGCATCTGTCAGCAGTTTTGTACCTATGACACTGGCTGACCTGTTACATGTGCACTTGGCAGCTGAAGACATCTGTGTTGGTCCCATGTTCATAGGTGCCTGCATTGCTAAGAAAAATGAAATTTGAATATATGCAAATGAGCCTATAGGCTGGTTTCACACAAGCAAGTTCAATGCATCGAACTCGCAGCGTGTGCCTGCGACAGCTCCCATCCTGACCTACGTAGCACTGATCTCATAAATCACTATAATTCTATGCGATCCTAACAGTGCTATGTAGGTCAGGATGGGAGCTTTCGCAGACATCCGCTGCAAGTTCAATGCATTGAACTTGCTTGTTTGAAACCAGCCTTAAAGGGGTTATCTGAGACTGTCCCCCCACTGCTGCTGCAGCTTCTCCCCGTGCTCGGATGAAAACATCTGGTGTCGGAGGGCAGCAGTCAATGGTTTATGGAGACGAGCCTTCCTAGTGTCACCTACGATGCTAGGGAGGCTCGTCCCCGTCTGCCATTGGCTGCACAGGGAGAAGCAGCAGCGGCAGTTCGGGGAGCCAGGTAAGTATATTTAGTGTTTTCTGGGATTTTACTGATGACCTAGGTCATCAGCATCTGATCGATGGGGGTCTGATACCCGAGACCCCGACTGATCAGCTGTTTGAGAGTTAATTGGTCACATGGCCAAGGAGCGGCTCAGCCCCATTCAAGTGAATAGGGCTGAGTGTGATACCAAGCACAACCGCTGTACAATGGATGGCACTGTGCTTGGCGAGCGGGGAGAAGGTAGCAGCAATCATGGAAGTGCTGTTACCTTTTCAAACAGCTGATCGGCGTGGGTCCCGGGTGTCAGACCCCCACCGATCAGATACTGATGACCTATCCTGAGGATAGGTCATCAGTAGTAACATCCCGGAAAACTCCTTGAAGGCTTAGCTCTCTCTGCACTTTGACAGGACCAAGCAGTGAAAACATTGTCACACCTGGCCCTGTCAAAGTGCAGGGAGAGCAGAGTCCCTAGGTGTAATGGAAACGCCCCTGTTGCTCCTAGAGCAGGGATCAGCAACCTTTGGCACTCAGCTGTTGTGAAACTACAACTCCCAGCATGCTCCTTTCACTTCTGTGGGTGTTCAGAGAACAGCCATGCAAGTGTGCATGATGGGAGATGTAGTTTTACCACACCTGGAGTGACGGAAGTTGGTGACCCCTGCCCTAGAGGCTCATCAGTATTAAAGCGCCATTTTTCTCAGCAATGTGGACACATAGGAACATGGGACCAACACAGATGTCTTCAGCTGCCAAGTGCACATGTAACAGGTCAGCCAGTGTCATAGGTACAAAACTGCTGACAGATGCCCTTTAAAGTGTCACTGAGCATTCAAAATACTTTTGCTATGTCGACTACATATGAAAGGTTTTGAACAGTGGGGGGTCTGTGTACTGACACCCCCACAGATTGCTAGAACATGTAGAGGAACTGAGACAGGCCCATAGACTTTCTCTTGAGCCTGTGTCCAGCAGAAAGGAGAGTGAGCGTGCCATGTGAGCGCATCTCTCTCCTCGTTTTAGCGATCATTAGGGGTCTCAGCGCTCAGACCTCTATTGATCAAACGTTATATATGTCTCTATAACATCTTAAAAGTTTTTCAAACGCTTAGTGGCCCTTTAAGTTCGGTTTGGAAGAAGAAAAGAAATCTGGCAGAGGGTTCTAACCAGTGGTAGGGTGGGCTACGTCATCATGTGACACCGTTGGTTATTAAAGGCGGTTTTCTGGGAGTTTGGTATTTTTGTCCTATACAAAGGGAAGGTCATCAGTATCTGATCAGTGGGGGGTTCAACGCTGCAGCCTTCCTGCAGCTCACCAAGCACAGCGCTGTACTTCATATTGCAGCTCAGGCCCATTCACTAGAATGGGGCTAAGCTGCACCTAGACCATGTGACTGATGGAGATTATGTCACTGGCCTAGGAAGAGGGTGGAGCACTGCGGCCTCTTCCAACATCAGCAGGGGTGTTGGGCCTCCACGATCAGACAATATTTTACTCACGGAAAACCCCCTTAACGGAGCATTCACGCCAAATTTGACACAGAAAATTGCTTCATGACAAATTACTTTGTCACGAATCAAAGCACATGTCTTTGTACTTAGCGGGCGCAATGACAGGGAACGCAACCCCCTCAGATGCTGTGTTCATCACTGATTGCGGCATCTGAGATAAGAACTGAGGGCTTTCAGAGGTAAATCTGGTGGAAATTAAAAAATACCTTATCCACTTGATTGTCATTACGGGTGAGATTTCGCGTAGGCTCTTTAATCAAGATGGCCACGTTGGCCTCTACGCGTGCTGATGGATGAGGTAAGTATGATTCTCCTCCTCCCCCATTTCAAGGAAAATACATTCATTATCACGAAGCACAAGGAAATTTAAATTTATGGCGAATCACATTTACCCTGAAATTCGGATCAAAGTCTACTTTGTATACTTCAATTTGCTTAAAGGGTTTCTGTCACCAGATCTGGGCATATTAAACAGGATGACATTTGCAATGTGCAAATGTCACCTGATGCCCAATCTGGTATTAATTTTTCTAGTGGTGCCCCCGTTTTTGATAAAAATGATGTTTTATTTTATGCTAATTAGGCTTACTAGGTGCAAGGGGCGGTTACCTTGCACCTAGTAAGCTCCGTTTGCCCACCTGCGGTCACGCCTACCTTGTCTTGATTGACAGGGCCAGGCAGCTTGTTCGATCCTCTGCCGGCCCTGTGCGCGATTCAAATCCTGCGCCGTGTGGAATAAAATCGGCGCAGGCGCAGTGAGCGGCGCTGGCCGCCGGGCTCCCGGCTACCTCACTGCGCCTGCACCGATGACGTCAGAGTACACGCTGACGTCATCGGCGCAGGCGCAGTGAGGTAGCCGGGAGCCCGGCAGCCAGCGCCGCTCACTGTGCCTGCGCCGATTTTATTCCACACGGCGCAGGCGCGGGATTTGAATCGCGCACAGGGCCGGCAGAGGATCGAACAAGCTGCCTGGCCCTGTCAATCAAGACAAGGTAGGCGTGACCGCAGGTGGGCAAACGGAGCTTACTAGGTGCAAGGTAACCGCCCCTTGCACCTAGTAAGCCTAATTAGCATAAAATAAAACATCATTTTTTATCAAAAACGGGGGCACCACTAGAAAAATTAATACCAGATTGGGCATCAGGTGACATTTGCACATTGCAAATGTCATCCTGTTTAATATGCCCAGATCTGGTGACAGAAACCCTTTAACCCTGTCAGAACGGGAACTTGCACTGCCTCATGCAGCGAGTTTCTCACATTGAACTACCTCGTCATTGTCTGGCCTTAGGGTATGCTTCGACTCTTGGCATCCCAATCCATCAGCTGTTTGAAGGGGCTGCGGCGCTTGGGCAAATGCCGCAGCCTTTTCTGCATTTACATTGGTCCAGGAGCTGCTCGGACTTTGAATGCTATAGTTTTAGCAACCGTTATTCTGAGGAGTGTTATAACCAGAGGTCGCAATAACGCCTCTACAATGATGCCTGTTTTACTCTCTGAAAAAAAAGTCTAATGCCCCTTTCACACGAGCGGGAGACTCGCATGTCTCCCGCAACGCATCTACAGGGCTGGACTCCGGCACTGACTGGGATCACATATAATGCTATGCGATCAGTGCTGAGTCCAGCCCTGTAGATGTGTTGCGGGAGACATGCGAGTCTCCCGCTTGTGTGAAAGGGGCATAAGACTCCCCCCTTCCCCCACATTCATCAGCACAGGGTGCGCTGTGAATGGCACGGGCAGCGCAGTGATGGTGCCTGTACGTGAAATAATCAATAGCAAAGCTCCATACAGTAAGGAGCTTTGCTATCGGTTAGTTTGGGCAGGCGCCGGAGTGATACAACGGCCTGCAGCAGGGGAAGCTGGTGGGAGCTGAAAGGAAGGAGGGGCCAGCTCTCGACTCCCGGTGTATGAGGAGAGCAGGGGAAGCGCTGCGCCGGCAAACATTGCGTGGGGCTGAAGAGGAATGGAGTGCTGGACAACTGCAGCCGAGCCCGGACATCCAGTCTGACAGTCACCACAAGGTGACAGGGCAGCAATGTATCCATGTGTGTAAAGTATGTGGTGCAGTGTGTGATCTACACACATCACATACTGCGCTGCACACATCACACACTGCATCACATACATCTCACACTGATGTATGTAGTTCAGTGTATCTGATGTATGTGGTTCCCTCTTAGGCCCCGTTCACACCACCACTTTTTATTTTTTGCTCATCTAATGGAGCAGAACAATGAAGATAACGGAAGTGTTGGATTTTTGTCATATGTTTAACGTATAAAAAAAAAAAAAAAAAAAAAACCTGTATGTTAACGGACGCCTCAGACAGATGCCATACTGTGGCATCCATCACCATAGTGTTCCATTGTAAAAAAAAAAACAAAACATATGCTAATGTATATGTTTTTTGTCGAATGGGAAAGAGTATTGTACCATGTCTTTACATCCTGCACAGTCCATAAAAAAAAAATATATATATACATTTTTTGTACAATTGAACTCTATGGTGATGGATGCCACAGTATGGCATCAGTCTGAGGCGTCCGTTATAGTATACGTTTTTTCATGTACGTTAAACGTATGACAGAAAGATCATGTGAACAGAGCTGAAAAGACTCCAATGACTGTGATGGAATCTGTTCAGTTTCTGTTTGGGATCCTGTCTTTTTACCGGACAAAAAGAAGTCCTGCACATATAGTCCTGCATCCCCTTGAATGGGATAAAGCATAGAAGTAAATGAACAGCTTTGCACGTGCGTGGCCCCCTCTCCATTCATTCACCTCCTGGATGCTGAGAACAGTCGCCGCCTCACCGGGCTGGATGAGGGTCCGTGGACTCCCATACTGGACATAGGTGCGGGCCCCAGAGAGCTGCATCTACTAAACACTTACGGCATATCCTGTGTATATGTTATACGTCTCTTGGATGGGAATAACCCTTTATGCAACATTTGTCGGTGATTTTTCCTGCGCAGTATGTGATATATTATAATACAGAGAACTATTTTATTCACTGGGAGTATTACTTGTAGTGGAAAACATAATCCACATCATTGATATGTCCCCATCACCTGAGGCAGGAATTATTCATGAATTACACTTCTGTAAAAGCGCCTCCTTCATCCTTGTGAATTATCTGAGCCGCTCGGCCCCTGGTTGTTCTATTATGTATAGGTGACTGCTGGATGACGTGAGAAAATTGGTAATTGCCTTTAAGAGTTATGATTACCTTCAGGGGTAATGTTTTTTTTGTGATTTCATTTTAATAATTTAAAATTTTTTTTCATTTTATCCACCATGACAGCCACCAGGAGATTGACCTTTGACCTCTGTAGGGGCAGGAACATAGAGACAGTTTAGATTACCCCACCCTCTCCCTTCAGTGTTTACAGATTACCCCAACATTAACCCCTTCCCGACCAGCGCCGTACTAGTACGGGCGCTGGCCGGGACTTTAAAGAGGGCGCCCGCTCCTACACGGAGCAGGCGTGATGGCCGCGGGTGACCTGCATATCCAACTAGCAGGCACCCACGGCTAAAGTGCGTGCCGATCACAGACCTTTAACCCCTCGGGTGCCATGGTCAAGCCCCTCGGGCACCCAAAGGCTGCAAACACCGGAAGCTCCGGCTCCCCCGTTTGGCGATCAGAGGAGCCGGAGCGTGCCTGCAGCAGCCCCTGTCATAGTGAATGACAGGAGGCTGCTGCATAGGCTTTCCTATGGAGCCCTTGCCTGTAATAGGGCTCCATAGGAAAGCAGTAAAATCATCATAGACTCCAATGTAAGTGCATTGGAGTCTATGATATAAGCAATCAAATGATTGCGTCTTATAGTTCCCTATGGGGGAACTATATAGTTTAAAAAAAACAAACAAAAAAAAAACGGAAAAGTTCAAATCACCCCCCTTTCCCAAAAATAAAAGTATTAAAAAAAATACACATCATGGGTATTGCTGTGTGTGATAACGCCCATATTATAAAAATAAATATTTCCCATATGGAAAAAAGTGAAACGGAAAAATTCGCCATTTTTTGTCGCTTTTTTTTTAATTAAATAAAAAGCAATCCAAAAGTCACACACACCCCAGAATGGTATCAATAAAAAGTTCAGATCGCCCCGCAAAAAATGAGCCCCCATACAGCTCCGTACACATAAATACCAAAAAGTTATAGGGGTCAAGTACTGGAAAAAAAAAAATGTCCAACTTTATAATTTTTTTATCACTATCAAAATGCATGAAAAACTATACATATTAGGTATCGCCGGATTCGTACTGACCAGTAGAATGAAAGTAACTCACATTGAATGCCGTAAATAAAAAATCCATAAAACTGTGGCGGAATTGCGTTTTTTTTTAAATTTCACCTGATTTGGAATTTTTTTCACTTCCCACTACACCATATGCAATATTAAATGGTGGCGTTGGAAAGTACAACTTGTCCCGCAAAAAACAAGCTCTCATACAGCTATGTGAACAGCAAAATAAAAAAGTTATGGCTGTATGAAGGCAGGGAGCGCAAAACGAAAATGCAAAACTTAAAAAACCTCCGGGGTAGAAAGGCTTAAGAGTCTTCTTTGATACTAAGCTTGCAGACCATCACTGGATTAGAAGGTTCATGATTGCAGCATCCAGACTAAGGCCTTCCATTAGACCACGAGTTTATCAATGAAATCTTAATATTGTCCTTAACAACCTTTCAAAACCACCTTTTGAACCCATATCAGAGATCTCCTTAACCACCTAGCTGTTTTGCCCGAGTCCAGCTCGGGCAGTGTAAAAAGTAGCTAACTGGAGGGGGGGCTGCTTTAGATGGTGATATCTCCTGAATGGTAGCAGCTAGAAACATGCAACTGGTCTTGTCTGAAAGCTGACAGTCCAGGCTTTCAAATTCCAATGACAGCTAAAGTCCAAGCAACAGAGGAGAAATCACTGTTAGAAATCAAGTCGAGAATAATTGCGAGTAAAACCTGTTTCTACTTTCATTTTCAGCTACATTCACAGCATCCTGATTTCTATCAGTGATATCTTCCTATGTCCTGAACATATTGCTGTCATTTTGGTATTGCCTGAAAGCTTGGAATGTCTGCTTTCAAACAAGATCAGTTACATGTTTCTAGCTACCATTCAGGAGGTAGCAGCACCTAAAGCAACCCTCCCCTCCAGTTTTCCCACTGCCTGAGCTGGACTCTGGCAAAACAGTTTGGGGGTTAAAACACCTTTCTTTAAAAACAGCCTTTCTCATAGCCATTACTTTGTCTAGGATGCTAGGGGAACTTCAGACCCTCTCTCCTAAGGAACCATATTTATCGATTTCTGAAGATAGAGTCTCCCTTAAAGGGAATCTGTCAGCTCTGAAACACCCTCCAAACTACAGTAAGCAGTGTATAGTGTAAGTGACATCGAGTCCGGTTATGTAATGTTTATCTTCATACTCACTTCTATTCTGACTCTGTGCTTCCACAAACCTGCAGTAAAATGCACTCAGTGGACTCCTGTGCTCACTCACATAATGGAGAGGACTCAAAGAAGAGTCCTGTGAATGTATTTTACTGCCGGTTTGTGGGAGCACAGCGTCAGAATAGAACTGAGTATGAAGATAAAACTTACATATTCGGATTCAGCATCACTTACACTATACATCTCTTACTCTAGTTCAGGGGGTGTTTCGCAGCTGACAGGTTCCCTTTAAATCAGGCCCCGGGGTTTTTACGTGAGGTAGTTTCTTCCTTCCACAGAAATCGGGAAATAAATGTACCCTCCTTCTGTAATAATCCTAAGAACGCAAAAGAAGAACTGTTTCATTCATAGATGTCAGAAGGGCCATTATTCAGTATTTAGACTCTACTAAATCCTTTCGTATACTCAAATCTCCATATCCAGTTTGCAGGCAGAAATAAAGAAAAAAGCTATCAAAGGCCTCTATAGCTAGGTGGATCAGATCCACTATTGAAATATGTTCTGCTTCTCAGGGTCCTCCTTGCCCCCCAGGTATTAAAGCTCACTCTACCAGGGCTGTAGCTTCTTCCTGGGCGGACAAAGCAGGAGTCTCTCTAGATCAAACTTGTAAAGCTGCAACGGGGACTAGTATTCACACCTTTGTAAAGCATTGTAGACTAGATGTTTCAATTTTTTCTGACTTAAAGAAGAACTCCCACAAAAATTTTTATTCTCTGACCTGTTAGAAAGGTGCATGATATAATCTGTAGTGATTGTCATCTTCTTATCAGTGACTGTTTCTGTGAGTAAAAACCTCTCTTCTTATTTTAGCTGGGTCATGTGACCAACTCCCTGACCTCCAACTGACCCAGGACAGAAAGCCAGTAACTGCTCTATTCATTCCTATGGGAGCCTCAATTTCAGTCTCATAGGAATACATAGAGAATTAGACTTCCTGTCCACACATAAGTCTATGTGTGAGTTGGTGAGTCTAATTGCTGGTCACATGACACAGGTAAGAAACTTCAGGATGATAGAAGTCAAAAATTCAGACACTGGTAAGAAAATGACATTCACTACAGATTACATCATGTACATTTCTAGCAGGACATGGATTTTTGTCGGGAGTTCTTCTTTAACGTTTGGTAGAAGTGTATTGCAAGCTGTTGCCCTCCTCCCCCCCCAGATTTATTATCTGTAGTAGTAGTTCTCCTGGTGGTCGTTATGGTGGATGAAATGGAAAACCGGAATTAGACTTGCCAGTAGCAAAAAAAATAAAAACAACCTTTGGGTATGGGGGAAATACTCAAATACTATTCCACCAGGATAATCTGTAAACACTGGAGGGAGAGGGTGGGTGGGGTAATTTAAACTCTCTCTATGTTACTGCCCCTACAAAGTTCAAGGGTCAATCTCCTGGTGACTGTCATGGTGGGTTCAAGAAAACAGAACTAACGGTAAGACTAATTCCGGTTTTCCATTGGTCGTTATTTAAAAAAAAAATTCATACTGAAACCATCGGGATGCTGCTCTGATGTCTAGCCCTTATCTCTGAACTCCTGACAGCTCATAAGCACATTATAGCTAATAGTATGGCTGTTTATAAGCTGTCAGGAGTTCAGAGTACACATATTATGGCGTAATGCTTATAAAAAAACTGATAATATGGCTGTTTATGAGCGGTCTGGAGTTCAGAGGCAAGGGCTATACATCCAGCCATCAGAGCAGCAACATGGCGGCTCGGTGTTAAACTGAAAGTAAGCTATTCTGCAGATTGAAACTTGAAGGGGTTGTCTCACTTCAGTAAATGGCATTTATCATGTAGAGGAAGGTAATACAAGGCACTTGCAAATGTATTGCGATTGTCCATATTGTCTCCTTTGCTGGCTGGGTTCATTTTTCCATCACATTATACACTGCTCGTTTCCAGGGGTTACGACCACCCTGCAATCCATCAGCGGTGGTCGTGCTTGCACAATATAGGAAAAAAGCACTGGCCTCTGTGGTGTCCGGGACCGCAGGAATGTGCATAGGTGGGCACTTTTATTTACAGTGTGCAACCACGACCACACCTGCTGGATTGCAGGGTGGTCGTAACCATGAAACTAAGCAGTGTATAATGTGATGGAAAAATGAATGCAGCCAGCAAAGGAAGGAATATGGACAATCACAATACATTAGTAAGTGCCTTGTATTAAAGGGAGCCTGTCACCTCCCACACATATATAAAACTGCAGCCATTACCTTATATTAGGCCTCAGCGTGATCCTAATCATGCCTTTCTTTCATTAATATGATACCCCAATCTTCATGAAAATGTTTTTTTATTTCCGAACAGCGCACTCTCTGAAGTCAGCCTGAAGTCAAGGGGGCAGCGGCCTCCTGGCTTCAAGTCAAGTAAAACACGCCCCTCTTGCCTCTGATTGACATTCTCTTTTGTGCCAGGGAGCGGTGCGCTCCTACGTGCTGCGCGATCCCGGCTCTGGCACTCTGCCAGCTTTCATTTATCTACTGCGCAGGCTCAGGCAGCTCCAGCGAGCGCGCGCCCGCCCGTCCGTCCTCTCCTACGCACGCACGCCTGACCGCCCACCCGCAGGTCCTCAGCATAAGCTTGATCACTGGAGCAAAAGAGGAGCCGGGATCGCGCAGCACGTAGGAGCGCACCGCTCCCTGGCACAAAAGAGAATGTCAATCAGAGGCAAGAGGGGCGTGTTTTACTTGACTTGAAGCCAGGAGGCCGCTGCCCCCTTGACTTCAGGCTGACTTCAGAGAGTGCGCTGTTCGGAAATAAAAAAACATTTTCATGAAGATTGGGGTATCATATTAATGAAAGAAAGGCATGATTAGGATCACACTGAGACCTAATATAAGGTAATGGCTGCAGTTTTATATATGTGTGGGAGGTGACAGGTTCCCTTTAAAGAAGAACTCCCGCAAAAAATGTTATTCTCTAACCAGTTAGGTGCATGATGTAATCTGTAGTGAACGTCATTTTCTTATCAGTGACTGTTTCTGTGAGTAAAAACCTCTCTTCTTATTGTAGCTGGGTCATGTGACCAACTCCCTGACCTCCAACTGACCCAGGACAGAAAGCCAGTAACTGCTCTATTCATTCCTATGGGAGCCTCACTTTCAGTCTCATAGGAATACATAGAGAATTAGACTTCCTGTCCACACATAAGTCTCTGTGTGAGTTGGTGGGTCTAATTGCTGGTCACATGACACAGATAAGAAACTTCAGGATGATAAGAGTCAAAAATTCAGACACTGGTAAGAAAATGACATTCACTACAGATTATATCATGTACATTTCTAGCAGGACATGGAATAAAATTTTTGTCGGGAGTTCTTCTTTAACTTTCTCTACATGATGAATGCCACTTACTGAAGTGGGACAACCCCTTTAACCCTGTGCTACAAAAACTGCAGAAAATATTTAATAAAGACCAATTGAGAAAAAATAAAAAAAATTTAGCCCCAAAATGAGTAAAATGCAATCATAAAATAAAAATAGCCCCTGAAGGTGTTCATAGCCTTTACCCCTTTTTAAAAGAATATCTTTTACTTGAAAATGACCTGTTGTTGTATAGGTCAAGTCATGTTAAATGGACGCATCCATCAGCAAGGGTTATTTTCATGCATGTGACCAAACATTTATTGCGAATGACGGCCCCATAGAAATGAATGGAGGGTGCCGATGCATGCGCAGTGCACCCTCCACTACTTTCCCCGCTTTGTTCTCCATGTAGGTGTGGGTCCCAGAGGTGGGACCTGCACCTATCAGAAAATGAAGGCATATATTAGCAATATGTCCCCATTGTTTGTGATGGGACACCCCCTTTGAATTGAATTGGGCGTGAACGGTACAACCAATGTACATAAGAAAGGTATACTCTAACACTGCAGGATCATCCCTAGAAGCTCTGTGCCTGGTTTAATAGGGTTGATCCGGCCGACGGTTCTTCTTTTTAATGGGTAGTTTCCAGGTTTGTGGTATTGATGTCTTATCCTTCCAACTTCCCGCACCGCTTCACGGCTCAGCTGTTAAATTGGCTGCTGCTCTCTAAAACAGCACCATACAGCTCTGAACACTACTGCAGCACTTGCTCCCATTCACTTAGAGTACCTGTTAGCAGGATCAACCCTTTTACAATGGGCTTAGTATCTGGTGGGATTGATCCTGCTGATTAAAATGATACCTGTCTTCAGAAAACAAAAGATACTTAGGGCTCATTCACACAACCGTATTTTCTTTCCATTCGTTTTTTTTTTTATTTTGCGGACCATATGCTTAATCATATATTTCAATGGGTCCGCAAAGAAAAAATGGAAGGTACGCCGTGTGCATTCCGTTTCCGTATGTCCATTTTTCCGTTCCGTAAAAAAATAGAACATGTCTTATTATTGTCCGCATTACGGACAAGGATAGTACTGTTCTATTAGGGACCAGCTGTTCCATTCCGCAAAACACGGAATGCACAGCGATGTCATCCGTATTTTTTGCAAAATACATACGGTCGTGTGAATGAGCCCTTAGGCTAGGGATACACGACGACATGTGTCGCGCGACATTGGTACCTCGTGACAGTTTTCATAATGCAAGTCTATGGTGTCGTACTGCGACATGCTTTGAAGCGACAGTCTTGGATGGATGGAGTTTTTGCGACTGTCGTGTCACAGTCGCAGCGCAACACCATAGACTTGCATTATAAAAATTGTTGAGCAACATTACTGCTACAAAATGTCGCACGACAAAAGTTCGTCATGTAGCCCTAGCCTTATTCTTTTATGGAAGTGAGGTCTTCAGTGGCGTGGCGTAGCCCCTCAGTGCACCTCAGCTCCTCCTCTTTCCAGTGCTGGCCACGCCCCTCGGTGGCACACAACTGATTTTCACAAGACAGGTATCATTGGAATCAGCAGGATCAACCCTTCCAGGCAATATGTCTGGGTTAAAAAAAAAAAAAGAATCCTGCTGACAGGTGCTTGTGCATCTTGTCACTATGTGGTCTAATATTACACAATTTTGTTTTTTTTTTTAGTAAATGAGGGTCAATTGTTTTATCCATGTCGAATAAAAGGGAAGTGGTATTTTATTATAACTTAAAGGAAATCTGTCATCTGATAACTTGATATAAATCCATCCGCCATGGGAGATGTGCGCTGCTCACCACTTTCGAATGCTCTTGGTCCGATCTCCATACTTGCCCCCAATTTGGAGAAATCAGCCTTTTATTTTTATGCAAATTAACTGCTGGGTGCAACAAGGGCTTTGCCGTTGCACACAGAGGCTCTATTCAGTGTCTCTTCCCAGCTGCGCACCCTACCGCTTTGACTGACAGGGCCAGGTGGTTTAGGCGTATTCACACCTGGCCTTGAAGTCTTGCAGCAGCGCGTTCCGTGCATGCGCAGTACAGGGCATGTGATCACTCAGATGGCCAATCTCCAGCCCTGTACTGCATGTACACTGCACGTGCTGCTGCAAGACTTAAGGGGGTTTTCGGGGATTTTACTACTGATGACCTATCCTCAGGATAGGTCATCAGTGTCTAATCAGTCGGGGTCCGACACCCAGGACCCCCACTGATCAGCTGTTTGAGAAGGCACCAACACTCGTTTAAGCATCATGGCCTTCTCTTAGCTTTTCCTCGGCCAATGATATCACGTTCATCGGTCACGCGGCCTAGGAGCAGCTCAGCCCCATTCAAGCACAGACGCTATACAATGTACGGCGCTGTGCTTGGTAAGCTGCGAGAAGGTAGCTGCACTCACAGGAGCGCCGGTACCTTCTCAAAGATCGGCGGGGGTCCTGGGTGTCGGATCCCCACTGATCAGATGCTGATGACCTGTCCTGAGGATAAGTCATCAGTACTAAAATCCTGGAAAACCCCTTTAAAGGCAAGGTGTCAGTAGGTCTACATTACCTGACCCTGTCAGTCAAAGTAGTGGGGACGCGGTCTCTGGGTGCAACAGCAATTCCTTTGTTGCACTCAGTGACTGATGTGCATACAAATAAAATGCTGATTTCTCTGCATTAGGGACAAGCATGGAGAGAGAATCAAGAGCATTTGAAGTGGTGAGCAGCGCACATCTCCCATGGCAGATGGATTTATTTCAAGGTATTTGATGAGAGATTCCCTTTAAGGGCGGCACTGTATTGTGATCACAAATCAAGTCGAGCGTGATGGAGTCTTATGGCACTTGGCCAATTTCCAAGGGAAATATTCCTTAAAAAAACACAAGGGTTCTCAAGTCACTTTGTCAGTTTCCTATTATTGTCTGCAGTCTGGTTCTGACCCCGGTTCGTAGAAGGTGAACATGCAACGGACTACAGCAGGAACCGCAGTGACAAAGACCTGGAAATAGCTAATGAAACCTGTATATACAAAACTCCCAAGAACTTATTGTGATACTTCAGCCTATATTGTCATCTTCATTTCCTCTGCTTTTACTGAAACTATGTGAATTATGATAACCCAGATGTGTTGTTAGTACAGTATACTCGTAGCTTGCTTTTTGTAGTTGAGTTCCTTTGCAGCGCTGGGGACCTAGGTTCAAATCTTACAAAGGGCAGGTCTTGGGTTCAGATCTTACAAAGGGCAGGTCTTGGGTTCAAATCTTACAAAGGGCAGGTCTTGGGTTCAAATCTTACAAAGGGCAGGTCTTGGGTTCAGATCCTACAAAGGGCAGGTCTTGGATTCAAATCTTACAAAGGGCAGGTCTTGGGTTCAGATCTTACAAAGGGCAGGTCTTGGGTTCAAATCTTACAAAGGGCAGGTCTTGGGTTCAGATCCTACAAAGGGCAGGTCTTGGGTTCAGATCCTACAAAGGGCAGGTCTTGGGTTCAAATCTTACAAAGGTCAACATCTGCATGGAGTTTGTATGTTCTTTCCATACTTGTGTGGCTTTCTTCAGGGACTCCGGTTTCCTCCCATGGTCCAAAAGGGACAGGGACTGATGTGAGTAACCTCTGTAAAGCGCTGCGGCATATGCAGCCGATATATACATGATTAAAATAATAACTGTCTCTAGAGAGCTGTGTAAAAGAGAAATGATAAAATAGTTTGCAGATAATTTTAAAACCCCCGACACACATGGAGGAGGGTTATCTACTTCAGGACAGTGTCTTTCTCACTGTTTTAAAGGGAACCTGTCATCTCTGAAACACCCCCCGAACTAGAGTAAGTGTTGTATAGTGTAAGTGATGCTGAATCCGAATATGTAAGTTTTATCTTCATACTCACTTCCATTCTGACTCTGTGCTCCCACAAACCTGCAGTAAAATGCACTCACTGGACTCTTCTTTGAGTCCTCCCCATTATGTAAATGAGCACTGGAGTCCACTGAGTGCATTTTACTGCAGGTTTGTGGGAGCACAGAGTCAGAATGGAAGTGAGTATGAAGATAAAACTTACATATTCGGATTCAGCATCACTTACACTATACAACGCTTACTCTAGTTCAGGGGGTGTTTCGGAGATGACAGGTTCCCTTTAAGCCATATAGTGACCTTGCTTTTCTGTGGCCATTAAAGGGTTTGTTCACCCCTTGGGTCTCTAGGACAGACGCCCCTCAGTGTAGCCGGACCTGCAGTGGGAATCATACTTACCTGATCCCCACCGCCAAGTTCTGGCTTCTTCAGTCCCCTGCCATCACTGCAGATCTCCAGCATCCCTTCATCAGTGTTTGGCTTGATGTGGGTCAAGTGCCTGCTGCAGCCAATGACTGGCTGCAGCAGTGATGTGTCCCCCATGCGTCTCATGACACATTGGGGAACGTCACCACTGCTACCACTAATTGGCTGCAACTGCCACGGAGATCTGAAGCAGTGGCGGGATTGCAAAGGAGTCAGAACCCAGTGGCGGCAATCAGGTAAGGCTACTTTCACACTAGCGTTAGCACGGATCCGGCACCTAAAGGGTGATTCCCTCCACAGATCTGGCCACACTATGGGGGGGCTGCCCAAAAAGCAACCGTGGGGTGATTTTTGTTTGGACATTTTTTCCCTGTTAGATAAAAAAAGATATCCATGGAGTTCAGCCGTATATAATTATACCTTGATTCATTCTAAGTAACACCAATTTCACAGGAGCGTATTCTGTCTGTGTAATACGCTCCGTGTAACTGCAGTATTTCACGGATTAAACGCTGCTCCTGTGACACGAACTCACAGCATTCTAATGATTTACAGTACTGTGTGTTCCTGAGCCACCACATCTGTACTGAATGGTACTGATGGCATTATGTGAGTACGATTCAGTACAGTTGAGGTCAGGCAGGAACATGCAGCATTATAAATCATCATTATAAGGGTTCATGCACCCAGCCATGCCAGTATTGCAGCCCGCAAACCATGGGTATGCAATATACGGGCTCCAGCAGTGTGCACACCATATCACGGATTCACTTGAATGGGTCTGCAGTCTGGGAGATGCAGTGCAGAGTGCTTCAGTGGTTTGTCTGTCTTTGCCTCCACACTACAAAAAAGTAGTGTATGCGCTACTTTTTTTTTGAGGTGCAGACTCCATTCAAGTAAATGGGTCCTGCGTCCGCTTATAAGGCGGCCCTACGATTGGTAACCCCTACATTGCAGATCGCAATTTGAGCTCCGCAGCACGGGTCCGGCCAGCACACATTTGCATGCATGAACCCTAATGCCGTGAGTTTGTTTCACAGGAGCAGCGTTCAGTCGGGGAAATACTGCTGGCACACGGAGTGTATTACATGGGCTGAATACGCTGATATTACTCAGAATGTGTGAAATTATGAAAATATAACTGAACTTCATATTCGTATGTCTTTTTTTTTCTAGAAAAAGGAACAAAAAATGAATATTTTCTATATGGTGCTAGTCCTCATAAAACACTTGAAATGTTTACAGTGTCTGAGAGCAGTAATATCACTTTGTCAGGGTGAATCCTAAAATGTTCCCGAGCCACTTAACACTGGGAAGTATCCAATACGTCTTGACTGATGAGCGTTTCCTATATCATTCACCTCTGTGGCTCTTCAACACATGCAATGTGGGAGATTTATCAAAATTGTTGTTAATGAACACTGGCTTAGATGCCCATAGCAACCAATAAGATCCCACCTTTCATTTTTCACAGCTCCTTTGGAAAGTGAAAGGTGGGATCTGATTGGTTGCTATGGGCAACTAAGCCAGTTCTACTTTACACCAATTTTGATAAGTCTCCCCCATTGTTCCTGTATATAAGGAAACATACTTCTCTCTTGGGCCTAGTGATGGCTAACCTCTGGCACTCCAGCTGTGATGAAACTACGACTCCCAGCATGCTTCATTCATTTCTATAGAGTTCTGAGAACAGCCAAGAAAGTGTACATCTTGGGAGTTGTAGTTTTACCACAGCTGGAGTGCCGGAGGTTAGCAATCACAGGCCTTGGCTGACTACAGTATGAACTCAGGATAGCCAGGAAGCATTTTTTGTCTATACTCAGATGGGTACAGATGGGAGGAGCGCATGACAAAGATGGAGGCAGTCGTGGCAGCCGCATGTATAGTACAAAGAGCAAAGCTAGTCAGTGCCTCCTCACAGAGTCACATAAATAGGGTGCCTATATATATATATTTATATATATATAGCATTGCCTGTATGCAGTAATATCAACAGCAATGTTCACCTATGGACCAGCCTCTGCCTGACAGGAGCAGGGTGTATATGTCAACGTCAGCAACCTTCTGCACTCCAGCTGCTGTGAAACTACTACTCTCAGCATGCACCCTTACTCAGATGTTCTTGTAACTCCCATAGAAGTGAAAGGAGGATTCTGGGAGTTGTAGTTTTGGAACAGCTTGAGTTCCGGAGGCTATAATTAATGAGAGAGAGTTAGGGAACTTATACAATTGCTATTCTCCTCTGTGGGGTCGGGAAGAAATTATTTTCCTTTGTGAGGTGAACTTGGCGTCCATCATCGTATACAGACTTATACCCACATTACATAACTTGTACTGCTATGTGGTTACGTCAGCACTATTGTCCAGGCACAAAATGGGCACAGCCTGGCAAGAGGAGGTACAGAGGGACAATTTACCACAGTAATAACCATGATAGCGGTTATAAAGTTCCAGGATTGCCTCAGATCACAATAGTGACTCTCCACGACAATGAAAACTCAAAACAAGAACAAACACATCCAGGCCTCCATGTTCTCAAGTGTTGTGATGACAACTTTATGATTTCGGACTGGCCTGGTCAGGGACTATGGGGTCCTGTCAGCAGTTTTTGAACGCCCCCAGCAATCCCTTCCTCCTGTGCAACCCCCACTCCTGTGGCTATTCAAGATGGCTGTCTCAGACCAGGCCAGGCAGCCGCTCCGTCTATGTCCTACACGTATATACTGGATGTCATGTCACTGTATATAATGTCATTGTATAATACTGTTGAGGGGGCCCTGACAATAAAATCTTTTAATCCTCCTCCTAAGCGGGTCCCTTCTGAGATCAGGCCCGGTGGCAGCCGCTTCCCATGCATCCACCATAGATACGCCTACGGTCCTGTGACCCAGAGGTAGGGTGGCCATCCGTCCGGTTTTTGGACGGACAGTCCGGTTTTTGGACTCCTGGTCCTCCGTCCGGCTAAAGGCCAGGACGGACGGCCAGAAGTCCTCCTTTTCAGGGGCGCAGGAAGCAATGAGTGCTTCCATCAATACAGATGGAAGCGCTCATTGCTGGAGCGCAGGAGCTGGGTCCTGGTACTCACCAGGACCTTCTTTGCTGGTCTTCCTTTCTGCGCTGCACACGCCTGACTGGTACAGCGTCAGGACGTAGTGCGCGCACTCTGACCTGACGCTGCACGCAGTCAGGTGACAGTGCAGCGCGGGCAGTGAAGAGAGAAGAGTGTCGGAGCGGAGCTGCAGCCCAGGAGAGGTAAGATTTTTATTTTTTTTTATGGGGCACAGTGGGCTGATTTGAGGTCTGAAAGGGGCTGCCAGGCTGATCTGAGGTCTGATGAAGGGGGCACGGCACTACAGGCTGATCTGAGGTCTGAAGGGGCCACTATAGGCTAATCTGAGGTCTGAAGGGGGCACTACAGGCTAATCTGAGGTCTGAAGGGGGCACTACAGGCTGATCTGAGGTCTGAAGGGGGCACTACAGGCTGATCTGAGGTCTGAAGGGGGCACTACAGGCTGATCTGAGGTCTGAAGGGGGCACTACAGGCTGATCTGAGGTCTGAAGGGGGCACTACAGGCTGATCTGAGGTCTGAAGGGGGCACTACAGGCTGATCTGAGGTCTGAAGGGGGCACTACAGGCTGATCTGAGGTCTGAAAGGGGGCACTACAGGCTGATCTGAGGTCTGAAAGGGGCACTACAGGCTGATCTGAGGTCTGAAGGGGGCCTACAGGCTGATCTGAGGTCTGAAGGGGGCACTACAGGCTGATCTGAGGTCTGAAGGGGGCACTACAGGCTGATCTGAGGTCTGAAGGGGGCACTACAGGCTGATCTGAGGTCTGAAGGGGGCACTACAGGCTGATCTGAGGCTGAAGGGGCACTACAGGCTGATCTGAGGTCTGAAGGGGGCACTACAGGCTGATCTGAGGTCTGAAGGGGGCACTACAGGCTGATCTGAGGTCTGAAGGGGCACAGGTGCGGGGCAGGGCTGATCTGAGGTCTGAAGGGGGCACTACAGGCTGATCTGAGGTCTGAAGGGGGCACAGTGGGTTGATCTGAGGTCTGAAGGGGGCACAGTGGGCTGATCTGAGGTCTGAAGGGGGCACTACAGGCTGATCGGAGGTCGGAGGTGGGCACTACAGGCTGATCTGAGGTTTGATGATGGCACAGTGGGCTGATCTGAGGTCTGAAGGGGGCACAGTGGGCTGATCTGAGGTCTGAAGGGGGCACAGTGGGCTGATGTGAGGTCTGATGGGGGCCCTGTGGGCTGATGTGAGGTCTGAAGGGGGCACTACAGGCTGATCTGAGGGCTGATGGGGCACAGTGGGCTGATGTGAGGTCTGATGGGGGCACAGTGGGCTGATCTGAGGTCTGATGGGGGCACAGTGGGATGATTTGAGGACCATTACAGCGGGTCCTTATTATTTCTGGGAGCACTACTGGAGCACTATGGGAAAATGGTTTCTATTATGGGGAATTATTACTACTATCAGGGGTACTATTTGGGGTGTTACTATTATTAGTACAATATGGAGGGCACTACTGCTAAAAAGGGATACTGGTGGAGCATTATCACTATTGGGGCACTATTACTAATGGGACACTCTAGGAGAGAATTATTAGTGGGAGCACGGTGACTATATGGGGTCCTACCTATATGGCACTGTTATATCTACAGTATAGTATTTGGGGACATTGGGGAGCACAGTGGGCGCAGTATTTTAGGCAGCAGCGGGATAACAGTAAAAGTGGGTAATCTATGATGTCTTTGTGGCAGAGAGAAGATGGAGCTGAAAGATGTGTCATGGCGGTGTGGGCCAAATAGAGAAGATGAGAAAAGAGAAGATCTACATCAGGAAAGACGTCACTGGATGTAAGAGGTAAGTGGTGCTGTATCATCTGGTATGTCTGGTGCTGGTGAATGTAATGTCCATCCAGATATGTGTCACCTGCCGGTATATGGTATGTTACTGCTGCAGCCAATCAGTGCTCTAATGCTGAGAACTGGCTGCAGTGGTCACATGCCATACACCTGCCCATCAGTGTGCACATCACCAGCACTATGACAGATGTGCACACTCGCCCATTACATGCCTGTCAGTCTTTGTTTACGTGGCAGCAGTAATGATGCCAGAAAGTCCAGCGTGTCACAGGCGTCACCACTGCAGCCATATAACCAAAGCATTCAATGGCAGGGATGGAACAGCTGAGAATTGTGGATTTCTTTTCCATCTGCCATATTTTATTTTTAATTACTGAACAGTCCTCTTTATTCTAACCATACTAGAGCGGTATTTTTATAGTTAGGCTTGCTGGCTTGAATTTTCACGTGGTGGGGGTGGGGGTGCCAGATCCCATCGGACCTGTGTATGTGTGGTAATAGCCAGGGGAGGTGTGATAGGTGACGGTGTACGAGCCGATTGGGGGGCGTGGTTTAGCAGATTGGGGGGCGTGGTTTAGCAGATTGGGGCGTGGTTTAACATGTTGGGGGTGTGGCCGAAAATGTCCTCCTTTTTGAGATGAAGCCGGTGGCCACCCTACCCAGAGGTGATATCAGAAGGGTAAGGCAAAAGAAACAGAAAACGAATAGCACTTTAGAACCGTTCATCAACAGGGTGTAAAGACAAATTATTGGGCAATGGCAGGGGTGTAATGATAATTCATAGGACCCCATAACAAGATAAGATTGCCCCCCCCCCCACCTAGTGTAATAAAATTAAAACAGCAGCATAGATAGCAATAATTAAAGGTATGTAAAATAGCATACAGTATATCAGAAAACACGTATTGTGGCAAAAAGCTTAACGATATGCCATAAATGTTTAGATGGGATAAAACTCTTTAATTGCGACATCTATGGGGTTAAAAGGTTGACACCAGAGTTGATCTTACAGCTGGAACATTTGGGTTAATCTTCATTTTGTATTATTTTGAGTTGACATTTTGGGGGCTTCAGTTACTAGTTTTTCACAACTACGGTCTCAGGTTATTAGGTAAGCAAATTGAATCCAACAAAGTGAAATTCGATCTGAATTTCAGGATAAATTCAATTCTCAAAGCTGAGTTTTCCTCAGCCGCTGCCATCTTGATTGAAGATCTCGGCCGAAATCCTGTGCATTCCGGACCGCACGAGATTTCTCACAAGATCTTCAGACAAGATGGTGGCGACCGGCCCGTCGTGAGCAAATGGAGGCGGTAAGTATGATTTCATTTTTTTTCTGTTAATGTTAAATGGTATTATTACTCTCAGATGCCGTGATCATGTGTGAACGCGGCATCTGAGGGGTACAATGATGGGGGGCAGCGCTATCACAGCTCCCCATCATTGTACCCACTACTTACAAAAAAATGCGCTTGGTGACAAAGTAGTTTGTCACAAAGTAAATTTTTTTGTAAAATTCAGCGAAGCAGCCGAATCGAATTTTGCTACAGTTCGCTAATCTCTAGTTATTGTAGTTTTAAGTCACAATGGTGGTCCTGGAAAGTATATATTGTTACCTGAGGGTGTATGACTGAATAGACAGATGAAGGACATGGCGTTAGAAGCTTCCCGCAACAGCCAAGGAGTTCATGAAAACTTTTATCACTTTATGACTTTTGCGCCACCTTGTGGTTGTAATCATTACATACACAGCTGAAATTAGCTCCTACATAAGCCATTTAGACCAGGGGTATAACTGCCAGGGTGGCAGACATAGCAGCTGATATGGGGCCCCGCAATTAAGGGGGCCCGTTTATATCCAGACATAAGGTACTGTTAGTGGTAAAGTGTATATAAGGTGCCATGGAACATTTAATATCACCCCTTTCTAAGTTTTATTTTGAAACCTCATGATTACTACTGTTTGCTTTATCCATTCAGTGACATTACGTTTTGCATGTTTTATTTGTGGTGTGACATCACTACTTTATTCCTGTACTGTGACATCGTATGTGCATTATGTTTGCATGTGACATCACCGTGTAATTCCAGTGTTGTAGATTATCCTTGTATTGTGACATCACTGTGTGCATTATACCTATACTGTGACATTAATGTGACTTTGCTGTGCATATTTTTTTACATCACTGTGTGCATTATGCCTGTACTATGACATCAATGCATGCCTTAGCCCTGTCCATTACAGAGACCAATCATGGTGGATTGGGGCCCCATGGTTGCGTGTTACGTCCTTGATTTCTACCACTGTTGTTAAATGAGGAAAGAGCAAATTTTTGCCGCTTAAAGTGGACCTGACATGTCTGGTTTAATAGCTTCATGCATTCCCCACGTACTAACAATTCTGGAACATCTATTCTTATGTCTCTATGTTGTGCCATTCCTTTATTATTTCTACTAGAAGTTATGAATGAATTGCTATTAGCCTTCAGTAAAGGAACAGAGGGCAGGTAACCAGTTGGGGGTGTGTACCTGCACAGACTCACTCTATCCAATCAGTGCTGTCATGTTCAGACTGTGCAGGTACACACCCCCAACTGGTTACCTCCCCTCTGTATCCTTACTGCAGACTGCTAGCCATTCATTCATAACTTCTAGTAGAAATAATAGAGGAATGGCACAACATAGAGACATGAGGATAGATGCTCCAGAATTGTTATTACATGGGGAATGCATGAAGCTATTAAAACAGGCATGTCAGGAGAGGGGAGAGGTCCTCTTTAATGTTGCACAGTGTATTCAGGGCTGTATTTGCCACTGGGCACACAAGAGCAACAAAATTTAGGAGGTTCTAATAATTATTTTTTGAAAAAAAAAATAAAAAACAAGAAGTTGCCACCACCTGGCCATTATTTGTATGTGTGTGTGTGTGTGTGTAAGTCTTTACATATTTATGCAAGTGTATATACAGTGTGTCTGACTGTAGGTAGTGAGTAGAGATGAGTGAAGTATTCAAAAATTTGATTTGTCTGCTTTGCAGAATTTTACAAGGGTGCAGTTGTGCTTCCCACGTCATCGTACCCCTCAGATGCCGTGTTCATAGCTGATCGTGCCATCAGACAGTAATAAGACAATGTAAAATTAAAAAAAAAATTAAATCATACCTCCTACATTTGCTCGCTGCCATCTTGATTGAAGATCTAGGGTGAAATCTTGCGCGGCCCATGATGATGTCATCACGTCGGACAGCATGGTGACGTCATACGTCACTACACACAGGATTTTGTGCAACATCTTCAATCAGGATGGTGGTGGCTCGAATGGATGAGGCAAGTATGTTTTTTTTGTTTGTTTTTTTATACCACCATTTCAGGGAAAATCGAATCGCTACCTCGAAACACGAGGAAATTCAAATTTGTGGCAAATTGATTTTTCCCTGAAATTCGGATCAAAGTCCACGAAGAGGATTCACTCAACAGTAGTGGTGAGTGTGCATATGTGTGTGCTTGCTTATTGTGAATGTGCGAATGTACAAAGTGAATTTCCATAATTTAGCATGTCTGCAGAAAGTCAGTGTGCATGTGTGTAAACCTGTCTGATGTGAGTGTGTAGTGTGTGTACAGGTAAGTGATATGTGTGTGCAAACAAACAAGAGAAACTCACCCCAGCCTCTGTGCACGAAACCTGCTCCAGTTGCAAAGATAATCCAGTCTAGAAAAATGTTCGGCACAAGACTAAAATCTTCAAGCTTTAATTCAAAATGGATGAAAATGCGTCTCCACAGATACCATCATGTTCACAGCCAACGCGTTGCGATCAATAGAGAGGTCTTAATCATGGCATAAGTATCATACTATCATACTTATGACTTGATTAAAGGGGTTTTCCCATCTCAGACAATGGGGCATATCATTAGGTGCGGGTCCTAATAGGTGGGACCTGCACCTATCTCCTAAACGGAGCCCTGAAAGTGGTAGAGGGCGCACTGCGCGTGCGCAAGCGCGGTACACTCTCATTCACTTGTATGGGGAGAACTCTTAGTGGTGGCCGGACCCCAGGAAACCCAGGTCCTCTGGCCACCACCTACCCCACTCTGTTCTCGATATACCCGCACCTATCAGACAATGGGGACATATCCTAGCAATATGCCCCCATTGTTTCAGATACCCCTTTAAGATCTCTCTTTTGATCGTAACGTGTTGACTAAAAACATGATGGTACCTGTGGAGATGCATTATGTATGATTTTCATTTTGACATCAGTTATGGCATAACCCTTTTAAGGTTGTAGATACAGCACTTAATGTAGTATATACCATTGTATTTTATTGGCATTATTGTGCGTGGAACGTACATGGTTTACAGCGCTCTCTAGTCATGTGTTTCCATTTTGTTGATCATATTGAAGCTAAGATCATTGTACATTAAGTATTTCATGCCCCATTATTTTCACAATACCATTTTTACGTGAACATTTACGTAAAAGTGTATATGAAGGTCAGGTAGATTATGTTTCTAACAATCAGGCCTCATGCACACGAGCATAGGAAAAATCACCACTGTGTACAGATGTGCAAACTGCACTTCTAAGGGATCTGCTTGCTACCGTCCTTTGAACTGCCAGCAGTTTAGGGCGGAATATAGCTACTGGTATGATAGCCATATGGAGGTTTTCATACTCAGACGAGTATATGGTGATCCTTCCAGTATCTATAGACTTCTATGGAGAAAATCAGTGCCCATACAGCGCTCATCCATTTCTGAAAGGCGCTATTGTTTTAATTCGGCAGCACACAGAAAAACCAGTCACATACATGAGACCTTAAAGGGCTTCTCCAAGTCATATTTATTGATGATCTATCCTCAGGATAGGTCATCAATATCAGATCGGCTGGAGTCAGACACCCGGCACCCTCACCAATCAGCTGTTTGAAGAGGAGGCGCGGGGCCATACCAGCACTGCCTCCTCTTCATTGTTTACATGCTAGCCGTAACATGGGTAGCCGTGAGTAGGTGTAATTACACCCAAGCCGCCCCATTCATTTCAATGGGAAGGCTCGCTCCCATACAAGTGTACATGGCCATACAAGTGTATGGGAGCGATCCTTCCCATTGAAATGAATGGGGCGGCTTGGGTGTAATTACACCTGCTCACCGCTACCCATGTTACGGCTAGGATATAGGTACGGCGCGTGCCTTCTCTTCAAACAGCTGATCGGCAGGGGTGCCGGGTATCAGATCCTGAGGATAGGTCATCAATAAATATAACTTGGAGAACCCCTTTAACCCCATGTTTTGCCAGAGTGGAGCTCCAGCAGTAGGAAAAGTAGCTAACTGGAGTGGGGGAGGGCTGCTTTAGACGCTGCTATCTCCTGAATGGTAGCAGCTAGAAATATGATCTTGTTTGAAAGCTGACATTCAAAGCTTTCAGACAATACCAGAATGACAGCAATATGTTCAGGACAGAGGAAGATATCACTATTAGAAATCAGGATGCTGTGAATGCAACTGAAAATGAAAGTAAAAACAGGTTTTACTCATTATACCAGACTTGATTTCTAACGGTGATTTCTCCTCTCTTGCTTGGACTTTAGCTGTCTTGGTCTTGTATGGAAGTCTGGACTGTCAGCTTTCAGACAAGACCAGTTGCATGTTTCCAGCTGCTACCATTAAGGAGATATCACCATCTAAAACAGCCCTCCCCCCTCCAGTTAGCTACTTTTCACACTGCCCGAGCTGGACTCGGGCAAAACAGTTAGGTGGTTAAAGGGGTTGTCCAAACCATGCCAAACAATTTACCATGGTGTATCAAAATCAGTAATATCTGACCATTCCCCTGCCGATGCTTCCTTGGCATCATGCTGGTCTCTGATTCTTCCTACTTTTCATTTTTCTCCTGCTCCACTGATGACGTGTCGACACATGTGACCACTGCAGCCAATCAACACCACTGAAGCCTCATTATGGCCTTGATTGGCTGCATGCCTTGTTCAAAGGTCATCGCTGGAGCGGAAGGAACGGAGACAAGTGAGGAACCAGAGAGGTTTCCTCATGGGATCTACTCATAGGGTTGGACAATCCCTTTAAATGTAATAACTACAATGTACGTGTCTTTTTATACTTTACTTATAACGCAACGAAACTCCAACCACCAGCATTTCATCTGCTAATCTTATGTTACACTGTTTTATGATCGTCAGACGTCACAGGGCGGAAGACGGGATTTGGTTCCCAGTCGGAATAGATCAGAAATCCGGTGAATACGCTGTCTGTGCCACTGCTGGAATAAAGACCTGGATAGTCTCCCACCTGCACCCATACCTCATCACCAGGCTCTAAGTGAAATGCCGCCCCCCCACACAACCCTCCCGGCTTTCCTGCATCTCCCTGGCTGGAAAAAAGAGGCCTGGGAGTGTCCGTTCTTCATCAGCTGTGCATGAAGATTTCCACGGTATACTGTGCCATGGAGAGAAAAATAGTACAGTCCAGGGACGACACATTTAAAGCGACCAGTTTCTGGGTTGTAATGCCCTTGTTCATTGGTAAGAACTTTCCCAAATGGGACCGGTTGTCCGGCGATAGGAGGGCTCCGCGACTGAGAAAGCTTGGCACTGAAAGCAGAACGGGGAGAAACTGCACACTCTCCTTGCTTGCCACGCTCTCCTTGTGGACCAGGGGTCCCGGCATCACCTGCTTGGCCCCTGACCCCAGGAACTCCTGTTAGGACAACAGTTTACACATATTAGGTGACTTACATTTCAGAATAGTAACAAGAAGTGGCTCCAAGCCATTCTTCATAAAGGGTACGCCCAACTCAGACATGTACGGTTAATCATCAGGATAGGCCATAGATATTTGATAAGTATGGGTCCTGCCTCTAGGACCTGCACCAAAGGACAAGAGTGTACCAACCTGTGTCCTGCCCAGTGAGGTGGCTGCCAGCCACATCATCCAGAAAGAGTAGTTGATCACTGAGAAGTGGCCAAGCATGGTACAGTCAAGGATGGTTCTGTAACTCCCAGAGAAGTGAATCGAGAAAGTTGCTGATATATTTGAACTTCACTCCCTGCCTGGATGCGGTGACTACCCTGGGGAAGGACAGTTGTAGTGCGATTCAATGCAACATGTTTTCTCGACTGTAGGCTCTACACTGAAGGACACATGAAAGGGATGTGTTCAATTAGCACGCATCCTGACTATGCAATGGCGTAGCTAGAGGTGGCAGTGGTTGCAGTTGTGACCTTGAGCCCCCTTTCTCCTCACATCTGTAGGTGGAGATAGAGTAGTAACCGGGGCCTGTGTAGCTTCCATTAGACGAGACTACATGACCCTATTTACCACAGTGACACCTCCATATACTTACCCTCCTCACTACCTTCTATAGAGCCCCAGATGCCGCCACACTTGGTCTTGATGTCATCCAGCATTAGTACATTGTGTGTCCCACAGCACTAAAAGGCGCTGTCTCACTTCAGCAAATGTGGCATTCTTCATGTGGACAAAGTTACTACAAGGCACTTACTAATGTATTGTGATTCTCCATATTGTCTCCTTTGCTGGCTGGACTCATTTTTCCATCACATTATACACTGCTTGTTTCCATGGTTATGACCACCCTGCAATCCAGCAGTGGTGGCCATGTTTGCACAGTATAGAAAAAAGTGCCAGCCTCTCTGGAGGTTGGGACCGCGCGTTGGCCGTCGCGTTTTCCTATAGTGTGCAAGCATGGCCACCGCTTCTGGATTGGAGGGTGGTCGTAACCATAGAAAAGAGCAGTAACATAGTAACATAGTTTATAAGGCCAAAAAAAAGACATCTGTCCATATAGTTCTGCCTGTTATCCTACAGGTTGTATAATGTGATGAAAAAATGAATCCAGCCAGCAAAGGAGACAATATAGACAATCACTAGTGATGAGCGAAGTTATGAAAAATTTGATTAGGCTGCTGGCAGAGAGGCCGTCATGGCCATCTTGATTTCGCACGGTGACGTGATGACGTCCTCACACTGGCAGGGCGTGGTGACATCATCACTGGTGACGTGAAGTGGTGATGTCACACAGCATCTTAATTGAGGTATCTTCAATCGAGATGGCCGCAACGGCCTCTCCGTGAGCAAATGGATGAGGTGAGTTGTTTTTTTTTTTTTTTGGGGGGGGGGTTTCTGCCATTTTAGGAAAAATAGATTTACCACAAAGCCCTAGGAAATTTGGCTTTGCAGCGAATGAAATTTTTCCTGAAACTCGGATCAAAGTCTATTCATTTGGCTTCGATTCGCTCAACACTAACAATCACAATACATTAGTGAGTGCCTTGTGTTAACTTTCCATGATAAATGCTGAAGTGAGACAACCCCTTTAACATCCTGACACTGAATGGAATATGGACCAGGTGCGGCATCAAGAACTGAAAAAGGTCCCAAAGTGCAAAGAGATCAATAAATGAATGTTGGGGTCTGAATTAAGTTTGGGGTCTGGTCAAGGAGTTTATTTTGGGGTCTGGTGTCTAAATGAAAGAGATTGTCCAACTTATTTAAAAAACTCCCCAAAGGCCCTAAATGTGTTAAAATAATAAAAGATTGTATACTCACTGTTTAATCACCGACCTCTGCAGTCCTGTGTCATATACCACTGAGGCCAGTAACCGGCTGCAGTGGTCATCACTGCAGCCATGTGAAAGATCGCTGGTGAGGAATGGAGCAAAAGCTCTGGAAACCGTACTAGATTAAGTGGTGAGTATACGACCTTTTATTATTTTTTACGCACTTTTCAGAACATTTTGAAGGAAGTTGGAGAACCCCTTAGGGTTTGGTGTCTGGTCTGGTGTCTGGATTAATCTTGGGGTCTGAATTAAAGCGTTTGGCCAGAAAAAACTGACTGACGTCTTACAAAGAACAGTGCCACAACTGTTCTCAGGTTATGTGTGGTATTGCAGCTAAGCTCCGTACAACTGAGATGTAATGACACTACCCATGGAAACTTGTGGTGCTGTTTCTGGAAGAAATGGAAAATATGGGGGAATAAATACACAGTTTATGTGCACTACTTGGGAAGTAGGTTGGGAGGTGGTGGATGGAAAATGAAAATCTAAATGAATTGTGGGGAATTACTACATTTTGTGGTCTGATGAAGGGCGTATGGGCACTACCTGGGAAATCGGTTGGGGGTATTCTGGGGTGTGTGGCTTATATAAAGAGGCCAATCATAGTATTTGACTGGTGATGTGTCGTCCATCCTGATGACATTATTGGCCCAGTAGCCAGTTGTGGCCTACAGAGGTGATGTCACCATTGATGACATTATATTTCTGGTCCTTGTGCTCTGAAGACAGTGAATAGCAGTATTGGAAAGCTTTCTTTACCTGGGTCTCCAGGGTCTCCTTTGGATCCACTTATCCCTGGTGGTCCATCTCTACCATCTCGACCATCTCTTCCTGATGATCCTGCATTGCCAGGTATCCCAGGAACCCCAGGAATTCCAGGGGTGCCACAGCAAGGTGATTTTATCTGATTATCTTCTACTTGTAAAGAATTTGATATAAAGGAAAATATAAAAATAACACGAAGGAGCATTGTTCTGCCAAAAAAAAATAAAATCACTATGAGTTAATCAGAAATGCCAGATAATTATTTTTCATTTGCGTCAGGATCTTCACGGGGGAAGTGACATCATCACAAGTTCCTGTGCCGACTCGCTGACAGCGCAGACCACAGGCTGGAAGAAGCCTGTCTCCTGAGCAGCTCTGTTCATCATTGTAATGGGGTTACGTGAGTATGGATTTTATTTTTGGGGGGCACTTTTACTATGTGGAGGTATAATTAGTGTGAAGGTCTGTAAGGGAGCACTATTTTTGTGTGGAGAGAACATAATGAAATCAGAGGCGTAAGTAAGGCGGCAAGGAGTGATCACGTTTTCACTGCTTGGCCCTGTCAATCAAAGTGGAGAGGCCATGGCAGTTACAGAAAGAGCACAGCCTCTAGGTGTAACAGCAACGCCCCCATTGCTCCAAGTAATGTGGGCACATATGAACATGGGACTAACACAGATGCCTTCAGCTGCCAAGTGCACATGTAACAGGTCAGCCAGTGTCATAGGTACAAATCTGCTGACAGATGGACTTTAAGGAACATTTTACTGCTTTAACCCCTTTTTAATTAGGCTCCAAAATCTGGTCCACATTATACAAAAAATGAACTCACCTGATCCCCGCTGCTTGGTTCCAAGAGCAGAGGTTCTGTTCAGCGATGGTATCAGCTCTTGGACTGTAAACCTCTGGACGTGGTCAGATGTGCCATTGCAGACATTCACTGATCTCAGCAGTGACGTGTTCCCAAGCAGCATGTCACTGTTGGGTCATGGGACAGGAGGCATCGCTGAACAGACCCTAGGTGCGATGCAGAACAGATGAGTACATTTCATATTTTATGTGGATCACATTCTAGGGCCTAATTAAAAAGGGGGAAACCAGATTTGTAAACTGCAACTGCGCATAGAAAGTGGAATAACATCTCAAGTCAGAAGTGTTAGACGTAAAAGATGCACCAAATTTATAATACATTTGCGACATTGGATAAATTTGGTGCAAATTATTGCAATACAGACTCCTTCAAAGCTGACTTCAAACATTCCCATCACGATAAATCTCCCACACTCCATGCATTTTATTTGATATCTCTTGGGATGGGACTGAAAATTTCACTTTTTGTGATGTTGCTTGTCTTGTGCTAAAATAAAAAAAAGTTCAAATTTTTTCTTATCATTCTGCATTCACCACTCCATAATAAGAAAGTGAAAACAGAATGTCAGAAATTTGTGCTAATTTCTTGAAAAACTAAAATCTTGCATTGACATAAGTATTCAGACCCTTTACTCAGGACTTAGTTGAAGCCCCTTTGGCAGCAATTACAGCCAACATGCCTCTTGGGTATGAGGACACAAGGTTTGCACACCCAGATTTGGGGCCTTTTTTTCTGCCATTCTTCTCTGCTGATCCTCTCAAGCTATGTCAGATTGTATGGGGACCGTCGGTGGACAGCCATTTTCAGGTCCAGAGATGCCCGGAAGTCAGGGCTCTGGCTCAGCCACTCAAGGACATTCATAGAGTTATCCCTAAGCCACCCCTGTTTTGTCTTGGCTGTACGCGTAGGGTCATTGTCTTGTTGGAAGGTGAACCTTCGGCCAAGCCTGATGTCCAGAGCACTCTGGATCAGGTTTTCATTAAGAATATCTTTGTACCTTGCCTCGTTTAGGTTTCCCTCAAATCTGACCAGTTTCCCTGTCCTAGCCGCTGAAACCCCCACCCCACGATATGATGTTGCCACCACCATGCTTCACTGTAGGGCAGGTGATGAGCAGTGCTTGTTTCCTCCAAACATTATGCTTAGAATTGAGGCCAAAAATTTCAAGCTTGGTTTCATCAGGCCATGTTTCTCATGGTGTGAGAGCCCTTTAGGTGCTTTTTTTTTGCAAATGCTGGGCTTTCATGTGCCTTTACTGAGGAGAGGCTTCTTTCTGGTCACTCTGCCATAAAGCCCAGATTGGCGGAGTGCTGCAACGATGGTTGAACTTCTGGAAGTTTCTCCCATCTGCACACAAGATGTTTGGAGCGCAGCCAGAGTGACTATTGGGTTTTTGGTCACCTCTCTTAATAAGGCCCTTCTCCCATGATTACTTAATTTGGTGGGACGGCCAGCTCTAGGAAGAGTCCTGGTTGTTGCAGTCCTCTTCCATTTTAGAATTATGGAGGGCACTTTGCTCTTGGGAACTTTCAATGCAGCAGAAATTTTTTCTACACATTTCCAAATCTGTGCCTCTACACAGTCCTGTCTCCGAGCTCTACAGGCAGCTCTTTCCTCTCATGGCTTGGCTTTTGCTCTCATATGCATTGTCAGCTGTGAGACCTATATAGATATGTGTTTTTACCAAATCATGTCCAAGCAACTGAATTTACCACAGGTGAACTCCAATCAGGGTTCACAAACATCTCAAAGATGATCAAGAGAAATGAGAAGCCCCAAGAGCTAAATTGTAAGTGTCATAGCAAAGGATCTGAATAGTTATGTCCATGCGAAATTGTAGATTTTCCTTTTTAATAGATGGGGGGAAACTTTTGAAGACTTTCTGAATGCACTGTATTAAAAAGAACATTTGTCTCCATAGATAGTTGGGTCTTCAAGGGATTATCCAGGTTATTGATCTCCTTAGGATAAGCCATTAATAGATCGGAGGGAATCTGGCTTTCAGCATTCCTGCTGGTCATACATACAGTATGATATTATTCTGATAACTGTATCCTAGGTGTGCATGGACCTTTTTCCATGGGGTTAGTTAGTTAAGTAAGCAAAGTAGAAAAGCAATTGTCACAATATAAAAAGAAACACAGTGAATTAGTGTAGAAGGAAAGATGAGAATTCTCGCTCCTTGGAAATGGAGTTCATTTATACGTATGCCATAAAACTGTCATTAAAAAGTTGCAAAGTATGGTGCACGCCTCCACTCGTACAAAAATTTGTGACTTTTTAAGGATTTTCAGACCCAATTCCCACTTTTCCAACAAATGCATGGGATGGGCAGTGCAGGATTGGGCGTAGCCCACTGACATAGAATATAGCTGAAATCAGGGGCGTAGCTAAAGGGTCATGGGCCCTGGTGCAAGAGTTCATCTCGGCCCCCCTTCCCTCAGTGCTTTGTGGCCAGGGGAAGGGAAGCACATAGCCTTCGTGCTGCCTGAGTCAAAGATTTAAACGGTACCCCTACCATGCCAAATTCTTGACCTAACCCCTTCCCTCCAGCCAGAGGTGTAACTTGACCAGCATGCACTTTCTATAATACCAGCATCTTCTTATGTGGTATGAGGGTCTTTGGGCCCCCTCAGGTTCCTGGGCCCGGTAGCGACTGCTACCTCTGTACCCCCTATAGCTATGACCCTGCCTGAAATCTACACCAGTTCCCATTCTGGCACACAGACCTTCACAGATGCACCACAACTATTAAGAGCCACGTTCCTCTGACACGTCTGACACCAGCGGGGGAGAGATTAATAAATCCAGTCTTAATAAATGTCTCCCATTATGTCTAACCCGCATGACTCGGTGTAAGCTTCCTGCCCGTAGCTGTGAATACGACTGCAATCCTGATTAACTATTACTCAATGCATGAAATGAAAATTCAATTGACAAGCAAAGGGTGGTTCAACACAGAGTTTTTAGAAAAGATTTTTGAGCCGAAGCCAGAAGCGGATTAAAGAATAAGGACTTCTACTTCTCCTTCCTGCTGGATCCAGTTCTGGCTTTGGCTCTAAAAACAGCATCAAAAACTGCAGTGGCAATTTCCAAAAAAACGCTGCATGTGAAAGCACCCTAAAATCTCCTCGCATTCGGCCTTTCACTCACACTCAGTACTCACTCTGCTCTTTGTCTTGATCCCTTAATGCCTGATCCAGCCCCAAACTACTTCTTTCTCTCTTCCAGCCGCGACGCTTCCACCCCTCCCCCCCCCTTTACTGAGTCAAACTATTCTATCAAAGAGCCAAAAATCACAAGGGAAAACTATTCAGTGGGAAGAAAGGGAATGAGAGGCAGGAAAGGAGGTTGAGCACACGATGAGGTTAATTGGGGGTGAAAATTAGGAAAGAGAAAAATTTTGAAATGGAAACCTCACAGAAAGCAATTTTGGGAAAAACTTAAACACGTGACTAAAAAGTAAGCAAGTGAGTATATAACAATAGCATGCACCATGTAACAGTATAGTACTTGGCGTAAATTGGGCAGTGAGTAATAACAAAAGAATTACAGAGTAAAATCAAACATGTCCGTACACTCACTGCAAAAAAACAGCTACAGATCAGTAAGTGAATCAGTTACTAAAGAATTTTCTTGAAAACATATGTGTGATAGCATTTTGGACATAAAAACTAAAAAAAAAATGTTTAAAGGGGTTATCCAAGATCTATTATGGCCCCCATATATCCAGATCCCTCACACACATAGTAATTACCTTGCCCCTCGGCACCCGCGTCTGGGGGCATTTAGCCAATAGTAGGGGATTGAGCGGGTGGCGCTAGGGAGGCTCTTCCCCGTCGCAGCCTGCCATTGGCTGCATCCCTTCCTCCCCCGCCCTGACGGCAGATGCTTTGATCCGCGCGCCGGGGAGATGTAGCAGAGTAAAATAAAACTAGCTGTACCTATCCTCAGAAAGCTGGAAAACAATTTGGCCTTTATAATAGTTCCTGCAAGGGTTGCACTGTCCTGACCTGCAAATCTACCTAGCAAATTTGTTGGACTCCCCATGCAAATTAGCTCTCCTCCAAAGGATGAAAACTGTATCTCTAGTGCCACCTATAGTTAGATACCCTGTAAGTCACTGTCCAACCCATCAAAGAGCCTTGAATCATGACTTGGGATTGACTGATATCCCAAAACATGTTTCAAGGCCCTTTAATAGCTTGAGCCTTGATTTACAAGGTAGCTACCTATAGGTGGCACTAGAGAGACAGTTGTCTTCCTTCTGGAGGAGAGCTAATTTGCATACCCTTCCCTAAAAAGCATTGCCTGTAACATGCGCCACACCAGCTGGATCTCCATAAGGTGAAATAGTACTCCCTAGCAAATACTAGAGGAAAATAAAAAAGAACACCTGGAAAACTTAATGTAATTGAGCTGAGACTGACAAAGTATAAACTGCTAGTGGTGCTTGGTCAATGATCACACAACCTAGGTGGTGCCCCCTTTATTTTGGGTTCTGCAGGAGGGTATATGTGCAGGCAGGCACATTAATACTGGGTGGCATCTCCCCTTGCTGTGATACAGGCGGCCACTCTGGCATGGTAATGGTCATACAGATACTGGATATCCTCCTGTGGCATACCATTACAAGGTCCTTCATTGTGGAGACATAGTTTAACCAAGCTCATTGTTAGATGCTATGCGTGAGGAACATGTCGGCCAGACGTCCTTGATGAGGGAGAGATCTGGCGAGAGGAGCTGCTGAATACCATGAAGAGCATGTTGTGTAGGATGAGCAGTGTGTGGGTGTTATCTTGTTGGATCACCGCGTCTCGACTGAAAAAAAGGCAGTAGGACCGGTTACACGATGTCCTGGACATACCGAGGGCTGGTCAATGTTCCCTCCACAAATACCAGATGGGATCGGCCATGAAAGCTAATCGCACCCCACACAACGACAACTGGTGTTGTTCCTGGGTGTCTCCGCACTATACATGATGGCAGTCAGCGTCGGACTGAAGTCCCTTAGGCCTACCAGAGTAAATGATTCTGAGGGCCCAACCACTGTGTACCTTAAGGGCCCTGTTTTATTAGCTGTCCATTATTGTCAGAGTTTGGGCCCACCAGAGGATCCTCTGTTACTCTGTTGGGCCAGTCCGATCCTGATGGCAGTAGGTGCTCTATAGCCTTCCTGCAAACTATGAAGCGGCCTTCAGTAGTACCAAGGCAGAACCTACTTTCATCACGGAACACTATTGTTTGCCATTCATGCCTCCAATTGTCTCTCTCATGCCCCAGTGTAGTCTCTCTTGGTAATGATGAGAGGCCAGTGGCAAATGAGCCATGTAGTCCTGCTTCAATTACTTTTTTGTGGTCTGGGCAGTCATTGCAGGGGCCACTGCAGAACCAATGTGTGATGGTGTGGCTGACCTTTGAGATACAGCTGCTCTTCTTACCTGGTGATCTTGATGTGCATCTGAACCTCAAAGAACCTCTCTACGAGTGGGAGCACCCTCCTCTGACCACTGTCGAAACCACTAATGAACTACAGAAACTTATCGCACCCCTCTTTCTGAGATTTGAAGGTGGACTATCCTTCTCCAAGTCTCACGATTTAGTAATTTTGAAAGTCTGTTAATTGCAAAAACGGTACATGCCTTCATCTAGCAGACATAGTGAACACTTCAACAACACCCAATCAGCAGTCTTGTAAGACAGAAGATGAAAAACAGTGCTAACTGACAAAAAAAAAAAACTGACAAAAAGATTGTGGAGCATCTGTATATATCGTAAGGATTTTGGAAATTTGATCACTACATGTAAGGCCGCATTCACACGACCTTGGTGCCACCGTGACCGTGCTGCGAAGCACAAAATACGGGCACCGGCCATGTGTGCTCCACATCGCAGTGCGGATCTATTGCAGATCTGAATTGCCTTCAATGTGTCTGTGAGCCACACGATGCGGCGAAAGATAGGATATGTCATATCTTTTGCAACGCGGAAGCATAGACCAGAACGCCCATGGAAACACGCGCCCTTCAGTGTGCTTCCAGGTCTTTGTCTCAGCGCTGCAAAAGACGGACCCACTGCAGTCTGCAGTCCGCAATACAGGCACGGCGGCACCATGGTCGTGTGAATGTAGCCCAACACTCTCCATTATTGTCATATTGTAAAACAGGCTTTTTATCTTAAAGGGGTTGTCTCACCTCAGACATTGGGGGCATATCACTGCCAGAGCACTGCCACACTGCTCCATTCACTTTTGTGACAGAAATAGCCGAGCGCCGGCTCGTTAATTTTTGGCACTCTCATAGAAATGAATGGAGGGGGCGGCGCATTTGTGGTGCGTCCTTCTTCACTTTACAGGCTCCACTGTAAAGATAGGTGTAGGTCCCAGAAGTGGGACCCGCATCTATCAAACATTGGGGGCATATCCTAGTGATATGCACCCAATGTGTGATGTGAGACAACCCCTTTAACGCCTTCTAGGTGTTCTTTCTTCATTTTCCAGTAGTGTATGTCATTCATGAACTTGAAGAGACCTGGGAGTTGTAACGCCGGCCATATTACTTGTCACTCAGCTTTCCAAGAAACAGATACAATGAACAAATGACGAAGAGTTTGGCAGATGAGGACACTTCAGACAAATTCACAAGTAAATAACTTTATTTGGACATGTTCTTTAAAGGGAAACTCCACATATTAATCAGAACTCAATACTACTCCACAGATAAACACTAAAGATATACATAGGAATAGAGTAATATACATGATATGAACCATTAATTAGCACAGGATACGTAAAGCAAATTGTGAGGAGAATTAGGAAAGGGCCTAAAAGAAGAACTGTATGTGTTGCCTGTAGCAACCAATCACAGTGCAGCATTCATTTCTCAGAGTGCTCTTAAAAATTGAAAGCTGCACTGTGATTGGTTTCTATGGGCAACAAAGGCATCTTTCATAAATCTGGTTCAGCGTTTGCCAAATGATTCATTTTTTCACATAAAGTGTGAAAGGTTGTGGAAAATAAAATTACAGTGTACGTCAGAAGTAAAACCAAGTTCTCATAAATCTATTGCTGCTGACCATGACTATACCTGACATTTCAGAGACAGCTTTCCAGTTAGTTATCAGTAGATACGATGGAGATTTATCGCCATTAGACACATTATACTGAGATTTCAGTGATCTGAACACATCAGAGGGTTTCTAGGGAATCACACACTCTGACTGCTGACCCTGGGGTGGTAGGTGGTCACAGTTAAACGGCCATGACAGACCAAGTTGCTCTAACTGTGTCAGGCATTGATTCATCGCGTTCAGACAGACGGAGCGACACGGTTGTAGAGCGCCCCCATTAGGTGAACAGCTGGGAAGCAGCAAGGCACACAATAAGGGGCGCAAGGCAGGGAAACATGGCAGTTCTTGAAGTATCTGTCAGGGAATAAAACAGCAGTGAATTAGGGCATATATATACATCTATCTATCTATCTATCTAATATCTATCTAATATCTATCTCATTATCTATCTATCTGTCTGTCTATCTATCTATCTCATATCTATCTATCTATCTATCTACAGTTCTACAGTATCTGTATATATATATATATATATATATATATATATATATATATATATATATTGAAATAAATTTATTAAAAACAAAAAAAACACCAGTATATTTTATATAGTAGCATGCACTTACTCACATTAAAGTGGTTTTCCTGTTTCAGCGGAAAACCAGACATCTCAGGGAATTGACCTGTAATAAAGAATGTTCCGGTTCTCCCGGCAGGGCTCTGTTTTCCAAGTTGCAAGGATGACGTTACATCGACAACACGTACCCGTTGAAGCTAATCTCTGCCCTCTGCAGTGCACCGCTAAGGCCAGTGAATGGCTGCCGCAGTCATGTGTTGTCAATGTGACATTGAAGCTGCATCTGACCGGAGAACTGGAACAGGGGTGCAAGTGCTGTCAGGTAGGTAGTCATCTAATCTTTATTACAGGTCAATCCCTTGAGTTGTCCGATTTACTCTTGAAATAGGAAAACCCCTTTAATTAATGCCTTTCCGTATCAGGGATTAAAATGTCAATCCATGGTTCTGTTATGTGAAAGGAAGGCAGAAAACACAAATAAAACCTACACAAGCATGGAGAGGACATAAAGCCATGCAGGTGTTGTCATGGTGGTGGGATTAAAACTAAAGATAGTCACGAAAATTGACAAGTTGTCACTTAAAGGGGAAAGGATCGATCAGAAGTAGGGGGAGGAGACGTGGGCTGCTCCTTAGAAAATCCCAGTCAGCCCTAACGGTGCACCCACAAATTGTTTTTGTCCCCCCTGAAAAATGTATCCAAAACCGTTTGACTTCTGCCGTGTTTATGATAGCCTTTTTTATTTTGTTTTTATGGTGTTTTTGCCCACATACTGTGTTCTTGTGGTTTTTTTTTAATTCCTTATGTCATTATGTAGGACATTGTGTACCCCTCTCTGATGTCACTTCTTCTACAGAGCAGAATGTTTTTCAAACAGGACAAAAAAAATCAATTGGTGCCTATGAGACAAAATGGCAGAAAATGAGTAAAAAAAAATGACACACTAATGTGACAACCTAATAGTACTTATATAAAAAGGTTATCAAAATCCCACTGATCATACTCTATAGTGATGAGCGAAGTTTTCAAAAATTCGATCCGGCTGCTTCGCCTAACTCCAACAAGAAATTTGGTACTTCATCACAAATCACATTCCATTGTATGTAGTGGGCACAATGGCATTGAAAGACGATCACACCGCTCCCCCCCCCATATCATTTAAGCCCTCAGATGCCGCGTTCAACACTGAACACAATATCTGAGAGTCACATTCAGCCTATTAGGGGGTTAATCAAGAGTTTAAAAAAAAATACATACTCGCCTCCTTCATTTGATCCCAGAGAAGTCCACTTTGTTAACTTTGATTCACTCAACATTAATACTCTATGTCTGTGGCTGACAAATACTTTAGTAGTATATGGGAAATTCAGCGCATTCCTATAGAGCACTGCCACTGCAGGGCTCAATAGAAACTACCACTGTATTATTCTGGAACTCTTCCAAGAGATCCAGAGAGAACAGCTCCCACCATCTCCGCAGCGCTCCCGGAGAAAGCCACCTCAGATGTTGTCATGGCATCTGAAGGGTTAAATGTCTGCAGTCAGTGTCTGCTGTTTAAAACTCTTGGGAACGTATCTTGAAGGACCCTACCAGCTTCGTACAAGTACAGCACTGTTCATGAAGGGGTTAAAAGTTATGGGAAAAGAACCCTCACTTGTATCCTACACAAGACCTCTCAGCTCCCCCAAAGGTCAGGTTAGCAAACACTAGTATTCCCTATGGAATATAAACTCTAGCATTTATTCTTATAATGCTGCATTGTGTGGTTTCTCTGTTATTCCCCCGGTCTGTTATTACATGAAACGCGTCATACCATGCTTCCATCTTATTATATTGTTTTTATGTTTTTAGTCAGTAAATTATAATCTTTTTGAGGACAGCACACTGGTATCTGCTTCTTCTTCCTGCCTCACTAAGACACTGTGAATGTTACACCCAGTTGTCAATGTATTTATGCATTTACAAGAAGAATAACAGAGGGATGGTACAGTGTTCTAAGAAAAAATATCCAAAATCGGGAACAGACATATTTACTGAAACCTACATGTCACGTGAGCTTCTGACAAAATGTATAGTGACGTGTACCAGCCTGATGAAGACTTAAGGATATGTTCCACATACAGATCTTGCAAAGTTTAACTTGGTACTTAAAGGGGTTGTCCGAGTTATTTTTTTGTTCTTTGTATGTTACTAACTTGTCAAGTATAACAACTTTCCCATACACTTTGTGCTTCTAAAGCTGCTGGTTTCTCAGATTTCACTGAGGGTCACATGACCTGTGATGTCAGCTTATCTCCCTGCTCTGTGATGTCTCCTGCACAAGCCTCAGAGATCAGATAACAGTGAGGAGACAAATGCTGGGCACAGGAGCTATAGAGGAATTGTATTGCACAAGAACAGGTAGGGGGAAGTTCCTGTGTGTATCAGCAGTGTCATTGTACAGCTGGGACTTGTAGTCCTACACACACAACATGCTGCTGAGTATTCCAGCAGACAGACATGTCACTCAGGGCAGCACTTGTATTCACTAACCTTTGCAGAGCAGGAAGGGGGAGGGGCAGAGATTGTTATTACTGCAGGTAAACAAAGGCCAGAGGAGAACCAGGGAAATGAGGAAATATAGATTTTTTTTGCCTGAAACTTGCTTAACTTAGTTATATATTGCTGCCCATCACATTTACAGTGCTATATTTTTTTTTCATAACTGGGACAACCACTTTAAAGGATTTGTGCAAGAATGTTTTTTTTTTTTTTTTTTGCAAATCCCCCTCCCCCATTTGGCCAGACCTGTAAAGGGGAGGTTACTTACATGCTTCCTGGCTCTGGCTTCCCGCTCCTTCTCCTGCAGGCCTGTGATGCTCCACTGTACTCCCTCGCTGAAAACACCCGGTGGGATGCCCCCTCCAGCCAATTAGCACCCAGATCACCTTGTGTCATGTAGCCATTTGTTGTGACGTAAGGGGATCTGGTCGCCATCGTGGCCAGTGATTGGCTGCAGACGGCTTCAAGCCAGATGTTTTCAGCGAGAGAGCCCAGCGCATCATCGCAGGCCTGAAGGCGGAGGGGGCGAGGAGCCAGAGCCGGGAAGCAGGAAAGTAAGCTTCCCTTTACAGGTCCAGCCAAGTGGAGGATGGGGTGGGTGGGGGGCATGGTGGAGGATGTCAACTACCCTTTCCTTTCATTCTTGCACAACCCCTTTAACGCTTTAAATACCCAGATGCAGCAAAAATTAAATTGACATTTAACAAAAGCCAATGATAAAAGTCAAATTAAAGGGGTTTTACAGAATTTAAATATTGATTGCCTGTCCTTAAGATAGATCAGCAATATTTAATATGTGGGCTACAACACAGGGCACCCTCACAGGCAGCTGTTTCTGGCAGCCGCCAGCACTGGAAATGATATGGTGGACGAAACCAGAAGCACAAGTTCCCATCCACAATGTAGTGGCCGTGCCAGGGTACTGCATTCAAATGAATGGAAGCTGAGCTGCCTGTGGTGGAAACTACACCATGGATGGATCCTTCCATCCTCTGTATGGTTTCAGGCGCTAGCTGCTGCCCAAAAACAGCTGATTAGTGGAGTGCTGGTAAAAGTGGCCCCATGTTGCAGGCAGCTCTAAATTGACAGAAAACAAGGCAACATAATTAGGCATGGCCAGCAGAAGTAGGCAGGGCCAGCAATACCATAGTACAGAACAATATACCGCCCCAGTTGTACCAAATACCACAGTGCAGCACAAAATGCTGCCACCTGCACCACAGTATTCAACTGTATCGCTGTCCTTAGGACGTTGAATTCAGGAGGGAATCTAAGGCCGTTGGTCAGGTGCATAAGAGAGAATCAGGTCATTATGTACCTGGCTGGTGACAGTGAGGAAGGCTTGGGTGGCCCTCCTAGGCATCGGCCCACCCGGAAATTTCCTTGTAGGGTCTATGGCCTATCCGGCCCTGCCCACCAATCTGATATTGATGACCTTTCCTGGAAAACCTCTTTAAACTTTGCTGCGACTGTATGCACTGGGTAAGCTCTCCGGACATCGGGCAAAATGGAGACTGCAAACACAGAGCCAACGTATAGTCACTGCACTGGCGTCATCTATTTTCCGCCATATCATGACATTTTCAAGAACGCCCCAGGCACCTCTCGATTATACGTCAGCTCCTATTTAAGAGGCTGTTAATGGTGCAGAATGAATAAGCAATGCGGCACAGATCTTAAGAGCATTACGTTTCCAGCTGGCGGTTTCAGAAATTGATCAGTTTTACGTCTGACACACTGAATATGAAACGCCAGCAAGACGAGATCAGTGGTCCAGTGTTGTACCGCGCTCTGTCCGCGCACTACACCTCCAGCAGCTCTCTACAGTCCATTTACTCCACTTCTCTAGAAAGTGAATGCAGAGCGATGACATAAATGAAGTGAAATGTTACTTCTACGGACAGAGGTTTTCCTCCTGGCTACAGGACGGCACAGGAGGTGTCTCTGTTCTGCTGCATTAAACTCACTTTTGTACAGTTTTATTCCCAGTATAAGTTCAAATCCCAAAGAAGAAAAATGTAACACACAATTTAAAAAACCTCGACATATCTGTTTGGCAGCGGAGTAACGAGTAACCACAAAGACAGATAGCAAAAGAGAGTGGACCTCATTCTACAATGATCACATTCAGCAGTGCGTTCATAATTATTCTGAAGTAACAATAGAGGCAGAATGCACACAGTGATGTCACAGAACAGGAAGTTCAAATAGTGATGTCATAGCATAGGAATGATGCATACTGTGATGTCACAATACAAGGAGCATGAGCAGAGTGATATCACGGCACAAGAATAATCCAAACAATGATGTCACAGTACAGGGATACTGCACACAGTGATGTCACAGCACATGAATAATGCACATAGTGATGTCACAGTACAGGAATAATGCACATAGTGATGTCACAGTACAGGAATAATGCACATAGTGATGTCACAGTACAGGGATACTGCACGCAGTGATGTCACAGCACATGAATAATGCACATAGTGATTTTGCAGCACAGGAATAATGCACATAGTGATGTCACAGTGCAGGAATAATGCACACAGTGATGTCACAATCAGGGTTGCCAACTGTCCAGAAATTTCTGGTCAGTCCGTAAAAATAGGTGACTTTTTTCCTGTGTCCGTGAAAAAAAATGGTTGTGTCCATGATTTTTTTTGAGGCTGGTGGTACCTGACTAGATTATTTTGGTGGTGACTATCATGATTTTACAGCTCACACTAAATGCTGGTATTGAGTTATTTTCAGTATATTGAGCTGTAGACCTGTATTACTTATAATCTTCATCATTCATTATGGTTTTCCAATTTGTCCGTAAAAAATGTTGGATGTCCATGATTTTGGGATAAGTTGTCCAGAAAAAAAGAAAAATTCTGGTTGGCAACCCTGGTCACAATACAGGCATAATGCACGCAGTGATGTCACAGCACATGAATAATGCACATGGCGATTTTACAGTACAGGAATAATGCACATAGAGATGTCACAGCGCATGAAAAATGCAAATAGTGATGTCACAGCGCAGTAATAATGCACACAGAGATGTCACAGTACAGGCATAATTAACACAGTGATGTCATAGTACAGGGACAATATACACAGTGATGTCACAGTACATGGATAATTCACACAGTGATGTCACAGTACAGGGATAATATACACAGTGATGTCACAGTACTTTCAGTGATGTCACAGTACAGGAATAATGCACATAGTGATGTCACAGTACAGGGATAATATACACAGTGATGTCACAGTACAGGGATAATATACACAGTGATGTCACAGTACAGGGATAATATACACAGTGATGTCACAGCACATGAATAATGCACATAGTGATGTCACAGTACAAGGATAATAAACACAGTGATGTCACAGTACATAGATAATATACACAGTGATCTCACAGTACAGTTACAATATGCACAGTGATGTCATAGTACAGGAATAATATACACAGTGATGTCATAGTACAGGGATAATATACATAGTGATGTCACAGTACTGGGATAATATATACAGTGATGTCAGAGTACAAGGATAATATACACGGTGATGTCACAGTACAGGGATAATATACACAGTGATGTCATAGTACAGGAATAATATACACAGTGATGTCATAGTACAGGGATAATATACATAGTGATGTCACAGTACTGGGATAATATATACAGTGATGTCAGAGTACAAGGATAATATACACAGTGATGTCACAGTACAGGGATAATATACACAGTGATGTCACAGTACAGGGATAATATACATAGCGATGTCACAGTACAGAGACAATAAACATTGCAATGTCACAGTACAGGGATAATATACACAATGATGTCACAGTACAGGGATAATATACACAGTGATGTCACAGTACAGGGATAATATACACGGTGATGTCACAGTACAGGGATAATATACACAATGATGTCACAGTACAGGGATAATATACACAGTGATGTCACAGTACAGGGGTAATATACACGGTGATGTCACAGTACAGAGATAATATACACAGTGATGTCACAGTACAGGGGTAATATACACGGTGATGTCACAGTACAGAGATAATATACACGGTGATGTCACAGTACAGGGATAATATACACAGTGATGTCACAGTACAGGGATAATATACACGGTGATGTCACAGTACAGAGATAATATACACAGTGATGTCACAGTACAGAGATAATATACACAGTGATGTCACAGTACAGGGATAATATACATAGTGATGTCACAGTACAGAGATAATATACTCAGTGATGTCACAGGACATGGTTTAACCAAGCAGTAATGTTAAAGTACAGAGAAAGATGGGGGGGAGGGGTGGGTGGGTAGAATAAACCAAAAAGTGAAATCACCATGGTATCCTAATGACCACTATGATATCAAGGCAACAGTGTGATGTCACATGCAGGCATAATGCACATATGATGTCACAGCACAGTCAGTGATGATCCACACAGCAGGGGGTAAACATGGGGCTCCATAGTAAAACACTGGACCACCACATTCAAATTTTCCACCCTGTAGAAGGAAGTGTGGGCACAACCCAAAATATGTATATGTATGCAGGCTTGCCCTTTTAATAGGCGTGCATATATATGCATATGTGAATGGGATTTTCTGGCCCGGAGGGTACAAAGTGACCCCATTCTGGGGGTCTGTGACCCCACAAGTCCATGGGCCTTAGATGCCCTTTAACAGACATATTGTAATTGGCCCCATGCCCAGATTACTCTGGGTATATGTATATACATGGATATAGGCAGGTATGCCCCAGAGTGGGTGCCTGTATCTATGTATATACCTACGTATATATATATATCTCTGTGTTTTGGTGTGTATGTACGTGTAGCTAGTTGTGTGGGTGGAGGTATACGGGATTGTGCAGTGTAGTTAGGGTCTGTAGTATAGTGTCAGTAAGTGGACTGTAGACATTGTATTGTGGAATAAATCCTTTTATTATTTAATATACAGTGTGCAGTGTATTTATAGTCTTGTACCTACACCCAATCTCAGGTCGTGTATAGGCAATAGGTATCTAAAGGCATAAATAGGCGGAACTAGCAAAAGTGGGTTTACGCCTATTTATGAATATTAATTATTGGTATTCCCCAAAATATCAATAATTAATATACCCTACAACACACCCCAACTTCCATAATCATCATTAACTGCACCGTCCCTTGTGTAGGGTTGGTACCCTTAGTTTTCTGGCCCTATAGCAGCTGTTTTGCCCGCTACCCTGGCAGTTACGCCCATGCTGTCGGACCTGCACAGTTATTTCAAGGATGAAAGCTGGAAATGTTCTGTAGAAATGATTCCAATTTGCCCAATATTTTGAGCAGACATTGCTTCATTCCAATCTAGAAATGACGATATAAGGACTCTACCTGATAACCTTTCATTTGCTCGATGATCGCTGGCTGCTCGAGAAGAGAAACCCAGAGATTTGGGAACACAGTGAGAGAGTAAGACAGGCCCTGGCACAGAGGAACCTTTAGTGGCTGGCAGGGGTTCTCTACAGGAGTACAAAAAAAGTGATTATGTGAAAAGCGGCTTACAACTGCGGTATATAACATAAATTATATGGTCAAATTACATATACTTTTGCAACCACTTATTATTCCTCACTTACTATTACTATTAAACATTTGCTATTACTTTGTGTTCACAGCTCCTATACGGACACTTGTGTATCCATGACTACAGAAAACATACAGACTTCAATGGACCGATCCTTTTTGCTAATCAAAAGGTGTGTAGGATTTGTTTGTAGTCTGTAACCATGGAGACACATTGATCTGCTTTGGAGCTGCGTATACAAAACGCTAGGATCATTTCCATAATTTTTATCCAGAGTTGCTTTTATTGCTTGTAAAGTTGCTTTTTAAAAAAAAATAAAAAAATCTTACAATCATAATAACTAGATGATGAGCGAATTATTCAAAAATTCGATTTGGCTGCTTCGCTGAATTTTAGAAAAAAAATTACTTACCAATGAATTACTTTGTCCCAAAGCACATTTCTTTGTAAGTAGTGGGTGCAATCTTTTGCGCCAACCCATCCCCCCCCCCTCGTCATTGTACTCCTCAGATGCCGTGTACATTATCGTGGCATCTGATATTAATAACAGAATGTACAATTTAAAAAAAAGAAAAAAACTGGGAGCTGAGCTGCAGTAACCTGGCATAGCCACTACACGGAGCTGTGGTTCTGTGTTAGTGCCTAGAAGGGCTGATCATCAGGGTGCTCGGTGCTGGACCACCACTGATCTAATATATAAAGCTGAGTGTATGTATGTATGTGTGTATGTCTGCTAAAGGAATCCACACCATCGCAGCTACAATCACAAAATTCGGCACACAGGTACATCAGGTGGCCAGGAAGGTTTTAGACCTGGTCTCAGCTCTCCAGGATGTACCGTTCCTGAGATATTCCCATTGGCATTAGCCAATAGAAGCCTGGTCACATGACCCTTATCAGCCAACAGAAGCTGGCAGGCTGTTAGCCTCCACATACAGACAGTTCCAGGTTTCTATAACAACCCAGTCATTTTCCTTCAATGCTGTAGGTCAGCTTTAAAGGGACTGGGTGCTGTGGATGACACTGTTAAAGCGGTATTCCGGTTACCATAAATATAACTTATGTTTTAGACTAATTCATCATCAATCATTGCCTAATATAATGTAAATTTCACATATTTACCATTCAGTAGTAATAAAAGATGTTTTCATCCACTGCTACCCACTGTGTTTCCTCATAAATTACCATGACATCGACCTGTAATTCAGGCCATCCTCAAAAGAAGGACTTAAAGCCCCACCCCCAGGCCCCGCTAAGTCAAACCCCAAACCCGGTCAGGCCATGCCCACTCTCACTCGGCAGCCGACAGGGATTACAAAAATGAAGGTAAAAATCAACTTCTGTCAGCTGCCGGGGCGGTGGGTGACTTTCTCCCTGCAGCTCATGCTCAGACTGCACAGTGCTGCTGTCTGAGAGTGAGCTGTTTAAAAGGACATCCCTGTGTCCATACACGCCCTGCGCCGGATGGAGGACAGGGAGCCTGAAAGCTGGACTGTCCGGCCTAAAAACAGACCTCTGGCCACCCTAGGGGCAGGCTGCTGTGGAGGTCACAGTTAAAGGGGAGAGCGCTGTGGATGTTACTGTTAAGGGGGTAGGCTGCTGTGGAGGTCACTGTTAAAGAGGAGAGCGCTGTGGATGTTACTGTTAAAGGGGTAGACTGCTGTGGAGGTCACTGTTAAAGGGGCAGGCACTGTGGAGATCACAGTTAAGGGAGGAGGGGACTGTGGAGGCCACTATTAAAGGGGCAGCGGGGTACTGTGGCAGTCACTGTTAAAGGGGCAGTTGCTGTGGAGGTATCTGTCAAGGGGGCCAGGAATGGTAGAGGTCAATTGAGGGGACTGTAACCTATGGTCAGTGTAAAGGGGTGGATGCTGTAGAGGTCACTCTCGATATCTTTTAACAACACACACATAAACATTAAATGAAATATACCCGGGCGAAGCCGGGTCCTTCTGCTAGTCTGTTATAGATTACCTAAGGATACTGTAGGTCATCCGGAAAAAAACCTTTAATAATTTAGACTGCTTAAAACTAGACCACGCAGGCTAATTTATCACAATTACAATTTTGCACCAAAATTTTGGCACAAATTTGGCACGATCTGGCACATTTTACAACTCCTGTCATTGGTAATAATTCTAATAATTACCTGGTTCAGGATCTGGTATCTCCAGACAGCCCTGCTCATCCTTTCCATCACGACAGTCCAGCCACCCATCACAGGTCCATTGCAATGGTACACACTTTCCATTGTCACACCTCAATTCCATGGAACCACATTCATCTGATAGGGGAAGATTTACAACACTTAGAATTGCATCAGGCACAACTATACTTTAGTAAAGGTACTACTGTATCCCCAGCAGGTTAGCCCTTTTGGGGAACTCATTGTAGGGTGGACATTGTAGGGTTTCTTAGAGTTGCATAAAATGGGTCCATGTCTGGGATAAAAGAATCATTGAAGAGATGCCCGGGCTATTTTATACATGATGGCACTTACTTTCTGTGGCATTGAAAGCTTTATACGTAGCATAAAATCCTACGTCTGCTATTTCTTCATCTGCTGCAAACAAAATGGTCATCTGTGCCCCAGAGGAAGTGAGGGTAGGTGGGGGGTCAGACCCACAGAACCTAAATCCACAGGACCAACATTTAGAAGCAAGAATCAAAAGGTTATAGTCATTGATGATATATCCACAGGCTATGCCATAGGACTCTGATAGATGCAGGTCTCACTTCTGAGAACGAGGATCCCCTACCCCCATATGACCTGTTGGATGAGTCATGGAGACAACCAACGACGCTTGCTCAGCTAACTCCCATGCCATAGAAGAGAGTGAAGATTAGTCACTACCTGGATGTGGTGGCCACCAGGTGAGAAGGGGTTTGGGGACCCTAGTTCTGGATGTAGGTGTAGGTCCCAGAGTTGGGACCTGCATCTATCAAACATTTACGGCATATCTTGTGCATACGCCATATATTTCTTAGATAGGAATACCCCTTTATGGAATCATAAACTTATATAAATAAAACTTTACTCAAGAATTAAAAAGATGAAACCATGACTATGTCCAGTGTCTTGTATGTATGTTTGTTCCTGTGATTTATAGTTGATATACTGACATGTACAGATTTTATTTTTTTTTAAACTGTACAATAGAAATTAGTTTTTTTTAAAGGAATAATTTAGCAAACAAGCAAATTTTAAGAATAATTTAACAAACAAGCAAATTTTTTATGACGTTTACACCCCTTTGGACTATTTTTATAAGCAGATCAAAGGGATCGTCAGCGATCAACTATATTCTGTGGATGAGGTCTTCGATTTCACAGCAGTGCCACCACAGGGGAAATAAAGTATTACACGGTTCTCAGGTCCTCCAGAGTGCAAGACTCTATTTGCTTTTCTCATCTAGACAAACCCTTTTCCTCCATTACTGGCGTGATAAGACACAGACTGAAGAAAGCCTTCCATCAACTTTTTAGTCCAATATGATTGAGAAGTCATCATTCTTACCTCCATTTTGGTTTTACTTACCGTCCCATTAAACTGGCAATTCCCAATCCAGCACTGTCATGGACCTCCACATAGTCAAACGTGCATCCCTTTTCTGATTCTAGGCTGAAATTGTGGAACTGAATTTGAATGATTAGTCCTTCAGGGACAGAGATAAGCCATCGACATACCGTTTTCCCAGGATAGAGATCTGGATGATTGGGGGAAAAGAGGGATCCCTGCAGACTGCTGAGCGAGCCCCCGCAATCTAAAATGGTAAATACAATGTTATTCCATAATCATATTGTGTGCCTGAATGTATTTATTGGAATTCACATGGAAGTAGATGCTGGAACTACACAGTGCCATCCAATGCTGACTAAATTCTCCCTGTGAAATCTGGAATAACTAAACCTTCTTCTTCTAGTTGTGGTCCTAATGACTTTTGACATACCAATTCCTTGCTCAGATATGGCCATCTTAAAGCGTACCTGAGTTTTCAAAAAAACGTTTGTATAATTTGCTTCTTTGCATAATCATAACTGTGAAGGAACAGTTATCTTTAGGCTTCCCTAATGTCTTTTTCAGCCATATTATTCCCTGTTTCAGCTGCACAGCTAGATGCATTTCATTAAGAAGTGGGGACATATCCCTTCTGTAAAATCTGTCAGGACTGTACTGCTGTGATGTCTTTTCCCTTACTCCCTACTATGTTTGTTTTCTGCTCTGGAGCTCACAGGACAAATAAGGAGGGAGAAATTACACTTACAGACACACAAGAAGCTCCTGTGATGCTTCGCAGCAGTTCTTTTTTTCAGGTTCTGGATCTCAGCTAGCTCTGACACGCCCCCACTTCCTCTCAGTAGTCTTCTGTGTCTCTCTTACCAGGGACGGATCTTGCCTGACAACAGGCAGTGAATGGCAACTTAGGTGGAGACCCCTAGTGGCCATAACTTTACAGCTTTTTTCAGGTGGATGCCGGCAGATTTTTTAAATGAAGTGATTTAGAAGTTTGCTTATTACACCATTCTCTATTAAATAAAATTAAATAGTGCGAACGTTCAGTGACTCTTTAAGGCAGCCAATCTCAATACTGAAGATGCCAGTTTCGGCAGGGCTGGCCAACCATCTAATGTACTGTGGGGGGTGTTCCAACTCTCAGAAAATGTCAGAGGAAAGAAGGATTGGTCATGTTGAATTTTACATGCCCTATTCTTTTGTTCTCAGGGTAAATAAGGCCCAACCACAGGTGCCAGGCAGCAGCTTACTCCCATTCAGAGCACATGCATGCTCGCATGTGTATAGAAATAGCTCCCGGTCAAGCGAGAGCTAATGTACTATTACATTATCGTCATATATCATTTATTACGCCTTTGCTCCTTGCAGACATACCCCAGTGCCACTGGCTGCAGTTCTCTTCATCTTTCTGGTCAGCACAATCGGAAACGCCATCACACAAGGAAGGAAGTAAAGAGGCAGCGTCTTCCATCACACAAGAACTCATCCCAGGAACAGCTCTCTGGTGAAAAAGAAGATCAACGAAGATGAACAAGTGGTAAATCTTTCCAAGGGTCACACAGACTCACCTACCCTGAGCGACTTCAACCATCCGGTATGTAGCATGGAAGCCTGTACCACCAGTGTGATCATCAGTGACAAACTGAACTGCAACCAACTGGAGCTGGAAATGAAAGTGGTGGGCGGCACAGAACCGCAGAACCTGCAAAAATGCACGAGTCGTCACAGGTAACATCATGCCTCGATTATTCGCTGAATTATTTCACACTCAGAATTTTACCTTTGCGACCTGTTTTCATCTCGAACTCCAAACCAATTGAAGAGGCAGAAGCCATAACGTCCCACGTCTAAGACCGTGACCTTCAGCTGGACAAGACGCCCTCACCTGCCTCCAACATCCAAGAGCAGCGACAGTTTGGGGGGTAGAGGAAGGGTAATTGGGGGAACTCAGTGATCCTTCAGAGTTCCTCAAAAATCCACCACATGCTACAGATGGACATGGACAAAAGAAAATGTTAAAAGCATACACAAAGGAGAAATTACACTGAATTTTCAGAAATGTGTGTTAATGCCAATTATACGAGGATGAGTGGCGCTAAAAAGGACACAACTTATCTCTACTCGTCATAGATCACTTGTAAGGAGGTTACTTTTCCTGTGTCCCATAGACTGATAAGTAGCACTCTCTCTTTCATCAAAGGGGTTGTCCAAGATATCCATCGATAGGGGATAGCAGTGGTGTACATAGGAAGGAAAGGCCCCATAGCAAGGATCAAACCAGGCCCCTCACACCGGACAGAAGGGTTTCTGCCTAAAAATCCTTTCAATGACCTTTGGCCATTTTTCCACTGCTTCATTTGCTAAAAGTTGTTCCTTTACAGGGTAGAGTCCTGACCAAGTTTTCACCCCCAGTAGAAGAGGAGATATCCAACTAAGACTGGGT